>CM077151.1:75948098-76384406 GCA_039583875.1 Platanthera guangdongensis | reverse complement strand
GTTCCTGTACCAGTCCATGTAATTTGTCCCACTGAGCTTATCCTTCTCAAGGATGGCTCTCAGAGACAACGTGGAGTGTGAAACACTTGCCATGGAATTCTACAAGAATTTATGCAGAATAAAATCAGTACCAAAATTTCAAATACAATTTATTTTAATTTGGACTTCAATTAAAATACTCCCACTATTTTATTCGAAATGATAGCCCTCACTAACAATTCGGAGAGTTCATGCGAGCTACTCTCTTAGTGGACAAGATCCATATTTCACCAACACTATAAGTCCGCTTTGGCGTTCCTCTCACGATGCGGTTATTTAGGTAGGCAACGCTTGCCAATTGCATCCTCATGCAATTCTTGTATGGTTGGTGAATAACTCCTTATTCGCATCCATCATATGGTGCATGCCAACCCTATGCCTCTAGGCACTCAACCTTTGAGGTCACCTAGTTAAGTATGACCCGATGTCGACAGTGGGATATCACAATTATCCGCTCGCACCCTTACTAAGATAGATTAATGCACCTTGCTTTGGCAAGCCCACACTTCATCGATCGAGGCAGGAAGAGTGTCATCCATCGGAAGGCATCCGAACACTTAATATTAGGTGAAGGGATTTTTCAATTATAGGTTAACAATTAACCATGATCAACATTTGATCAATGTGCACATCCAAAGAAAAACAATTCTACTAAAACCACATGCATCCCTTATGTGCACATCCTAACACCATCAACATTTGATAGAAGGAAGGGCTAAATCTGAACATCCGGAAATTTCCAAATCCTCAGATTTACATGCATTGGACAAAGGCAAAGACAGCTCAACTTAAAGCAGTAGACAAGCTCATCTCTCTTTGTTGGATTCACAATCCAAAACATACTCGAGGGATGGTTACTGCTAAGGAGACAACAATTTCTAACACTTAGAAATTCCCACGAAATTCCAGAAGTTCTTGGAGGGAACCAAGACTAAATCTAGACATTTAGAACACTTCTAAATCCCTAGGTTTACACGCACTGGAATAACAAACTTCCAAAACAACGATCATGGCCGCAACCTGGCTCTGATACCACTGTTGGGTTTCTCTATGAGGATGGCACAACGCTTGTGCAAGCAGCGAAAAAATAAACATCAAGAAAAATCCAAAGAGATGTGGATCGGGCTATGAACGTTGAATCAAGAAGTTAGCAAAAACTAGGCAAAAATTACCTCGGTGGCGCTGAGTCACAACTCAACGGAGATGCTCCAAATTTCTTCTTCCTGCTAGCGGCGAGTTCTACGTGGAATAATGTCCACGTTTCTGCAGAAGTCCACACGAGCGGGAGAACGCCGATCTATCTGTCGCACGGATTATCGGGAAGGATAAGACCGCACCTCTGCTAATCCACGGACTGCTAGGTCCACGCCAGGAAGAGCAGCACCAGCGACGGTCGCCGGAGAAGAGAAGGTCAGCGGAGCGAACACGGCGGCGGCGGAACCCTTCCGTCGGCGGCGGGATTCGGGATCGGCGGAACGATCGCGGAACGGAACTCTTCCGTCGTGGGTTTCGATCTGCTACAGGAGAAAATCGCGAGCACTTTCCCGAAAACCCTAAGAGTTGTATTTATACCAAAGGTATAAATAAACCTAGGCTTATCGCTATCCGCAGACCACCCAAGAATGAGGTTCAGAATCGGCGAGTATCAATCGGTGGGAATCGGCGAGAATCGGCGAGAATCGATCGGCGAGCATCACCATGGATCGGCGAGAATCAGAGTACAATACTCGACGATTCTCGCCGATCGTCGAGCTTCACTTGACGATACACGTCGAATCTTGTAGACCGTCGAGCCGCGGTCGACGATACATGTCGAAGTCGTCGATCATCGAGAATCAAGATATTGATTCTCGACGATTCTCGTCGATCGGCGAGAATCAAAGAGATGATTCTCATCGATCGGCGGGAATCAGAAAGACGATTCTCGAAGAATGCTATCGACCCTCGGACGACAATCTTACCAGCCCTCCAAGGCAACATTTGCCCAACCCGACGATCCTTTAAGGCAACACTTTGCCCACAATCCCATTCAAGGCGGTGATTGGTAACCTTTACCAACACAGTCAATCAACCAACTTATCCACATCTCTTATGTGTGACCCTGCAGGCTCATATCGCGTTGGCAGTGAGATCATATGTTTGATCACTTCCAGATCACAATGGTAACTCCAACAGACACTCATAAGTACGTCAAAGTCTCCACCTCCACGTCATCTGAAAATGTTGAAGATCAAAATGGAACAAATCTCTTAGAAGAAGGAGAAGCCGAAGAAGTAGTCGAAGCTCCAGACGCCAGACTTCTAGAACTCCGGCACGTGAGGGATCATCCTAGAGATCAGATCATCGGAGATCCTCGTGTCGGTGTCAGAACTCGAAGAGGTACTATTAATGAAGTATTGCATCTTAGCTTCCTGTCACAGGTTGAGCCAAAGAATTTCGACGAGGCGAACAAAGATGCGGCAGGGATTTTGGCCATGCAAGATGAACTACATCAATTCGAACGATGCAACGTGTGGACGCTGGTTCCCAGACCACACAAGCAGAATGTGATTGGCACCAAGTGGATCTTCGGAAACAAACTGGATGAACATGGTGTCATCGTAAAGAACAAGGCCAGGCTGGTGGCTCAAGGTTACAGACAGGAGGAGGGGATTGACTTCGACCAGACCTTCGCACCAGTAGCAAGGCTCGAGGCAATCAGATTGTTCCTGGCGTATGCTTCACACAAAGGATTCACAGTCTATCAAATGGATGTGAAATCAGCATTCTTGAACGGAGACTTGAAGAAAGAGGATAGTATACGTCGCTCAACCCCCAGGTTTTGTCGATCCTACTTCTCCCAATCATGTTTACTTTCTTAATAAGGCCTTATATGGGTTGAAACAAGCTACACGAGCTTGGTATGAGACGTTATCTAGTTTTCTTCTTGAGAACAAGTTCTCTAGAGGTAAAATAGATAAAACATTATTTCTCAGGGAAGTCAAAGGCAAGATTTTGCTGGTGCAAATCTATGTCGATGACATAATATTCGGCTCAACGGACAACAATCTTTGCAGTATGGGAGAGCTCAAGTATTTCTTAGGACTTCAAGTGAAATAGTCTGAGGATGGAATCTTCATCTCTCAGACGAAGTTCACAAATGAACTCCTTAAGAAATTCGGTATGGAGAGTGCAACCTCTATGAGGACTCCAATGGGATCCACTATGTCTCTGGATAAGGATGAGAAAGGTAAACCTTTCGATGAAACCAAATACAGAAGCATCATTGGATCCCTGCTCTATCTTACTGCCAGTAGACCGGATATCATGTTCTCCACATGTGTCTGTGCCAGATATCAGGTGAACACTAAGGAATCTCACTATGTCGCTGCAAAGCGAATTCTAAGATACCTTAAAGGTACTCCCAATCTTGGCTTGTGGTACCCGAGAAACAATGATGTCGAGCTAATAGGTTTTTCAGATGCTGATTTTGCAGGAAGTAGGGATGACAGGAAAAGCACCTCCGGGACGTGTCAATTCCTCGGCAGGAGGCTTATCTCTTGGAACAGCAAGAAACAGAATTGTGTTGCAACCTCCACAGCAGAGTCTGAGTACATCTCGGCAGGCAGCTGTTGCGCACAACTCCTATGGATCAGAAACCAGTTAGCCGACTACGACCTTCAGTTCAAAGACATACCAATGTACTGCGACTCCTCCAGTGCAATTGTCATTGCCAACAATCCGGTCTCGCACAGCAGAACGAAGCATATTGAAGTGCGCTACCACTTCATTCTGGAGCACGTGGAAAACAAGGACATCTCTCTCTGTTATGTCCCCACGGACAAGCAGATTGCTGATATATTCACAAAGCCCTTAGACGAGGCCAAGTTCAATCTTTTCAAGACTGAATTGGGGATGCTCAATTATGAGGAATGAAGACTACAGAAGCTCCAGGCTCGTGCACAATCTGAGGGGGAGCAAGGAACTCAAGTGTGAGCACAGACGCAAGAACTGAGGGGGAGCAAGGGGTCAAATGCTACCGACCCCGATTTGTAGAAGCCGAAAAAGGGGGAGATTACCCTCTCGGCTAAGGCTAAGGTGGCTCCAAGCTTGCTCCCAAGAAATTGGTATTGGTAATGGATCACTCACTCAACTCAATTTTAAGTTTATGGTTTTCATTCTCATATGCTCTATTCACCTTAGCTTGTAGGGTTTAGGCTTCTTTAAATAGGGGGAGATTGTTGGGTATTGTATCCACAATGTACCTGATTTGCAGAAGCCCCTGGACAAGCTAAGGTCAATAGACAATGTATTTGATAAAATCTTTCAAGTTGTACTTGCAGCTATTCCACGCTAAGTGCACACCAATGTCAGGGTGCAGTAGGTCAATATACACGGGTCTGCACGACGTAATCCCTCGTTGAGCAGATCAGTGTGTTGGCCTACGTGTACTCTCTCTATTGGAGTGCACTTACTTTCAAGTACAGGGCAGTGTTTATGCAAGAGAAGACAAGGAGCAAGGATGGGTCAAGGAGCAGCTCTTGGGAGGAAAGACGGAAATTCGTCCAAGTATAATTCGACGAGAATCACCAAGTGATTCTCGCCGATTCGGCGAGAATCACTAATGATTCTCGCCGAATCGTCGAGAATCATTAGTGATTCTCGCCGACTCTTTCCGGCTACCTCAAAACGGTGCCAAGTAAGATTTGGCGAGAATCACTAGTGATTCTCGCCGAACCCATCGCTGAGCAGATCATGAATTCCAAGTAACTTTCGTTGAGAATCAACAAGTGATTCGGCGAGAATCACTAGTGATTCTCGCCGATTTTTACTTAGCGATTTCTCTGGAAGCTGCTGGACCGGATTCTGCCGCTGGACTATTTTGAACCGGATTTCAGGATTCTTCTTGTGGGTCCCACAATGGTCAAATTAGTAGTATCTACAGTATTTATATATATGGGTATTTTGAACAGTAAAGGAACACAGAAAAGAAGCCGAGCTCGATCAAACCCTAAAATCGCGAAACTGCTCCGCCGCCGTCGTCGCCGCTCGCGCTAGTCGGTCGCCGCTGTTGATCGCGTTTCTTCCCGATCTCCGGCGACAGAAGCTTAGCCAAGCTTTGAGTCTCACGTGTCTATCCAGAGATCTCTTGTCTCTCGATTTGTTGATCAGGAAAAACTTCCCCGTCCGAATCGATCGAGACGACTGATCCTCATGTGACCGTTGGAAGACCAAGCTAGCTTCGCTACGAAGATTGGATCTGTAAGTTCAGCAGCCGCTCATCATCATAGCCGCCGATCCCGAAGCAAGTCGCCGCTCGTCTTGCCGTCGCCGGTTCCGGGGAGATCCTTTCCAAGAGAGACCAAGGTTGTAGACTCTTCGTTGACTTCACGAACACGTCGTCGAACGAAGAGGAACACCGTAGTCTCCAAACGAAGTTTGTATCTCGTGCACATTCTATTTTACTTTTGTTGTAAAGGAACGATTGTTCTGTGTTGTAAGGGTTGGGTGCAACCCGGTTTGTGGGAGTGTTGACTCCTACGTGTGGAAGGGTTCCTTCCGATAGTGCAAGGATTGGATTTCAATCCTGTTGGAGAAGTGACTGAGTCGTCCCTTGTTGGGAGATAGGTCGAAGGGGGAAAGTGGATGTACCCAAGTCGGGGAACCACTATAAATTGTCTGTGTATTCTGTGTGTTTTGCTGTTTGTTTTTATTGTGCAGGTACCAACTTAAATTCCGCAAATGCGCTTCACGTCACCTATTACCCCCCCCCCCCCCCCCCCCCCATAGGTGAACATAGTTGACACTAGGTGGACTTTCAGCCGGAAAAAGGCCCTCCAGCAGCTGTTCTGCCGCCTGACGACAGCCACCACCTAAACGGAGGTGGTGGTGGCGGTGGCAGGCCGGGGAGGTGGCCGGATGACCGGCTGTGATGGGTGGAAGAACATCCAGGACGGGTGAATCGGGATCGTCGGCTAGAGGTGGAAGATAACCCGACAACGTCCGATCTGCGCCAAGATTCGCGCTGGCTCTGATATTAAACTATAGGTTATGTAAATGTTTATTTCATTTTTATCACACTTTATTGATTTAATGTTTTTAATTATTACAAATACCTAGAGGCTAATTCAGAAGAAATGGTCACCACAAAAATTGTAGTCTGCTGAGTCTAGTTTACTACAAAATTGATTTGAACCAATTTGGGTGTCTGGTTCGGCCAGGGCACTCATTTTGGTGGGGTCTATACTTAGGGCTAGGCAGAAATTAAAATGGGTGCCCACACTTCATCTCTTGTCCAAATGACTTGAAATTTGGACAGGGAGTCACCCTAGGCCATATCTAGGACCTTCCTAAAATGAGAATTTTTGGGGTCAATTTTTCTATAGTTTTGAAAATTATTTAATTACTTTAGGGTAAATTAATTAAGGGAACATATGACTTCCAAACTCACCCAAATTTTGGTGAGTGGTCCTTAGAGTCATCACAAGACTCTGGTTAAAATTTTATCTCATTTGGAGATGGTTTGGGTTGAAATCCTGCAAACCCTAGCCTTGCCTTAAAAAGGGTATTTTGGTCAAAAAGGGCACTTTGGATTTTGAGTGACCAAATCACCTCAACAGAGGTTGAAATTGGGGCCACTGGCTTGGCATGGCTTTTAGCACCTCCCCATGGAAGATGGGGTAGATTGGAATAGATTTGCCCTAAGATCTAAGATCAAACCCTAAGGAAGAGCTTTTGTGCCTTGTGAAGGGCATGAGGCCAAAAGACCTTGAATGAACTTGACATTTGGTAGGGAGTGGACTAGGGAAGCTAAAGCCCTCTGGTAAAAATCTTAGGGGATTTGGGAAAGGGTAGGCCCCACAAAACCTTAACCCTAGTTTAGGGCACAAACATTGTAGTGCTAGAATAGGTTAGTAAAACTCCTTGAACAAGAATGAAATTTGGGTAGTGTGGTTATAAGGATAGATTGAACCTCTGGTAATTTAATTGGGAATTTTGGATCAATAATCTTAGAACTTCCTTTATAACTCATGAGATTACCCTAGTTAATCATTTGGTCATTATGATCCCACTGCCCATTGGAAGGTCATGAAAATTTGGCAGAGGGAGTTTTACACCTTATTGCTTATGTATGAATTTTATTAAAATTCTTGAATACATATTTGCAGTACCTACTTCACAAGTTCATTAACTTGGAAAATTGTTCAATGTTTTGTTTAGAGTTCATTACTTGATGATAAATTATGAAACTTGACCTATATCATCTATATGTCCTTACAATCATCCTTGAATTTTCTAAGAATTTTTGGAAATAGTTTTGTTGCACTTGCCTCTTAAATTGATAAAATAGGTTATATTTAAAAATTAGATTCAGAGGCTTAACCTTGTTGAAAAATTGGTATACTTGGGATTCTGTGTTAAATAATCATCTTGAATTTATCATAAATTTGGTAGAGCATTTACTTGTCTCAAATGGGCACTTCATGTTAAAACTTGGGTTTTTGATTTACTAGATTAATTAAATAAATTATCAGATAATTAGGAAAATTGTGAATTTCTGGATTTAGACCACAAATGTCATAACAGCCCCCCAATAATTATTATAGGAGTACTGGGTGATTATTTGGTGTACCTCTCATTTTACACGTCATATAGTTTATCGTGGTCTGCATATAGTAAAATTGCAGAAATTATGTTGGAATATGAATTTGGGCATATGAGCTGGGGTTAGAGATTTTGCTGCTTTGGATAAACAAAAAAAAGTTCATCATTGGGGGATATGATGAGTAGAGTGTTGGATTGGCTAGTGATAAGTGGTGCTCAGGATCGACGAAAGATCGCATTTCCCGTGGGAAGGAAGTGTCAAATACTTTAGGGTTAGATCCGGTAAAACAAGTAAGTATTTGGGAATTTTGATAGCAACCAATAATATTAAGTGTCTTGCAAAAGGGAGCTTTGGGCGTAATCCCATCGTAGTTCATAGTGCCTTCGAGAGCCCTTCACGGGGAATACCTTGGGCAGTCCTGGGCTAAACCTAAACTGTAGGCAAAATTGAAATGCAAGAGTAACTAGTAAAACTAGGGTTTCACCTTCACTCACCTCGATGTCTCGGGGTGGTTGGTTGGGTCACTCGGGCTGTAGGCTCAATGGATTTGGTGGTGGGCAGGTTGGCCCGGTGAGCTTTGGCTCGGTTGTTGTATTTTATGGGCAGGTTGGCCCGGCGAGCTTTGGCTCGGTTGTTGTTTATGACGGACGAGATGGTCCGGGGATCCTTGGCTCGGTAGCTGATACATAGGGTTGCATGTGCATAAGGTATAAGGTGGTGAGTCTTCGGTATTGGAGGGTCCTTCCACCGACGCCAATACGTTGACTCGACAAGTGTGGTTTAGCACTTGGCCAAATAAAGTCTGGTGCGCCAGCCGGCAAGAGTACGCAGGAGCTTCGCTTAGTGCACCAACATTGAGGCGTACGATAGGTCTGACTGGTAGTGCAATTACCGGTTTATAGGTGGGCGAGGCCCAACCCACCGCTTCTGTTTGCCACTACGGAGGTATCCTGGGAGGTTCGGCTCTAGAAAGGGGGAACTAAAAGTCTATGTACACAGAGTCGAGTGGGTGAGTTGCATTTGCATGTTCACATCATGGCATAATTGTATTTCATAGCATAATCATTGCATATAACCCGACACATATTGTATAAGTGGTATGAGATGCTTTATACAATAGGCCCTGCAAAACGTCTTGGTTTATAAGTTCGTGCGAGCGTGCTTATAAGTTAAGGTTTTTATTCAATATTATATATATATGTTTGCTAGAAAACCGACACTCTATCGTATAAATTGGTATGAGACTTTTTATATGATAGGAACCCTGCAAAAGATCTCTTGGCTTATGTGTCTTCATATAAGTTAAGGTTACCTTTCTTTTTCAGTCTTTCTTACCTTCATTTTGTCTTATATATCATAGAACTGCTAGATTAGTTCCGCCGTCACCTGCTTATATTTGTTATTCTCCACTTTCATGTCCTCTCCTTTCCTCCTCCCCGCTCGGTGCCTAGGAGCCATGGGGGAAGGGGCGGGGGATGATAGGGCTTAGTATTTTAGACTAACAGTTTTTGAACCACATCATTTTAGGGGACCGTGGAGCCCAGCATGGAGGAGCAGCCCCGGAGGTCGGCATGCTTGGAGATGGGGCAATCTAGTACCGGAGTTCAGACGGCAGGGACTGTGAGTCCTGATCGCTAGTAGTTATATTAGATTTGCTTCCGCGATGAGAGATATGTAGTGAGGACTTGATGTACTGGGCATGAGCCCAAGTTTTTAGTACTTTTATTACATCTGTGGACACTCCCTTCGTGGAGATTATTTGTTATATTTATGTGATTTCTGTGGACTTGCCTCTTACTATTTTGCTACAGTTGTGATCGTTTTGGCCGGCAGGATTGGCGTTTTGTAGTGATGACCTTCCAAGTGCGAAGGTGTCACCGCAAAGCGGCAGTTCTGGGCCTAAGACCTCGGTGTTTTTAAGGAAAAAAGGGGGGGTCTTATAATTGCATCGGGGTGGAATTTGTGCTGGCGAATGACGTTGCTTCATTTCAGTCACAAGGATCACCAATTTTAGCGAAATGACAAAATCTCTCCCATAGAGGTTCGGGCAGCCCGGGCAGGGTGCCAGTTGGCGGCAGCGGCCTACGATGGTCAGAGGAGGCGGCGGCGGCCGGAGGCAGTGGTGATGGCCGAAGGCGGTGACGGCGTCCTGAGATGCTGGCAGCCGCCGGCGTGCATGGTAGCGGTTAGGGCGTGCACGGTGGCGGTTGGGGGGAGCAGCTCTTGTAGCGCCCGTAAATTTTTTATAATTAAGTTTGATATTCTTTTGGCATAATAATGACGTAAGGGCGTTATGTTAACGCGAAGTTAACGGTGCATCGTTTTTAGTGCATTTTTATGTCCATTTGGTCAAATCGACTGAATTTCGAACTTGCATGAGTGTAGATTTTTCTGACTTTAGAAAATTAAAGTATTTAATTTTAATCGTGATTGTCAAGTTTCGTTGCGATCCGAGCTCTATTAGAAGCCTGGTGAATTTTCAAAGATTGAAAGGATTTATCGTTGCCGTAAACTGTGAAAATAAATCGTAACTCGATATCGGCTCGTCACACTCTAATTTCGACTTCGTCGTTGGATTCATAGGATCGATATTTACCTTCGGTGCAAATTTCGTCGAAAACCGAGTTGGTCTTAGTCTAAATCTTCAAATGAAATGCTAAGTTACTTATATATCATATTATATATATACCTATAATTTCTATATAAAAGCAGATCCAACCCTAGAAATTAGGTTTTTTCTTCTTTCTTCTTCCTGTTTCGCCAAACCAGAGCACGCGAGGGAGAGGGAGAGAATATTTTTGGGAGATTTTTGACGGCCGCCGCGGGAGCTCTAGTGTATGGAATCTTCGTAGGAGTATAGATCTGGGAAGCCCTCGTCGAGGGCTACGCGTGTGCGGTGAGTATTTCCGGTTTCGTGGATTTTTGGCGTTGTAGTGAGTAGCCCTAACTTTCGTTTTCATCCAAAATCCTTTTAGATTTTGTTGTCGTGGTTTTCTTTCAGTCGATCCTTGACGTGGAGTGCTTAGGAGGCTGGAAATCGGAAGATTTGAGACAAGTGGTGAACTATTCCTCTTGATTAGTCTTCTTTCAGTTACTTCGTCTCTTTTCTTTTAAATTTCCAAAACCCAATAATATTGTTTTTATTTTCCTGGTGTTGGTCTTTCTGAGTTCGTACGGTTTTGGTTTGTCCTTAGTTAAATTCGTCGATTGGTCGCGTCGAATTTGTCGAGTAATTACGTAAAGTTTATCGAGTTCGTCGAGTAGTTACGTTAAGTGCATCGAGTGGTTACGTCAAATTTGTCGAGTGGTTACGTCGTGTTCGTCGGGTAGTTATGTAGAATTCATCGAGTGGTTACGTCGGGTTCGTCGAGTAGTTACGTCGAATTTGTCGAGTGGTTACGTCGAATTCGTCGAGTGGTTACGTCAAATTCGTCGAGTAGTTACGACGAGTTCGTTGAGTGATCACATTGAAATCGACGTATGGTCTCGATGAATTTGTCGCGAAGGACTGTTTTTACTTGAAATTTCTAGATTTTTCTTTCCTTGTGTCATCGTGGTGATCTAATGTCAAGTCTTGTGTGGTGCCTGATTTTGATATGATATTATTTGGTTTATGCGTGTTAGTGGAATGTACCACCGTCATAGTGCCTGTTTGTGAATCATTACACCCAGTGGCTTTGTTATGGACTTTTTGGTTGGGTTGGATGGATGACCATCACTACAATGCTTTTTTCTTTAGATGTTTTGGTCTGATGATTTGTGTTGGAAATAATGTCACCACCTCAGTACTGTTTTTTGCCCGGTGTTAATGATTCATTTTTTAAGCTGATCAGTCTCTTTTATTATATACATATATATAATTAAAAATATGAATATTTATTGCACTTGGTGCAAGTCCTCTTTTCGTGTTGAATTAATTATACTTACTGCTTATGTGGTCTTTAATTGCTGTTGTTTTACATCTATTCTCGTTGGGTTTGTAATCTTTTTCATCTTATTAACCGTTTAAATTTTGTTTGAACTGCCTTTTACGCCGTTTGTGCTGAGGCATTTTTTTCTTTTTGAATGTCTCGGGTTCGGACCAGTAGCAGTTAGAGCTGATCAAGTTTGTTTCTTTCAGGCTTCAGTAGCTGATTTCCTTTTCTCTCATCAGTGAGAGGTCGTTTGTTGTTTTTTTTCTTAACCTTGTAGTGCATCTCAGACTTTTACTGCTGATAATATGAGTTCATGTCAGATTGTTGATGCCCATAACGTAGTTTATTTATGTATAGACTGTTTTTTTTTGTTGTTTCTGCTACTACTACTTTCTACTATTGATGCATCGCTCTCTGAGAAAGTTTTATGTCTTGATGCATATTAGTTATTTTATATGTATAAAAACCTGCATCTTTACTCATACTCATAATATTTATATTTCAGCTAAACGTCATCATATTTTGAAGATCTTAAAGGCACTTTTTCTACTTTTACTAAATTTAGAAACTTTCATATCATTAGCAAAATGATGGGTCTTCATGCTCATGTAGGATAAAATGAATTAAATTTTATATTTTTTCGCTGCGTATATACTTTTCTTCTTGTGAACTAACTGATACACGGAAGCGAGGGACACAGTCGTTGAAACTTTAAACTTAAAGCATATTCTTCAACATAAGATATATATGTCTTTTGTGAAAGTAAATGAAGAAACGAAACTGTCTGAGCATCTGCAGTTGTCCCCTGCACGGCGTGACATTATAATGCATTTTTACTCTCACTCTGATAATAATATAAATATTGAAAAAAATTTGGGTTGTGACAGCGAGGCGTGCGTGGTGCACGCGTGTGCGCCCTTGTGCTGTGTGTTTCGGCTTTGTCCTCTTTTCGGACGTTTCTGGGCCCTTTGTGGTGAGCGCGGCTCGTTTGGCCGGTTTGTCTTTTGTGTTTTTGGTCACCATGCTCCTGGTTTGGCTCGAGGATTTCAGGGGGAACCTCATCATGTGTGAAACTGATGCGGTTTGAACTCAAACCGCAATCACATCAAAGGGGGTTAGTTCTGAATTGAACACAATCACACCACATCAAAAACGTGCAGTGTGATTTGATATTAGTGAGGTTTGGAGTCGGTTTTTATGGTGCGGTTTCAGTTTTTATACAATAATATAATGTATTTTCAATTTTACTCACATATTTATTTAAATATTTTGTTTTAAAAATATAGATGATATACAATGGTTATTTAATATTAATAATGAAAAACAAATTTAATTATAACCGAAAAATTAGTCAAATTAAATTAATTAATATATTATTCAAACAAATTTTTAATTGTAAAAAAATCAAGAGGAACAAATCAATTTTTTACTATATTACACAAAAAAGTTCTTCTTGGTGTAATGCAAAATTCATGCGTCTGGTCCCCGGACATCGAAGTCCCTCTTGCGAAAAAATTGAGCGGGTTTACTTTTTCTCTCCAATAATTTATTTTTGACCTTCTGCATTCATTCCTCCAAGTCTAGTTTTGGTTCTTGTTAGAACCGATTGGAACCAGACCGAACCGCATACAACCGGAATGAACCGTTAGTTGATGGTTTGCTTTTGGTTATAGTTGAACAAAAAACGGAACCATTGACACGACGGTTCCAAATATTACATTGGAATCGAAATCAGAACCGAAACCATTCAAACCAAATAAGATTTGGTTCTAACTTGAAGAAATGTTATCTTAGTGGTTTGGTTCACGTTTTACTAGAATTGGAACCGAATCAGAACTGTGATAGCTCTACCTGAAACGCTCTCATGGAAGTTCTGTGGACTTAGCCAATTTCCTAGTCGGAGAACTTCCATCAAGACTCCGGTGACTTTGTTTATTTTTCATCTTTTTCACAATTTGTACTTGTAACTGAGAGGTGGTCTGTCACCCTCTGAGAAATCGTCTCAAACTCTTGTAATCTTCATGAAAATAGTGAATTTTGGCTTGGCACAGATCCAACCACGTTGTTTTTCATCCTTTCCGTTTTTTCCACTTCAAAAAAATATTTTTATCATTTGTAGCTGCTTTTCTTTGACATTTTGCGCGCCCGGTCCAATTCTGAGCTAAAGTGATCTGATTCTCCGGACCGGGGAAAAACCAGGTGACCACAACAAGCCTCATCTCGAGAACACAACTTAAACTTTAATAAAGGGTAGCTCGGTGCACAAAGGCATCCCCGCGCAGCGAGGCTCCGGGAAAGGGTCCCACCTAAGGGTGAAATGTAGGCAAACCTTACCATGCATTTTTGAAAGAGGCTGCTTCCAGGACTCTAACCCGTGACCTCAAAATGCATGGTTCTATTCACTGTTTAGTGGAATTGGAACCGAATCGGAACCGTGACAGCTCTAGCCGGAATACTTCCATGGAGATTTCGTGGACTTAGTCAATTTATTAGCCAGAGAGCTTCCATCAAGGCCCCGGGGACTTAGTTTCTTTTTCATCTTTTTCACAATTTATACTTGTAACGGAGAGGTGACCTATCGCCCTACGAGAAATCATCTCAAACTCTTTTAATCTCCAATGAATTAGTGGATTTTGGCTCGGAACAAGATCCGGTCACGTAGTTTTTCACCATTTCTGGTTTTTCCACATAAAAAAAAGTCTTTTGTCATTTACAGCTATTTTTCTTTGACCGTTGTGCGCGCTTGCTCTCATTCTGAGCTAAATCGGTCTGATTCTTCGGACCGGGGAAAAATCGGGTGACCCGCAACAAGCCTCATCTCGGGAACACAACTTAAACTTTAATAAAGGGTAGCCCGGTGCACAAAGGCATCCCCGCGCAGCGAGGCTCCGAGAAAGGGTCTCACCCCAAGGGTGAAATGTAGGCAAACTTTACCATGCATTTTTGCAAGATGTTGCTTCAAGGACTTTAACCTTTGACCTCAAGATCACACGGCAACACCTCCACCGGTGCACCAAGGCTCCACTACACAACTAAAACTTTAATAATATGCATAATTTAATCATGAATTTAAAACAAAGGCCCATGACTAAAGCTATCTACAAATCAAAATTTACACAGCATAACATCTTAAGAGAGAACAGAATTTTTTTCCTAAACTTGTTTACTTATTTAAAACAAAGGCCCAGCACAAAGGCATCCCCGCCCACACTCATTTTTTTTAAAAAAATAATAATTGTATTTGTCACGTTTAAACCGTGGCAAATACTCTATTTTTAAAAAAAATAGTAATATTAGTCACGATTTAAACCGTGACTTATACCCTATTTTTTAAAAAAATTACCTATATTAGGCACCGCTTAACTATAAACCGTGGCTAATACCTTATTTTTTAAAAAAATTAACCGTATTAGTCACGGTTTAAACCGTGGTTAATTCCATATTTTTAAAAAAAATATAGTAGTAACCACGGTTTAAATCATGACTAATACCCTATTGTTCAAAAAAATAGTACTATGTGTGGTTTAATAGTATGAATCAAACAATTTTTAAATTCGTCAACACTAAAAAAAAAAATTTCTGCGTCTGCCGCTGGCTATAAATATTTTTAGAGATATTCGAGGCCTTACATGGAGAGGCTGGGGCACACGAGTTTTATGCAAGACTCTTGTAATTAGATATTTGATCGCCATGTCGGTAACGCCTCATGCAAATGAGGGGGGTTTATTTATAGGATTGGGGAAGGATGTCTGATCAGTAACTCTGCATTTGAGGGCAACCTAAAATGCGAGTACACAAACAAGAGGATTGTGAGAGAGGCGCTATAAAGACCTCGAGGTGACACGTCAAAATTTTGAGAAAATTCATGGACCCACTTACAGTGTTGTGCGAGAACCCTTGGGTGCTGGTGAGAACTCCAGTCTTCAGTTTTGATTAGGGTTGTTATCAATCCGTCTTTGAGCCGAGCAAAGCTTGCCGCAAAGTCGGTTTGAAGATAATCAAATCAATTCAAGATCAACTCGAGTATAATTGGGTTCAAGTGGATTTCAATCCAGATTGAATTTTTTTCATCTTTGAATCGACTAAAGCTGATTTCAAGCTGACTTGAAATCGTTACGAGATACGATGCTCAAGAAGTTAAGAGAGAGGAAACTCTACTAAGTGTAAATAAATCTCCAAGGAAGGTGAATTGGGAAACAATCGAGTAAGAACTGAGACAGTAATAACATTGCAGCACTAAATCAAGTCCCCAAATAAGTAAAACCCTAGAATAGAATTAGGCTCCATTTGGAGGGACTTATTTTCACCGGTCACGCGGTCACGACCGCATGCACGCGGAACCTTAAACTCAAAGAACGACTTGCATTGCACTATTGGTGACAATCTCACAAAATATTAAATATAACAGTAGTTAGACGCTTAACAATTGCAATATAATCATAAATTTGAATAGCATGAATAAGGCAACTTCATTAATGTATGAAGGACATGGAACTTCTACATCAGATGCAGGCAGCATTAGAAACATCAAATTATATAGTGGATAAAAACTAGTTCAATCCTTGAAAATCAACATAAAACATCCAGTATACATTTATGTCAGAAACATTAAATCCCATTGGATGCACCCCGCGAACGCGAACGAGAAGGAATCTCCTTGCTGATAGCATCTCTTGTTGATTATAGCAATAAATTAGTTGCAAATAATTTGTTGCAGATTAGCAAGAAAAATCACTTTTGCAGAACAGCAACAATTTTCAAGGATTCTCCTCCTTGATAGGTTCTTAAAATCTGGTGAGCATCTTGTTAAATCCTAGTAAAACCGGACCCATGTCGGTTTCCATTAACCTTGCGCTTCTTCTTCCTAAACTTGGATGCGCTGCTCTCCAAGTTCAAATATATTTTTGGAGGAGAAGCGAGGCAGAACGATGCAGCCACATCCTGTAGATCAAATAAAGTTTCAACCAATTTCATGCAAGCTGCATAAAAAAACAGAGAGAAAAAACAAAATTCAGGAAGTAGCTAAGCTTTAGTACCTTGAGATTGAGCCGATGTACATTGAAGATTTCCTTCTTGGAGTATGAATTGTATGTTAATAAGTAGGACTTATATGCATCTTTAGCTGACTGAAGCAGATAGTGATCCGCCCCAACTACTTTCTCCTGCAGAATATATTCAAAGCATCAAGTAAATTTTACTTGAAATATATTACAGTGGCATAATCATCAAATAATGAAAAGAAAACCAGTTGAGACTGTAAATTTGAAAGAATACCAGTTGAGACTGTAAATTTGGCACTTTTTTCTTGAACGTGTATTCTTCCACATTGATTTTACCTGCCTGAAGGGTAAGACAATAAAATATATATATTTATGACTAAAAGTTGTAAATATTGGATATAAGCGATATTATTGGATTGAGTTTTTAAATATCAAATGTCGGAAGCCGGAGACATCAGAAATATTTTAAAATAACAGATTTTCATATTTTATAAATAAATTTTTTATGTATACTAAGTATAATTATATGTTCTAAAAGAAAAAAAAATTAACATGACAAATAGACAAATAATGAGTCATGCCTAGGGGTGGGCATAAGGCCTGGCAGACCCAGGCCGGGCCCGCCAGGCCCAGGCTTTTTCAAAAAAGCCTGGGCCCGGGCCTGGTTTTTGCCAGGCCCGAGCCGGGCTCAGGCCTCCTCAGGAGGAGGCCTGTCTAGGCCCTGTAGGCCGGGCTAGCCCGGCTAAATAAATATATAATTATTTTAATTAAATATTTATTTCTAAAATAAAATTAACATTATTAATTTAGGCCAAAATTTAAAAAAAAAAAACAATTGCATTATTATTTAAAAAAACAATTACAAATTTACAATAACCTCAAAAAATTTTATAATAAAATTTAAAAAATACAAATCTAAAAATACAAAAAAATTGCACTCTCAATCACTCGAAACTCGAAGGTGTCATTCTGGTTTGATCTTCACCGGCCAAATTTAGGTCGCTAAGCTCCTTGTTAGAAAAGCCCATTTAAGGGGTCATGTTGTTTCTTCTTTTTCTCTCTTCTTGTATTAGTCCCACATCATGTATTAGGATTTCTCTCTTCCTTCTTCTCATATATAAGTGTGTGTATACCTGTAACTATTACTGGGAATATAGATATACAAGGTTTTGGGCCTATTTCTACATGGTATCAGAGCCAGGTTCCCTCTAGCTGCGGACTGCCTTTTTTGTCCGCTCCGCTCTCCTGCGGACTGCCACTCTGTCCGCTCCGGTCTCCTGCGGACTGTCTTTCTGTCCGCTTCTCTGCGGACTGCCTTTTTTTGTCCGCCTTCCTTGCGGACTCCCTTTTTTTTTGTCCGCTCAGCTCTCCTGCGGACTGCCTTTCTGTCCGCTCCGGTCTCCTGCGGACTGCTCCTCTGCATCCGCCTCTCTTCTCTCTCTCTCCGTGGTTCCACCCTCCTCAGGCTTCTTATAGCCATCTTCTGCTCTGACTCGTGGGGCCCACCTCTTCTATCTGCTGCGAGCGTTCCTTCCTGTCCGCTGACCGCTCTCTTGTGTCCGCTCGAGTCTCTTTGCTCGCGGACTGCTCCACTCTAGCTCGCTCTGCTTCTGTCCGCTCGAGCCTCTTTGCTCGCAGACTCCCTATCCGCAATCTCTTGCGGACTGCTCCTGTCCGCTGCGGACTCTCCACTTGTCCGTTGCGCGCTCCCTCGCGGACTCCCTATCCGCAATCTCTTGCGGACTGCTCCTGTCCGCTGCGGACTCTCCTCTTGTCCGTTGTGCGCTCTTCTTCTCTCTTGCTGCGGACGCTCTCTTTTATAGCCTTTTCTTTCTCCGTGGGACCACCTTCTTACCCGCCCGCCGCGGCCTCTCTCCTAGTCGCGGCCTCTCGTCAGTGCGCTCCTGCGCTCTTTGCTTGTTCGCGGCCTGTCTTGCCTGCGGCCTCTTTTCTGTCCGCCGCGGCCTCCCTACTCGTCGCGGCCTCCTTCTCTGTCCGCTGCTAAGATCTGCCTGACCGTGCGGGCTGTCTCCTTCTCGCCTGCATCTTGGTCGCAGTTTCCTCCGGCGCTTCCTCTGCCCGCTGCGGCCTGTCTCTGTCCGCGCGGCCTCTCTTCCCGCTGCGGCCTCTCTCTGTATGCGTGGGCTCTCTACCCGCTGCGGTCTGCCCTACTCGCCTCGACCGACTCCAGTCCGCTGCGGACTGTTCCTGCTCGCCGCCGGCCTCCCTTCTGCTAGTCGCCGGCTTCCTCTCCGCTAGCCGCCCGGCCTCGTCTCTGTCACCGCATGGCGCCTGCTGCTTCAGCTGTCACCTCTGTTGTGTCCTTCTCTACGGAGGGTATCACCTGCCTCTCTCATCATCCTTGTTGGATCGTTGATTCTGGCGCTACTCACCATATCTCCTCCCAGAAGCCCCCAGCATATCTCCAAATGCCTCATCCTGCTCGCATCACTGTGGCCAACGGTGACACCCTCCACGTCTTTGGCTCCGCTGATCTTCAGCTTACGCCAACCCTTTCTCTTTCCTCGGTTCTTCACGTTCCGGGGTCTCCCTTCAATTTATTATCAGTTAGTCGTCCCACACACGACCTTGACTGTTGTATTACATTTTCACCCTCTTCTTTTCTTATGCAGGATCGCCGCACCCGGAGTACCATTGGTCAGGGGCAGCTGGTGAATGGGTTGTACATCTTGGATATCCCACCAACTCTTCTCTCCACCATCTCTACTGTTGATTGGCATTGCCGTCTTGGACATGCTCCCCTTCCGATTCTCAAGCGGACTCTTCCTGATATATCTTTACAGGAGCTCTCCTGTGAATCTTGTGTCTACGGCAAACAACACCGTTCCTCTTTCCCCCCAGCGTGTGCCAGGAGTACTACTCCCTTATCGTTAGTTCATTCTGATATTTGGGGTCCTTATAGGATCCCTAGTATTTTTGGCTTTCGGTATTTTGTCACGTTCATTGACGATTACTCCCGTACCACGTGCCTCTATTTACTACATGATCGCACTGAACTTCCCTCTGTCTTTCGCGCCTTTCTACTTGAGATGCGTACGCAGTTCGCCACTCCTCTCAAAATCATTCGCACTGATAATGCTCGGGAATATACGGGTCGTGCCTTCTCCACTCTCTGCACTGACTTTGGTGTCATCCATCAAACTTCTTGTGCGTATACCCCTCAGCAAAACGGGGTGGCCGAACGCAAAAATCGTCATCTTCTCGATGTTGCCCGCTCCCTTATGTTCCAAATGCACGTTCCCACCGAATATTGGAACTTTGCTGTTTCCACCTTCTGTCATCTCATCAACCGCCTTCCCTCCTCTGTCATTGACTTTGCCTCGCCCATCCAACTCCTCTATCCCTCCATCCCTCTCATCTCTCTCCCACCACGGATCTTCGGGTGTGTTTGTTATGTCCACCTTCTTGGCCCTCCTTCCGACAAACTTGCTCCTCGGGCCGCCAAGTATATGTTTGTTGGCTACTCCCGCACTAAAAAGGGGTACGTCTGCTACTCTCCTACTACCGGCAAAATGGTCGTTTCTGCGGATGTCACCTTCTGCGAAGACCAGCCCTTCCACTTACCCAACACCACCTCGTCTTCTGCTCCCTCGTCTTCTGCTCCATCTCTTCCCCGGCCCGTTGTCCCGGTCACGCCATCTGTGTCGTCTTCTTCCTCCTCCCCCCCCCCCCCCCCGTTCCTCCTCGGGTTCCTCCACCGCAAATCCGTGTCTACTCTCGTCGCCCATCCAAGGATGCTCCCGTGCCCCAGCTCCCTGCTGCCAGCGATAGTTCGGCTGCGGTCGATCGCGCTCCCGTCTCTACAGCTCATCCCTTGGCCAACTACGTCTCTCTACATCGGCTAACACCGCCTCACTACGCATTTGCCACCTCCCTTTCCTCTATTTCTCTTCCTAACAATGTGCAGGAGGCGCTTCACCACCCAGGATGGCGGGCTGCTATGCACGATGAAATGCAGGCTCTCTGGGCTAACCAGACCTGGGATCTGGTTCCTCTTCCTGCTGGCCACACCCCTGTTAGCTGCAAATGGGTCTTTGTCATTAAACATGCGGCGGATGGCACTATCGACCGTCTGAAGGCCCGTCTTGTGGCCCGGGGGTTTACTCAGCAACATGGCCTTGATTACGAGGAAACATTCTCTCCCGTGGCAAAATTGAACACGGTTCGCGTTCTTCTCTCCTTGGCTGTTCATCGTCACTGGCCCCTTCATCAGCTGGATATCAAGAATGTCTTCCTCAACGGCGATCTACAGGAGACAGTTTTTATGGAACAGCCTCCCGGGTTTGAGACCACGGGGGAGTCTTTGGTCTGTCATCTTCGAAAATCCATTTATGGTCTCAAACAGTCCCCGCGTGCGTGGTTTGAAAAGTTCAGTAAGGTGATCTGTGCTAGTGGCTTCACTCGGAGCTCGGCTGATTTTTCTCTCTTCACCCGACATCGGTCAACTGGGACTGTGATTCTTCTGGTCTACGTTGATGATATCCTAATTACTGGCGACGACACGGCAGGAATACAACAGATCAAGGCACAGTTGAATTCTGCCTTTCAAACCAAAGATCTGGGCAACCTTCGGTACTTTCTTGGGCTCGAGGTCGCCCGACGCCCTGATGGTCTTGTGATATCTCAAAGGAAGTACTGTATGGACCTCCTTCGTGATGCAGGTTATTCTGGGTGCAAACCTGCGGAGACTCCTATGGACGCAAATCACAAGCTCTCGGCCCATAGCTCTGACTCTGACAAGCTACTTACAAATCCGGAATATTACAGACGCTTGGTTGGGAAGCTGATCTACCTTACGGTGACTCGACCAGACATCTCATTTGCTGTAGGAGTTGTGAGCCGTTTCATGCACGCTCCTCGGACATCTCATCTTCAAGCTGTCGAACGCATCCTTCGATATCTCAAGATCGCCCCCGGACAAGGACTCGTGTACAAGCCATCCACATCTCTATCTCTTGTCGCGTATTCTGACGCTGACTACGCAGGATCTATTGATGATAGACGCTCCACAACTGGATTCTGCACTTACTTTGGTGGACACCTCATAACTTGGCGTAGCAAGAAACAGAATGTGGTTGCGCGTTCCTCTGCCGAAGCTGAGTACCGGGCTATGGCTGTTGTTGTCTCTGAGCTAACCTGGCTTGAAGGCCTTCTGGGAGACTTAGGTGTTCGTCTCTCATCTCCGGCAACCTTATTTTGCGACAGTCAAGCAGCAATTCATATTGCCAAGAATCCGGTTTTTCACGAACGAACAAAGCATATCGAAGTTGACTGTCACTTTATCCGGGAAAAGGTACAGTCAAAGAAGATAGATTTGGAGCATGTTCCTGCTACCGACCAAGTTGCGGACATCCTGACGAAAGCTCTCTCCAGGTCGCTATACTATCAGTTCTTATCCAAGCTTGGCGCCTACGACTTGTACGCTCCAGCTTGCGGGGGAGTGTTAGAAAAGCTCATTTAAGGACTCATGTTGTTTCTTCTTTTTCTCTCTTCTTGTATTAGTCCCACATCATGTATTAGGATTTCTCTCTTCCTTCTTCTCATATATAAGTGTGTGTATACCTGTAACTATTACTGGGAATATAGATATACAAGGTTTTGGGCCTATTTCTACACTCCTCTTCAATCTCGGACGAGCTATCTTCGATCGATGCAACGTGTTGTCTCCTCTTCATAGCATCCAGGTGCTCCTTATAACATATGCAAATTTCCAAAGACTCGACGCTGAGGCGGCTCCTTCGCTCGTTCAGAATTCTGCCACTTAAAGAAAACGCAGACTCTGAAGCTACTGTACTTGCTTGGATTGTTAGTAAATCTCGGGTCATGAAGGCCATAACGGAATACGAATTAACTTTATTTCTCCATCATTCTAAAATATCAAAATTTTTTATTTCATTTGAACTCATAAAATCTTGAAATTGTGTTTTCGTATATAATCCTAATTCATTTAAAGTACTTAACGTTCTTTGTTTTTTGCGTGCTGCTAATTCTAAAATTTTATTTTTAAAACTACCTTTTGTTTTAAGTTGTGTGTTTTTTTCTCTATTTCGCGATCCATATAACTGATCGTAATAATTATAAAATTCGGTAAAATCATTATTAAATTTTGAAACACTTACATTATCATAATACATAAATGTATGATTTAAATTCAAATTGCTATTTATTTCTTCTATAAGATTTTCTACGTCATCTACAACTATTAAATGATTTAAAGTCGCGGCGCATGAAAACATAGCAGGCATTTCTCTATAATATTTTAAAAAAATTTCTTCCATTATTTTAATTAACGGACGCCAACTTTCATATTTTTTATAAACACTAAATTTTTCTGGAATTAATACAAAATTTTGAATAACCAGTGGACTCGTCGGATAATAAACGCCGAATAAAATAATTGTTGATCTATAAAAAACTTCTAGCAAATTCATATAACTCTCAATCACATCCCAATCAGAATCTTGAAGATCGTGCATTTCAGACATACTATAAAATTCCATTAGTTGTGTTTTTTGTCGCACGGCTCGTTTTAACATTTTATAGGTTGAATTCCATCTTATAGACATATCAAATTCAGGTTTTAAAAATTTATGACCTTGTGCAGTTAAAATTTTTTAAAAATCTTATTTTCGTTTTTTAGAACTGTAAATGTATTTTAACATAATACGAATTTTATTAATAAAAGGTTCCATATATGTTAAAATATCCTGCACAACTAGATTTAAAACATGACATACGCAACGAGTATGAAAAAAAATTCCGTTTAATATTGTTTTCAAATCTCGTTTTAAATACTCAATTGCTACCGTATTATTAGTAGCATTATCAAAAGAAATACTAATAATTTTATCTTTAATTTTAAATTCACGAATACATTTAGTAATTATGTGATAAATATCTTGACATGTATGTGGATATTCAAAACATTCAAAACATATAATATGTTTATTTAGCTCTCACGAATCGTAATCGATTCAATGACACTTAATACATATATATGATAATCCTGCTTTAATATTGCTACTTCAGACATCACTCGTTAGACTAACTCTACCGTCGAAAGTTTCAAAATAATTAATTAAATATTATTTTGATTGTAAATAAGCTTTATATGCATCATGCTTAAGAGTAGATCTACTTACCTGCTGATATTTTGGTTGAAGTCCTGCGTGTATGTAGTATGGCTCGTCCTCGTTGTCGTAAAGTCCGAATGGTAATCCTCGTTTGATGACGTTCTCCATTTGCAGCTCTCGTTGATGCATTTGATTGTACGTCCAAATTTGTCTGTCTGCCGCAAGTTGTGTTTGACTTGTCTTCGGGGCTTGTTTAGCCAGACACGATTTGATATGTCGCGCGAGCGTCAAATTCCCGCTAACGGTCAGAAGTTTGGAGCAGTGTTTGCACTTCGCCTTAAATTCTGCGCCCACACGCACTTTTTCAAAGTGCTCCCAGACTGGAGCCGTGTGCTTGTGCTCCACAATTTCATGTGCGACGGATGTCGAGGACACTGGCATCGAAGAGAAAGACGTCATCGAAGAGGAAGACGCCATCGAAGAGGAAGAAAAATTTGAGAATTTAGAGAGAGAGAGTATGAGAGAGAGAGAGAGAGTATGAGAGATTGAGGGGGGGGGGGTTAGAGGAGGGTTATATATATAATTTAAAATAAATATATAAATATATAATTTAAAATAAAATATATTTAATTTAAAATAAAAATTATTTTTTTAAAATAAAAGGTAGCCTAGGCAGCCTAGTGGCTGCCTAGGTTGCGGCTTTTACCTGGCATCTTGCCAGGAAATGACATTTCCTGGCACGATGCCAGGAAATGAGCCTTAACGGCTCTTTAAAAGGAGCCCTTAAGGCTCTTTTGCTCTTAACGGCTCTTTTTAAAGAGTCGTTAAGAGCAACTGGGCTTGGGCCAGGCTTTTTCAAGCCTGGCCCAGGCTTTGCCCGGCCTGGTCCCAGGCCAGGCTAAAGGCTAAAAACTGGGCATGGTTAGGGTCTTAAAGCCCGGGCCTGGGCCTGGATCGGGCCTGCCCGGGCCCGGGCCTTTCAGGCTTTTTCCAGGCCAGGCCTAGGCCGGCCCGGCAGGCCCGGTTTTTATGCCCACCTCTAGTCATGTGTGTCCCAAAATAAATTTAAAGAATATCCAAAATAAAATATTATTAACAAATACAAATATATACGTTATAAAATATATCTAATATTATACAATGATTTTATTTTAGTAACACTAAATTTATAATAAATAAAGATGATTTAAAAACTACAGATTTGTTCATTGATTTCAAGTCTTTCCAAACTTATAAATTTATATTAAAAGCATAAAAATAATCAACACTTTATTGAACTTTTTCACAATTTTTATAACGAGCACGCTCGCCCTTGCTCGATGCTCTCGGGCGGGCTTCGCCAGCATCCTGGCGAGCTCCGCACACACGAAGTCGTGCTCGCTACCTGCACACCAATGTTGCAACATATTCCATTTGTCTCAGCTCGCACTTTTGTCATGACAATGTAGTGGGAGCGACAAGCACAGCTTCGTGCGGGCGACGCCCGCCAGGATGTGGGCGACGCCCGCCCAGGATGCGGGCGAAGCCCGCCCAGAGCATCGAGCACGGGCGAAGGCCGTGCGAAATCTCGTATAATATTATACTAATATTTTTTTTACAATTTAAAAAATATAATAAATATATATAATATTTATATTACTAAATATATATAATATTTGTTTATAATTATTAATATATTATAAATAACAAATATATAATATTTTATCTAAATAATATATTATATGCAGGGGCGGACCCAGCTTACGGCACGGTCGGGCACGTGCCCGACCGTAAATCACGATAAATTCCGCTGGGGTTAGGGCATTCGGGAATCGCCATTTTTGTTTCCCTCTTCCGCTCTTCGACGAGACGACGCTGCTGTTGCCGCCTCTTATCAGAAATCCCGCACGCAAGCTCCCTGCTCTCGCCTCTCGCCTCTCTCCTAGGGATCACGGGAAACGCCCGTTCGCCTCCTTCCTCCTCTGATTTCTCTTCCACTCGCCAGATAGAAGGTGGGATCGACCCTCTTTAGCTTTCTACAAACCCCTCTTCTTGGTGGTGGCCGGTTTTACAAGGACAACACTCAAACTAAAGAAGGATTTGAGCATCCTCTAGAGCAAAGCCCTAATTTCTCTTTTTCCCCCATTGTAAGCCATTTTCTTCCTCTTTCCCTCTCTTTTATGCAAATAATGAGTTGAGTAACCTAAAGTACTTTTAGAGATTTGGAGAGAGAGAGATTTTAGTTTTTGTAGTGAAATTTCATGACAACATGCAATCTAAATATTTTATAGGAGGAAATAATTTGGGATTTGAGTTTTATGTTTTAAAAAGTTTTAGGACTGATTTTAGAACTCTTAATTGGATGTGAATCATGGCTTTTTGTGCATATATATGATGATTTCCCTAGATTGAATGATATACACGTTAATTTTAGCATGCACATGAAGACTTAAGTAGAATTGATGGGGCTTTGATTCGAATCTTGCTAGAGTTGGTGGAAATCCTATTTAGTACTATTAATAGTAGTGATTATGTTGTTCAACACAAAAGATTGCTGGACATTCATGTTGAATGGGTGGAAATGCATTTTTTGTTCCTCGGAATGCTGTTCAAAAAAGGGAATTACTGAAATTCACATAGTTTATGTTTAGGAGTGCTGTCCTTTGAAGAAAATCGCTGCAATTACAATTTATAATTATGGGGCTGTTGTTTTTACCCCATGTGAGGGCTGTTTTTACATACAATGATTTCATTTTTCACATGTCCACTATAATCATGATAGCTATGGGTTTCCTTAACGTGCAGAAGTGATGTACTTCATATTAATGTCTAATTTATGATAGTTTTGTTGAAATTCAGTGCCTTGTGACTTTCTGGATACAATTTATGAAAGGAATTGGTTATAGAAATTTGTGATTGATCTTTATGATAATGATAAAGAATCAATGTTGAGTCTACTAAACAACGCAATATCAATTTGAAGAGTGCTTGCTTACAGATACTCAGAAGATTGAAATTCCTAGATTGATGCGATGATACACAGAAGATTGAAACTCACTGTGAGGATTATCTTTTTAATTTATGCTTTATTTTCAAGTACTTTCAAGTACTTTCTTGTTTACCAATTGTTGCCCCCATTTTTTGAGATAGTTTTTAATTGATTTTGATTTTAAATTAGTAAGAGACTAGGGCTCCGTTTGGGCGGACTTATTTACAACGGTCAAGCGGTTACGGCCAATGAACCGGACCTTAATTAAGATCGTAACCGCTTTATCGGTGAAAATAAGTCCCACCAAACGGAGCCTAAGAGTTAGTTATCCAAATTAGATTTTCATTTTTAAACTATAATTGAACTAAGCAATGCTTATATTGATATTCTACTCTCCGTTATTTGCTAAGCTACATTTATAAAATCCTTACATTCTACACTTACGCTAGTTAATTTAAACATTTGTGTTTACTTTCTAAATTGTTTGTGTTTACTTTCTAAATTGTTTGTGTTTACTTTATAAATTGTGCCCGAGCTAAGAAAAAATCCTAGTTCCGCCACTGATTATATGGGACTAATTACCAGGACCTCTACATAATTACAGGTACCTCCCCTCTATGTTTTAAAATAATAAAGACCTCCCTTACAAAGTTGCCCAATTACAATCTCCCCCTTCCGTCAAAAATTTGGATGTTAAGTCATATTCAACAAATAAAATTTATTATATTCCAATTTTAATCTTTGAAATGACATAAAATGGTAAGGGATCTATTTATAATGTTTTCAAGGGATAAGTTTGTAATCCTTTTGACGCATTCATGATTATATTTGTATTAACATAATCATATTTTAATTATAAATAGATCCCTTGAAAACATTATAAATAGCACCCGCATTCATGATTAAATTTAATCCTATAAAACATTAATTTTTGATACATTGACCGACATAAAATGGTAAGGGATCTATTTTAATTAACATCGTCACAAAAGTCCTCGAGCTTAAAGTTATGTGTGCTACTATAACGCAAAAAAAAATAGTGAACAATATGCTTAAAGTTATGTCGGTCAATGTATCAAAAAATCAAATATGTCGACATATTTTACAAAGGCATATTCTATTTTTTTAGAAAAACATATCAGCAAACATTTTGGAGACATTTAAAACAGTATGTATTAAAGCAAGGCAAAATAGGAAAATCGGGCTCAATTTGGGACAGCTGATGATGATGAAAAGCTGCTGATTGAATAGAGCTGATTGAATAGAGTTGTTATAAAATCAATGATGATAAGTTGCAGACTGTTTGTGCATAAGTGCTGATCAAAAAGAAATTTTTTTATTTTTGTTGTTTGTACTTAGATGCATATAATGTCAACCTAGCCATTGCTGAACGATCATCTCCATGGCGAGTTTCAGCGAGCGTCTAGGCCTTTTTTAAGAGATAAGCGCTTATGGGAATCCATAAACTGGACCCGGACAGCTTATGAAAAAATAGCTAATCAGCAATTTTAAAATAAGTAATTTTCTAATAGCTGCACAAACAAAAAACTGTAAAACTGCGTTTATGTTTTGAATAGAGATTTTCCATCAGCATAAGTTGTCCCAAACAGAGCCTCGGTCTCTCAATTTTACATACTTTATTATATCAATCCCTCGACTTTCTTTTAGCAGATTTTGATCCCTAAACTAAATAATTTTCTTAAATTTGGTCCCTTTCCAATATTCCGTTCAAGATTAACGGAAGAAAAAGTATTTTCGCCCTCTTCCATGGCAATTGCAGAGGAGATGCCCACAACTGAGATGGATTTTTAAAGCAGAGCATGGAACCCGCCCTCACAAGATGAAAGACCAGTCGTTTGCTGGCCTTGACTGATTCACCCGTCCTGACTCCTCTTAAGATGAAAGAGTAGTTTGCTGACCTGCACGCTCTACCCTTTCTTACAATCCTTCAAAATATTAATATTTATGATTATTTAGATGTTGCAAGCAGAAATTTGCAAAGATAATCCACTGGGATGAGACAATGGTCAATAAATTCCATTGGGCTCCGTTAGTTTGACAGGAAATGGGATGTAGGAATTGAAATTGATCCAATTCTGATTCCTGCAGGAATTGGAATTGAAGTCAATTTCAATTCTGTTGTTCGGGTGCATGTTATAATTCAATGGATGGAATTGAAAATTTAAATTTAAAATTATGACAAATTACTAATAGGTAGGCTACAATCAATGTTGCAGATGTCGGACGTCGGGGACACGTCTGCTTGGGTTTTCATGTCGGTTTTGTATATATCGGGGAATATATCGGGGATATTTCATATATCGGATTTTAATATTTAATTAATTATATATGTAATTACATGTTATTTTTTAATTTTTATACATATCACAGTACTACTTATTTTACAACCTATTAAACTTTTAAATATTAAAATCTATATGTAGCATTTAACATACAACACTTTAAATATGAAAACTCAAACATACCTCATTCTTCATCACCTGAAAACTCATCTATAGTTGGCAGAGTAGATAGAATATGATCTTCATCCGATGAACCCTCTAGATCTCCCTCGTCCACTTCAGATATTTTTCTCTTTCCCCTTCTTTGATAACTAATTGTCACTTCTTTGCTTGTAGCTAATCTTTGAGATCTCCTTTCATCATGATCAGCGTCGACTATATTGCCAATTTGCGCCCATGTCAGCCCCTCACCAGGAAAGACTTCATCGTCATCTTCATCTTCATCCTCCTCAGGATCAACATTTATCATCCACTCTTGTACCATTCCAAAAACAACATTCTTAGCTGTCAATGGATCCCGAGATGTCTCTGAATATTTCGATTTTAGCAAAGCATTGAAGTTTACAAATACTAAATCGTTCAATCTCTTGCTATCAAGTTTATTTCTCTTTTTAGAATGTATCTGTACATTTTTAAAAAGAGTTAAATAATGCATACAATCATATAATAAAATATAAATGTTTAACTACATAACTAAATTAATGTATACCATCTCGAAGGTGCTCCAGTTCCTCTCACAGCCAGAAGATGAAGTAGTCAGACTTAAAATTTTCATGGCCATAGTTTTAAGGTACGGCGTATCAGCACCGTTAAGCCGCCACCAATGTACTGTGAAAATTAAAATGACAACACAATGTATTAAACTATTAATTATTCATTTATTATACATAAATACATCATTATTGTTAATAAATATATATATTAAAATGTACCTGGATTTAAGTTGGGATTTTGTAGCTGTCTCTTTGCCATCTCTTTACCAAATAACCCTTGTTGGTATTGGTAAACATCAAGCTCAGCGCTGATGTGATCATGTGTAGAAGGATCTTTCCTATATATCATTGAGAGACACTCAACAAAACCACTCATAAACCTTCCGTCAGCCTCAATCTCCACTTGATGAGAATAATAAAAATATGGGTTTAAGTAATACCCTGCAAAGTGCATAGGACTGTTCAATCTCCACTCGACAAAAATAATAAAAATTTGAGTTTAAGTAATAACCTGCAAGGTGCAGAGGGCTGCTCATCTTTTTCTCCCATCTGCTATCAATCAACTTCCATATAGGAAGATATTTGTTCTCTTGGTGATCGAGAACTACGGCAACCTCTTCCCTAGCTTTTTTGATATCACCATATAACCACCCCATGGATGGTGTATCCCTGTCGACTCTTCTCAAAACTCTCACAAATGATGTGAATATACCAACAGCAAGCTCGACATTCGCCCAAAATCTAGCGCTCATCACTATCATTGCAGCCTACCATATGCAAAATAAAATATTAAGAAAATACTATAAAAGGGCAACTTTCAAAACATATATTTTAAATGAAATGAATAAAGAAGCAATAGTTTTACCTGCTTTCCCCCAGCACTACTGGCCAACTTTGTTGCAGCCCACATTGCAGATGTGAATAAACCCCTCAATTGATTCTTCTTCTCTAAGATGCTCTCTAAAGATAGAAATGTTGTAGCGAATCTCGTCACACCTGGTCGAATAAGCTCATGAGAGTCTAAGTCCTTTGTTGACTCTCTAAACATGTCGAGCGAGATGATGTGACCATAGATGAATATAGAGAGTTGCCGGCCTAAGGAGATAGCACTCTTTATTGCCTTCAATTTTCCTATATCTTGTAACAGTAGATTAATAGTGTGAGTCGCACAACAAGTCCAAAAAATCGTAGGTCTTTTCAAAGTCATAAGCTTTACAGCAGTCATATTATTGGACGCGCTATCCGTCACAATCTGCAGGATACCATGCTCTCCTGGGCTCTCAGGGCTATCAATCGCCTCATCCAAGAAGTCAAAGATGAACTTCTCATCGTGTGTGGAGGAGGAGACATTCTTCGAAAGCCAGAATGCTACTCCAGAACTACAATGTATTATGATATTCATCACGCTGCTACCCTTCCGATCTGTCCACGCATCGGTCATGATACTGTAACCATTCAATTTGCATGTCTGCGTGAATATGTCCAACATCTCCTTCGTCCTCTCCACCTCCCCTCGCAAAATTTTCTCTCAACTCATAAAATGTTGGGATCTTCATCCCAGGTCCGCATAAACCAATGGCATGAGCCATCTGCTGAAAGGATGAATTACATATGGCGTTAAACGGGATCCCGTTTTCATATGCCCATCTACCTATGTACACGGCAGCATCATCTCTGGCTTTCTTTTTGTACTTACTCTCTATCGTGCTTTGTTGGGAATCTTTTCCCTTGGTAGACTCGGCAGCTGAATGAACAAACTGGTCCATTGGACCCTTTGAACCTGTGCTCCTAAGTATGCTAGTGTCCTCTTCTTGATCAACATGCACTCCTCCAACAACCACCTCATTTAAGATTGCTTCAAACTTGGCACTTTTAGCCCTCTTACTCTGTAAATTTGAGTTCAGCGCCGAATCCGCTTTAGCCTTAACATCGGCGGGAACCTGAGGACATGGCTTAACATTACCCTTCCACCCAGCCAAGTGATGCTTGAAACGTGTAATTCCGCCATTCACTGTCTGCTTGCAGTAGTTGCATTTGATTCGGTTTGTGTCGTTTGCAACCAACTTCTCACCAAATGCCCAGAACGGATCTCTACCGGTTGGTACCAGAGATACGGGAGCCTCACTAGAACCAGCAGAAGAAGTCATTCTAATAGGACACGAAATGAAAATAATATTAGTTAAATGAAATGAAAAAATATTTAACATAACTATATCACGAGAAAAATTGCTAGTTGAAAAAAAAATCAACATCATAAAAGCCTCATAACTTCATTAGATCGTTAGATCTTCAGATATCTTTTATATTATCCATGCAATACTTTATTTATCCAACAAAATTTTACATTCTCAGTAGTATACTAGTATACAAAGTTATAACTATCATTCAAACTTTTAAAGTATCCAACACTTTATTCAAATTTTCAAAGCATCTCACACTTTATTTATTAAAAGACACAAAGCAGCAGGGCAACTAAAAATGTGCTTGGATATACATGCATCATTGATTGCAAAATGAAGTTGGATAAATAACTATTAATAGGGGTATTTCAAATCATTTGTTGATTAATAAATGTGTCAAATAAAAATAAAATAGCAACTAATAAGACAAATAAAACAATAACGCAGCCACTATACTACAACCAGCAAGACAGCCACAAATAAAATATCGGACCGACATGTCCGACAACATGTCTCTGGTTCTTTCTTCTAGCCCAGAGAGTTTGCACAGGGCAATCAATGAAAGCTTCCGGCAGCAACTAATAAGACAAATAAAGCAACAAGGCAGCCACCAACAACTAAATGGGTCGGCAGCCACCAGTAACAACCCACAAGGCAGCCACCATGCTACAACCGACAGCTAGCACAACAACCAACAAAAAACAATGCAGAGCGATAGAATGAGAGGGGGAGGTAAGGAGAAGAATGAACTAGCCGAGAGAGAACCAGCGAGCAGGGAGAAGAGAGAGCACCAACGAGCTAGAGAGCACCAGATAACTAGAGAACCAGAGCACCAGCGAGTAGGGAGAAGAAAGAACCAGCGAGATAGAGTGCCAACAGCGCGCGAGAGAGGGGGAGCACCAACGAGCTAGAGAGCACCAGAGAACCAGAGCACCAAAGAGCACCAGCGAGTAGGGAGAAGAAAGAACCAGCGAGATAGAGTGCCGACAGCGCGCGAGAGAGGGAGAGCACCAACGAGCTAGAGAGCACCAGAGAACCAGAGAACCAGAGGGCACCAACGAGCAGGGAGAAGAAAGAACCAGAGAGATAGTGTCGCCGGCGCGCGCGGGAGAGCTAGGGCAGGAGCGACGGGGAGAGCTAGGGCAGAGCGACGGGATGGAATGAAATGAGCGGGGTCGGGGGTGTTAAAACAGTAGCCCGACCCGCTCATTTCATTATAAATAATAATAAAATATATAATTAATAATTTTATAAAAAAAAACTTAAAAAAACGCCCGAAATCGGGCGTTTTTTGGGGCCGACATGTCGGCCCGCTATTTTCAAAACGCCACACCCAGAATTTGTGCCGGTTTTGTGTCGTTTTTGCTCCCAAACCTTCATGTCGGCCGACATGTCGGACATGTCGGCCGATATCTACAACAATGGCTACAATAAACAAATGTGAAGAGCATGACACGACACGGAAAAATGATAGACGAGGAATAACTTGGTTAAATGTGATTTAAGAGAGGTGTATTTGAGGAATAAGAAGTATAACACTAACAAAGTCATGTTTCAGGCCAACAGTAATGAAGCAAATCAGCAGTTCCAATATACAAAATAGTGGACAAATATATTAATGTCCCTACGGATTGTTTCAATTGTTAGCCACTAAATTAAAAAGGAATGATGCATTCTTCAACTTCCACACCAAAAAAAAGAAAATGCAGAAGTTTAATTGACAAAAGTAGATGTCAAGAACAAATTCCATGAAATCAAATTTTTTTTTGGGCTTTAAAAGGCCGATCTAACTTTTCTGAAGCCACAGTATCGTACAGATCTAACAATGTCAAACATCACTATCTGGAAAAAGGAAATGCTGAACATTGCCCTACAGAGTTCATGGTCAACATAAATAAATAGAAGGAAAAAAACAGAAAAAGTGGCGGCAAGGGATCACAAATGATGGACATGTTACCCAAACTGGTCGTAAAGATGAAGGAGGAGGCTTGCCTGAACTAGTGAATTATTCTATTGTCAAAGAGGATATCGATGTAGGTGGCAAGCCCTAAACAAAAAAACTCCAACCTGCGGCCGGCCAGAGAAGAGAACAAGGGATCACGTCATCGAAGAAGACTGACTGTGGTGTTTCTCCAGAAGAGAACCCCACGACGACATGCTGGAGTCACGAAAGCGAGGGGGCCGGAGTCGCGAGCGCGAGGTGGGCTAGAGTCGCGGGCACAAGGGGGAACTGAAGTCACGAGCGCGAGAAACACTACAAAAAAAACTTCATTTAGCAACGAAAATTAGAAACGCTAAATAATTTGTTGCTAATTAGCATCGAATTTAGCTAGGTATATGATATTTGTTTTTACCCACAAAGCAACGAAAATATCCGTTGCAAAAATAGCAACGAATTATTTTGTTGCAAAATATTTGTTGTTAAATAGAAACAAAATATTTCCTTTCAAAATTTCTATACTAATTATTTTAGATTAAAAATTTATGGAGGGAAATATTCAATTCCCTCCAAATATTTTCATCTCACTTTTAAAAAATATAAATATATATTTATAAGTTTTTAAACAAATTAAAGAAGCCCTTATATCCTTATTCTCATCTCGATATCTGCTCCCCTGCTAAGATTGTCACTCTCCCGCACGATCTCCCCGCCTTGCACCAGCGAGAAATAAATAAATATATACATATAAAATATATAATAAATATATATATAATATATACAAAAATATATAAATATATATAATATACATAAATAATGATATATATAAATAATTATAGATAATAAACTATATATATTAAACTATAAATAAATATATATATTTATACGTATATATAAATAAATAAATATGTATGTATAAATAAATAACTATATATATAAATAATAAATTTATAATTATAATTATATATATATATATTACCGTAAATAAAAAATGAATTAGTTAATTAGGAGGGTTGGCTGGGTAAAGAAATTATTTGTGAGAGGTCTGCGATTCAAATCCCAGCATGTGCATAATAAAAAAAAAATTTTGTATATAAATATTGTTTTAATTTAACCAAATAATTATATAAAATATAAAACATTAACATCAAAAAAATTCCTTCCTAAAATATCTTTGCTAATTAGAAAGAAATAAATTCCTTGCTAAATTTAGCTAGGGTCATATTAGCTACAAAATTTTTTCGTTTCTAAATTCCTTTCTAATTAAAATTAGCAACGAATTTATCTAATTAGCAACGAATTTTGCTCCTTGCTAATCAAGGTTTTTCTTGTTGTGAAATATCGGGCAGTTGTGCAGAATCCTGAATTCTTGTGTCAAGAGGTCGGAAATGGTGGGGGGCTCTTTCCTCTATAATAAATTCCCATGGGAATTCAACTAAATTCCAATTCCCATGGAGTTTTTGGTCTGCCGAACAACAGAATTGAAATTGAGAATTGAATTCCAATTCCAATGCTCCAATTCCACCCAAACGAACGGGCTCTTGAAGTTCTCACCTCTGTTAGTAATTTTTTGAAGGAATTAGACATTTCTCATTCTTTTAACATGACTATCTCATCGTTGATAGTTCAGAGTGCAGATTTGGGTTTTTGCTACAACTTTGACGTGGAGTTGGCTGGGAAGGAGAATATAGTTGATGATCAAATTGATGGGGATGGCATAGAAATTGAGTTTCAACTGGATACGATAGACACAGACCCTGGCGGATAATGATATAGATGTTTCTGAGAAGATCAAAGTCGAGTTCTCCGACGAAAGTTTTGATCCCTCCCCGAACCTGTAATTGCATTGAAACAATGAACAAAAATGATGAACCTGAGAAGACGGGGGCCACCATATCCAAGAGATTGATGAAGAAATTTATCCTGAAGAGGTTGAAGAACAAGTTCCGACTGAGTTGCAATAGGCGTCTCCTCTGTTTACAAAATCCCATCTCAGTTGCAGAAAGCGTCTCCACTACTTTTGCCATGAAAAAGGACGAAAATACTTTTTCTTCTGTTAATGTTGAATGGAATATTGGAAAGGGACTAATTTAAGAGAATTAAATAGTTTAGGGACAAAAATCAGCTAAAATAAAATTGAGGGACCGATATCATAAAATATGTAAATGTTGAGGACTGATTTCTCTATTTTGTCTATTAAGTAAATACCACATATAGAGGGTAACCGACAATTATGACTTGTACCGTACCCTTAGATAGGAAACAAAGTTTAACTCTTCAGGCAACAAAAACAGTACAGCTTTTCCTTCAGCGCCTTCCCCACGAGCAGTTCGGCCAACTCTGTGGACATACACCTGAACATATAAATATGTAACAAGCAAGATTAACAAAAATGATTATGAGTCCACCAGCAAGAATTAAGAAAACTTTTACCTTCCGTTTATCAGGAGGATCATATTGCAAAATCCAATCCTAGAAAGAGAAAGATGTATAAATTTAGAACAAATGAATAAATACACAGAAGCTAAAAAATGTTCTGCACAGTAGACAAACCACAGAAGGAATATCAAGTCCGCGGGCAGCCACATCGGTGCACAACAAGATACCCTTGTCAGCCCTGCAGAAATTAAAAAAGGTGGTGGTTCTTTTCTGCTGCTTTTGCTTTCCATGGATATCATAACAATCAATACGAATATATTTGAGAAGGTCTGCATGATACTGGACTGAATTACAAGAAGAAAAGAAAACCATGACCTTTTTTGACAAATTCTTCTTCAGAAAAGCATATAAAAAGAGAAATTTTTCGCCACTTGGCACCACACAGTAACCCTGGCGCAGTCCTTTCACAGTAACCTATTGAATGAATACTTGTTGTCACTTCCAAGCAGATGTATTGAAAAAAGAAACATTTTTTTTAAAAAGGTATGAATAGCAATAGGAGCATACAAAATACCTCCGATCTCCCTTCATCAACGCAAATGTTTATAGGAGGTTCCTTGAAAGTTAAGTTAGCAAAATCCACAACCTGCGTGTATTCATTCAATCAGATCATAGGAAGAAATCGTGACTTCAATAGAATTAAAGGTTTAGATATAAACCTGCTTAGTTTGTGTAGCCGTAAATAGAGCTGTTTGGCGTTCCTGCATGAGTATGGTTTACATTAAGCTCGTAAATGACGAGCAGACAACAATCAATGCATAACAGGAATGATAAAAAAAGAATAAGCAGATTCAATGGTCATAAAATATCTCCAGTATTGTAAAATTTTAAAAAACATTATCAACATTTTCTATTGAACCAATGTCAGCAAAGTCGTGAAAATTATATGACCAAGGGATAATCGCCTTTTATTTTGTATTTTATGCATCTTTATTTCAGGTCATCTTTGAGTAGTCCAAGGGTCCATCTTTTTAGGGAGTCACGAAAGAAAGGCAGAAGTATTTTCTTAATCCCCTCTTCTCCTTTCTCTCCCTAGGTAACCCTAACTGGCTCCCTCAACCACCTCCAACAACCTCTCCGGTGAGCTTGAGACCACGTTAATGCCTTACTATTGGCTTGCAATAGAAGAATAAGCATATGTAGGGCAATCCTAATCTTTTAGGGATACATATCTCAAATATAACGTAAAATAAAATATGGCGGTTGAACACCAGACCAGTCAACATGCAGGTTTGAAAGAAGGATTTAATAGTCGGGTCTGCATTAGAACAATGAAACAGGTTGGGAAGCATAAAGGACCAAATTGTATCGAATTTAAAGAAACCAAGCCAAAGGATAACTGGCTGAGAGAAATCACCCAAGAAAGAAGCCCAAAAATATATTATTTTTTCAATAAGGTCTCTATAAGGATCTTTGAAGAAATTATATGGATTGCTAATTATAGAGGCACTTTGCCTTCATCCACATAATAATTCCACAAGATAGTGTGTTGGAAAATATTTTACAAAGACAGGTTGATGCATGATGACGTGAATGAAGAAAGGTTGTTAATTGTAGAGGCACTTTATCTTTATCCACATAATAGTTCCACAAGATAGTCTGTGGAAAACAATTTTACGAAAACAGCTTGATGCATGGTGAAGTGAATGCCAAGGTATAAATTTTCGATAGATTATTAAGATTGGCGTTAAAAGATAATTTATAGATTAAGGGAACCAAGCCATATCAGGATGAATATCATATTTTATTAGGCTACTCTTAAACAATGTAGTGTTTCTAAAAACACTAGATGTGATACCCCATATCATTTTATTTACCTTCAAGTGACATTCTGCCACAATAATAAGGGTTCAGTATATGTTTCACAGCAAATTTTAATATGAATCACAATGGAGCTTAAACTAAAAGTGCTCCAATAATTCATTTACAAATGAAATGTAAGGTACAAAAACAATAGGTAAGTGAAGCTATTTCTACTCCTAACCGCAAAAACGGGAAAAAAACATGAGATAGCTCTTCTTCGATGCCATAGGGATGCGCCATATCCCCCCCCCATATACCCAGCCGAAGACCTGGACCGGCTGGGCCCAACCGGTTTGATTAGGAGGAAGGTGGAACTGAACCGGATGGTTCAGTCCGGCTGTCCCTTGGCCCCCTCTGGGTCATAATATTCCCGCCGTCTTCGAAAGCATGCTTGTCCTCAAGCTGAAACTCGGGAGACAAGATAGTAGCATGCTTCATCAACTGGCCTGTCTCACCCTGCAGCTTGTGCTTCCTTCGTGTGTGAATTCCATGGTTATTTTCATCCAGTCGTTCGTAACTAGATCTAGCTGCCTCAACCACTGCACTCCCAGTACCACATCTGATCCTCGAACCGGTAGTAAATGCAGATCCACACGACACCTGAATCCCTGTACCAAGAGTGGCACCTTCCTCACGGCCCCTATGCACTGCAAAAAAATTTCATCAGCTACGAGTACCTTGATCCCCTTATCCTCCATTGGCGTGGTTGGCAATTTCATGGCTACCTCGGTGTTGATGAAGTTATGGGTGCTTCCACTGTCAACCAATATGGAAACCTTCTGGCCCGCCACCCTTCCTGTCATCCTCATCGTGGAGGGTTGTCCTCCCTCATTCAAAGCGTGAATGGAAGCGTCAATCTCTGTCAATTCAAGGACCGCCCTCAGCTCGGAGGAGTTGTCCCCGCTGGACTCTGATCTGTCCTCATCTTGCATCATAAACACCTGAACCATCTAACACTTGTGTCCTAGCCCAAACTTCTCATCGCACGTGTAGCACAGCCCTTTGGTCCGTCGATCCTGCATCTCCTTCCACGACAATCGCTTCACTGCGGCTTCCTTCGTTAGGGATGGTATCTGACTGATTCCTTGGGACGTATCCTGTTCCCCCTCCCAGTTGCCCCATCGGTAGGTTGTGGTCGTCTTGCGTCGTCCCAGTTTCTCCTCTTGCAACCGGCCATCCCGATGTCATGTGCTACGCTCCTGGGCTGAAATGTCTGCACCTCATTGCTGATTTTCTCCTTGAGTCCGGTCATAAAACATCCCAGAAGCGCCTTCTCTGACCACTGTAGTCGGTTGTCTAATCCCTCAAACACCTTATACTCATTGACGGTCCCCGTCTGTCTCAGCTTATTCAGCATCATATCGAAGTCCTCATACTCAGTCGGCTCAAACCTCGCGATGAGCCCCTCGCAGAGTTCCTCCCACGTGGGGTAGGGTCGCTGCTTCCTCCACCAACTCAACCACTGATCGGTGTCCCCTTCCAAATGAAAAGAAGTGATGTGCACCTACTGGTCCTTGGGGCGCTCTTGGTACTCAAAAAACATCTCGACCCGCTCGATCCACTCCAGTGGGTCTCCGTTTTTGTACTTCGAAAACTTCATCCTCGTCAGTCGGGGTTGCAGCGGTGGCAGGTGTTGCTGCGGTGCCCGTGCCTCCGGAAATTCTGGGGGTCGTCCCCAGCCGTGATTCCACGGCCCTCCATTCTCCTCTGGCCTTCTCCTGCCTTGTATAATGGGCCCTCGACCCAAGTGGTTCTTCGATAATGCCTTTCCTTCCCCCCTGTGTGGAAATTGAATGCCCTTGTGCCCTCCTGGGCCGGTCTCATTGCTTCCCTCTCCTTCCCCCCAATTCACATGTGGCTGCCGGTAGTGTTGACTGCCTCCCCTTCCTGTATTGGCACCCCTTGGATGCTTGAAGTCCTCCTGCCACGACGATGATGGTTGCCGCTGATGGTGGAAGCCCCTCGGGTCTCGGGAGAAATCGCTGAAGCACCGGGATCCACAAGAGCCTTCGCCAACACCCCAATTGTTGTGTTGTGGGTGTGCCTAGGTCCTCTGGTTGGAGACGAGAGGTCCCTGAGCCCCGTCAATGTCGTCAACCCCGCCGTCTGGAGCAAGCGGAGGAAGTCCTGCCGACTTCCTCGCGTCAGCCGCTATTCCCCTGCACCACAGAGGTCGACGACCCCTTCGATTGTCGGCACCTTGCCCCGATCTGGCGCCCGCTCGATGCGGCCTAGTTGTTCCCTGAGCGCCGTTGTCGCTTCCAGGAAAGCCACCCCGGATCGTTCCACGCCGGCGTTGATTTGCTGTGACAGTTCTGCCTTCAACACTTCCAGGAGATTGCAGAGGCTTTGCTGCCCCTCTTCCAACGTTATGATGCGGTTTCTGTGGTCGTCCATGACGATCGATGGAGGAGAGAACTCCTCTGATACCAATTGTTACGCTATTTCTACTCCTAACCGCGAAAACGGGAAAAATACTTGAGATAGCTCTTCTTTGATGCCCTAGGGGATGCGTCATATCCCCCCCATATACCCAGCTGAAGACCTGGACCGGCTGGGCCCGACCGGTTTGATTATGAGGAAGGTGGGACTGAACCGGTTCGGTTCAGCTGTCCCATGGCCCCCTCCAGGTCATAACAGTAAGCCTATCAAATATGTTGGTAAAACCTTGAAAAAGTAAAATTGTTACCAGAATGCCCTTGTGCCCTCCTGGGACGGTCTCATTGCTTCCTTCTCCTTCCCCCCAATTCACATGTGGCTGCCGGTAGTGCTGACTGCCTCCCCTTCCTGTATTGGCACCCCTTGGATGCTTGAAGTCCTCCTGCCACGGCGACGATGGCTGCCGCTGATAGTGGAAGCCCCTCGGGTCTCGGGAGAAATCGCTGAAGCACCGGGATCCACAAGAGCCTTCGCCAACACCCCAATTGTTGTATTGTGGGTGTGCCTAGGTCCTCTGGTTGGAGACGAGAGGTCCCTGAGCCCCGTCAATGTCGTCAACCCCGCCGTCTGGAGCAAGCGGAGGAAGTCCTGCCGACTTCCTCGCGTCCGCCGCTATTCCCCTGCACCGCAGAGGTCGACGACCCCTTCGATTGTCGGCACCTTGCCCCGATCTGGCGCCCGCTCGATGCGGCCTAGTTGTTCCCTGAGCGCCGTTGTCGCTTCCAGGAAAGCCACCCCGGATCGTTCCACGCCGGCGTTGATTTGCTGCGACAGTTCTGCCTTCAACGCTTCCAGGAGATTACGGAGGCTTTGTTGCCCCTCTTCCAACGTTATGATGCGGTTTCCGTGGTCGTCCATGAAGATCGATGGAGGAGAGAACTCCTCTGATACCAATTGTTACGCTATTTCTACTCCTAACCGCGAAAACGGGAAAAATACTTGAGATAGCTCTTCTTTGATGCCCTAGGGGATGCGCCATATCCCCCCCATATACCCAGCTGAAGACCTGGACCGGCTGGGCAAGACCGGTTTGATTATGAGGAAGGTGGGACTGAACCGGTTCGGTTCAGCTGTCCCATGGCCCCCTCCAGGTCATAACAGTAAGCCTATCAAATATGTTGGTAAAACCTTGAAAAAGTAAAATTGTTACCAGAAACTCAATATAATCAGATCAGGGTCAGAAAAACAAGAACAAAAGATTAAACATGGAACCCTATGCCTTACAATACTTATCAGATAGAGCCGAAATAGTAGAATTAGAGCATGTAATCCAACTAATTTGCTCATAACTATCAAAGTTGTTTGAATATCAAAAAAAGGGAATAGGATAATCTAAATTAAATAACTAAATATACCTTAGGAAGGAGCTTCAAAATTTGTCTCATATCATCCTCGAAGCTGTTCTCCAGTATTCGGTCAGCTTCATCAATAATAAGAAACTGCATAAGAAAAAAAATGCAAAAGTCTATTAAATTTGTCAAAAAGGAATGAAGGTTGACACAGCGAATAATCTACCTAAATCGTGGATTACCAAATCCAAGTATATGTAGACAACATCCTATGATGAAAATTGTGCACAGTTTCAATCATAGCAACGCAAGAGAGGAAAATCATTCTAAAATAATTTCACACTTCAATATGCATGTAATTATCAATTGGAGAGGATTTCAGTGTTTTGTTGTTATTTTTGTGGTCATGGAATGATTGTATAATAGGTTGATTTGAATTTATTTCTATTGTACAGGCAAAACTAGTATGGTAATCAGAATATAATATCACTTATTCAGTTTAACATTTTCAGGGTAACCTTTAAAAGGAACCTCCATTATTCTTATGTAATTAAACTATTGGAATCAGATACCATCATCCCACAGGGATTGAATAATTATAGTACCATTATAAGGAAAATTTACTATAAACTTTTGGAAAAATGAAGAATATTGTACCTTCATATTCTTATAAATGAACCCCTGAGTATGCTGAAGATGGTCCAGAAGCCTTCCAGGAGTAGCCACAAGTATGTTCACACCCTGTGTAAGTTGTTCAGCATCCCCTCTTGTTGATGCCCCTCCAATAACCATCCCCAGAGTCTGAGAATGGTGCTTCAATATATTCTTTGCCACACCATGTGTCTACCAAAGAAAGGAATACCCATGCATGAGAGATATTCAATCTCTGAGTTTGAATGAGAAGCCACATCAAACACAAATATATAATAGGAAGTTTACTAAGGCTCCGTTTCGCACGGTGGTCACCAACACTATGGTTATGAACCGTCATTCATAAATGCTTGACCTCACCTAAGGAACTTCACTCACATTTATGTTGAAAACTAGTTTTCTTTTCATGGTGGTGGTTGTAACCGTTGTCATGTCAAACATACATTTTATGATGGTAGCGTTTTTGTACAAACTCACCGGAGCAAAAAAAAAACCATGCCAAACAGAGCCTAAGCCGTGTTTTATTCTGATCCATTTCTAAACTATTGTGACAGTAATGAGAAGCACCTGCATAGCAAGCTCCCTTGTTGGGCAAATTATGAGCGCACCCACACCATTCCTCGGAGAGAACTTGATATTATGAAGCAACTCGACTGCTGGTATTAAGAAGGCAAGAGTTTTTCCAGAGCCAGTCATTGCGGATCCCATAACGTCTTTCCCCAACAATAAAGGGGGGATAGCTCTATCTTGAATCTGCTTAGAGTATTAAAAACACAAAATTCCAACTTGTTACAAGAATCTCACACATGGTAATAACCATTGTAACAATAAGGCTCAACAGTGATCTACAACCATACAAAACCAATAACTCATGACTTGTGTTGAAAATAGAAAAAGATTGCAGAGAAAGAGACGACATTAAATAGTACTACAATCAATCTTAACCTGGGTCATAGTCTCGAAACACATGTCCCTGATGGCGTCCATAGTGGGCTTGGAGATTGGGAGAGAGGAGAAGAGCGTATTGGTCATAATTCCAGACCGTTTATTCTTTCCCACCTTCTGCTTCTTTAATACCTGAGCTTCTTCTTCTCCTTCTTCTCCTCCTGCATCATCTTCATGATCCAGTCCGGATAAATGGCAAGATACTTCATCTTTCTGGTCATTCCCATGGAGGTTCTTCTGCTCGGCAGCAGTGAACACGGTTTGGGCGTTGGGCTCTTCACCTTCAACATTGGATCTATGACTGCTCTTCCTTTTCTTAATTTTATTCTTCAATGTTGACGCTTCCATGGCGGAGGCCTACGGACCACGGCGTCGATGGAAAGGAAGGAGTTATGCTTGCTATTTGTTCAAACAAAAGAAGACAGTGAGAATGAAAATGGAAGAAGACAGCATGGTCTCGGTTTCCCGAATGGACTCATGGTCGATTTTCCCTCGCTGTCGACTGATGGATCTCGGTTTTAGGTTTTTAAGCGGGTGCATAACGGAAGTTACGAAGAGGGAGTTTAGGGCACACGTAAGGCTTCATTTGGTTTAGCGGTAGCGGTCGTAAAAGGAGCTGTTGTGAAAGCATGTTTGTAAAGGGAGTTGTTGGAAACTGACTGTTGTAAATGAAGATCTGTTTGGATAGTCTGTGTTTGCAGAGCTGTTCCAAACAGAGAATCGTTTGGCAAAACCGCGGTTGCGTTTTGGATTTTTTTGAGCGCATTATATGTGTGCTCTATTATATGCGTGCTCTGTTATTTTTTGAGCGCATGCGAACATATACGCTAGATGTGTTACACACACCAAAAAGTTTTCTCTTACAAAGTGATAATTGTTTTTGGTGCGGATAATACACCATCATCTACATGTGTTGTACCTAATTTTTTGCTCTAAATCACATTTTTAAGTGTCCAAGAAAATGTTTTTTGCAAAAAAAATTTACGGAACATGAAAATATCCGACTGAATTTGTTTGATCAAAAATAATCCGACCGAAAAAAATCGAATCGGATTTACTGTTCCTCCGCCTTTTCGCTGCCCGGCATCCGTCATTCCTCATCTCTGCTCCACCTCTAGCCTGCCGGAGAAGATGGGAGGAGAAGTAAGATCTCTCTTGTTGGAGAAGATGCGGCGTGAATGAGGCAGAGAAGGTCGCCCGATGCCGCCGGAAACACGAACGAGATGTGATGCCGCCGGAGAAGATGTGATGCCGTTAGCGAAGATGTGATGCCGCCGAAAAAGAAGCGGCGGGATTCCTCCTCGCGGTGACGACAGGGCTGCCCTAGCTCTTCGCCTTTTCCCCCCTCCCCCAAACGCGGTCAACCGGAGCCTAGCAACACGGTTTCGAGCAGTTGGGGTTTGAGTCGTCCAAAACGCAGAGCGAATCGAAAAGTAGGCGGAAAAACAAATGGTCCAACTCACCCAACTTCTCCGTTTAGCTAAAACGGACCGGACCAAACGCTGAAACAAATGGGCCCTAAGTTTGGCCCATAGACGGCGTGGATGTGATGATATGAATCATCATTCATTCATGAGCGTCCTACCGTACTCAAGGAACTTCGTTTAATTTTATGTTCAAAGCTAGGTTTTTTGTTTTTAGGTAGTGGTCATGAATATGATGGTTAAATTATCATTTATTAAAAGTTAAAGCTCACCTAAAGAACTTCATTTACTTTTATGTTCAAATGGATGATGTTTGTAAGGTGATCCTTAACGAATGACAGTTTAATTCATGCGTTTACGACCGTCGCCACTCTACCAAACGGAGCCTTAGTAGCAATCATGATCCTTGTCATGCGAAACATATTTTCTATGATGGTGGCATCTTTGCCCAAACACATTGAAAAAAAAACACTGCGTCAAACGGAGCACTAATCTTGCTATATGTGATGGGGTCGCACCCATTTTATAAGTAAACCGGGTTGCGTGTAACCAAAATTTTCACTTCCCCCACTAACGAAGTGGGGGGTTATGGTTCGAACCACCTCACGCGCGATCACCGCATTTGATCCAAGCCACAACCGTCTCGCACCGAATCGTAATCACTGCATGCGGGATCCCAACTCCCGTGCATCGGATCATAACTCTCGCGCTCGGGATCGCCAACTGCCGCTTGGGATCCCGAGCGGGACCTCTTCGTGGATGGCCGGCAGCCGAAGGGTCGCCCCCACCTCTCCCCGGCCATCTACGGTGAGGCCAGCCGGGGAGGCGCCGACCCCTTAAGGGTCGGTCGCCCTTTTTCTTCCCGACTGACTACGGCGAGCCGGTCGGAGAGGCGCCGGCCCTAAAGGGGACAAACGCTCCTTGTCTCCCCGACCGCCTAAGATGAGTCGGTCGGGGAGGCACCGACCCACTGGGGTCGGCCGCTCTTTGTCTCCCCGGCCGCCTAGAGCGAGCCGACTAGGGAGGCGCTGGCCCCAAAGGGGCCAGCCGCTCCTTGTCTCCCCGACCGCCTAAGGCGAGCCGGCCGGGGAGGTGTCGGCCCCCTTGGGGAAGGCCGCTCTTTTACTCCCCGACCATCAAAGGCGTGGCCGGTCGGGGAAGCGTCGGCGCCAAAGGGACAGCCGCCCCTCTCCTCCCCAGCCGCCTACGGCGAGGCTGGCCGGGGAGGTGTCGGCCCCCCAGGGGCCAGCCTCCCCCTTCGGGCGCCTACCATTTGGGCGATGAAAGGTCACCGGCCTCCTAGGGTCGGCCGCCTCACTAGGCCGCCCAAGGGGTCGGCCGCCTCCTCCGACACCACAGTAGGGGCGGCCACCGCCCATAACCGCCCACAAAGGGGGTGGTTGGGGTGGTTTTCGTAACCACCCCTGTTGCCCGTTGGGCCGTCGCTAAGTTCGGGCGGGTCCATTTTAGACCCGAAGGTAGGCTCAGTATTTTTCTAAAAATGGTGATCTATGTGCTCTAAACGGAGCGATCATATTCGTCTGACTGGTGGTTACGAAGGGAAAATACAGGCTTACCCCTCTTTAAGACTATAAAATAGACCCATGGTCCTCATTTCTTTAACTTCGAAACTCAGATCTCTACAAAAACATTCTCTCTCTAGATTTTTCTCTCTCTTGCTTTCTCTCTCCCTTCACAGGTTCATCGTCGTCGTGCCAGACGCTAAGGCAAAGTCTTCGCCCAATGAGCTCGCATCCAAGTCAAAGATCGTCTGCGATCTCCTCCGCGTAATTCGGCGCTCGTGGGAAATCGCCCACTTGTCGCCCGCAGCCGTCAGCATCCCGAGCATACCGACTGCAGAGTTCCCGTCGTACCAGCTCAGCCTTCTGCTAGTGATCGTCCAGAAGCGCGCAAGCATTCTACCGTGCATCGAATGCAGTTTCTCTCTCTCTCCCCCTCAAGTTGAAATGAAGTGCGGTCTGTCGCCCTCGGTTTCGTAAAAGCAGCATTGTAACCTCAATCGATCTAGTGAAGTTCCTTTCGACACAACTCCGACCGTGGTTTTTCACCCTATTCAAAGGGTTTTCCACGTAAAAAGACTTGTCGTGTCTGTGATCAACTATTGTGACTGTTTGCGTAACTGACCCCTCCTTGGGCTAAGACGGCCTTGTTAGTCCGGTTTATGAGGAGCGTTGTCGCAGACCGTAACAATTCGGCGCCGTCGTGGGAACTCCCTCCCATGAATCTAGGGGAGATTTGGAAGAAACCATACCTTGCGCGACAATACCAGAGAAAGAAGGCTATGACCGGGAGGAGCACCCGGACTACTCGAGGGTCGGCTTGTCAGGAGCGCGACGACCTCGCCCAATCTCACTCACTCATCAACGCACGGCAGCAAGAAGAGGCTGCCACCGTACCAGATACCGCCCTCCTAGAAAGAGTCACCCGCATGGAAGAGCACCACGCAGAAGTGCTCGCCATTCTTTGAGGCCTCGGCGCCGCTCAAGCACCCGCGGGAGTTCCAGCGCTGGAAAACATACCCCTACCACCAGCTCACGACCAGAGAGCGTAAGGAGAGGACAATTATGAGTCCTCGTAAGAAGCCAGTACAGAACTCCCCATCCGCCAACCAAGGGCCGTTGAAAATGACCGCTTCATCGCCCCCATTGGGCAGGGGCCCCCGAGAACGTAGCAAGGGGAATGACTAGAGAAGAAGTCAGAGAGTTGTTTGAAGAACAGTTTAGCTAGGTAGGCGCAGGGCAGCATAGGTTCACCGCCCGATGAGGAACGGCTCGCCACTAGTGCCAGAATTGTTGGCACACCTAGTCCCACATGGTTTTAAACTCCCAAGTATCACGTTATATTACGAAACGGAGGATCCCTTAGAGCATGTGAACCATTTCACCACAATCCTTTGTATATTTAACGCACCCGATCTGCTGCTTTGTCAGGTCTTCCCCGCCACTCTCATGGGGTAGGCAAGAACCTAGTACCACTAGCTTAGAGAGGGGACCGTCCAGAACTTTGCACAGCTCACACACAAGTTTCTTGACCACTTCATAGCAAACTGCCGCATCACGAAGGACCCATCTCATCTCTCCGGAATCCGCCAGAGCGAGGGGGAAACCCTCAAGGTGTTTTTTTGAAGGTTCGTGAAAGATAAATCTATGGGTAGTTAATCACCTAAAGGGGGTGAATAGGTGTCTTTTAAAATCTTTAGCACTTATACTTAATAATTCTGCAGATACTTGAAAATAAACAATCACAGATCACAACACACACAATCACATAGTACACAGAAGTTTTATAGTGGTTCCCCTATCTAGGGTACATCCTGTAACACCCCCGTCTGTCGCATGACATATAACAGAAGGTCCAGCTGGAACCCGACGCCATATACCACAGACAGTCGGAAGGGTTACCAAATGAATATTCAAACCATCCAATTTAGACTACTCGTTCTACACAGAGCATTCTAGCGGAAGTTTTTAAAGTTGAAAGAACTCAAATCTTGAATCAAATAAATATGAATGTTCACGACCACAACCACAGGAATGAAACCCAAATACACTGAAAAGGTACATGGCCTTATGGCCTTACAGATGTTCACTTAAAGAAAACATGTCTTACATACTTCGGCTCGCATGCCGGCCACACATGATAAAAGTAAAAACAACTATTCTATGGCCTTCTAGGGCTAGCACAGCAACATGGGCTCCAGCCCGCTATTTGGCACTCGGCTCCGCAGTACCTGCAAAAACATTCCACCGCACGGTGGCAAACAGAGCAACGGTCAGCTAAAAGCCGACCAAATTATAACGACCCCGCCCCTTACTCGGGACGGCGGTGCTCTTTCCCTGCATAACATTAGACCAATAATACAATAAAGCGCAATTATACTACGCCATAGGTGTAGGCTCGCACGGCCAAACACCCCGTGCACTCAGGGCACATTAACGGTGAGTCCTGACATATCAGTGTCTACACCAACATCCCAAAGATGGCAACCAAGTGAGCATTTTAGACTTTCTGACCCTGTCTAGTCTAAGGCTCCCGACTATGTCAACGGCCAGTCCCCTTTTCGAGTCTCTTGCACTGAACCACATAGCCTAGGTCTAATTCCACTTGTCCATTGCTCAACCGCGTAGTTCACATTAAGACGTACGCACGAGCCAAGCTTCTCTCGGATCCCAACATTTTCCAAACAATCACATAACCCAGTTATATTCAAGGCCGGTTCCCAGACCGCCAAGTTATCAGAACACGTTTCCGATCAGTTTTTCGGGTGCGCCTTGAAGCTAACCTCCAAGGATCCCTGCTGAAATCTACCGCGTAGAAACCCGAAAAACCCAAAGCATGGAGTCTTCTCCGGTAAAACACATCAAATGCAACATCACTGATCCAGACAATACACGTCCGGGTAGGCTTCACACACAATGCCAATGCCCGTACTTATGATTCCGGACTCTATATGCAACACAAGGGGGACTATTCACATCAACCCCAAGGAACACCACGCACTCACCGCACACTCGTGGGAGCGGGATTCCCTATGCAGAAAGAAAGAGCTTCACATGCTCAAGTTGAGAATCGTTACCCTTGTAGTCCGTTTTGGCGCCATGAGAAAACTACACGGTCAGAACTCTTCGCAACGAACTTTCCTCCACGGATCCGCTCTCAGATTTCGAAACGGTGCTTCGATGCTCCGCCGGCGGCCGGAAACCTCCTTCTTCTTTCTCTTCTCTCTAACACCTTGGAAAGAGAAAGCCTTGGAGAGAAATGAGGGATTAACTCCCATATTCCCGGCCTTAACAGAGCAGGAAATCATCTGGGCCGTTGGATCTTAATTAAAGAAAACAAACGGCTCAGATCCGTTCAAAAATCTCCAGAACTGGGCTGAACACGGCTTGGCACACGGCTGTGTCCTAGGTCGTGTGCCTCGATCCAGGCACGATCGTCGAACTGAGAAACGACACACGGGCTCAGACACGCCCGTGTCCAACCTGACATGCCCGTGTCGGGTCTCTCGACACGCCCGTGTTCGGGGGCGTGTCACGCATAACCGCCACGCCAACCGACACGACCCAACTGCACATGGGTACTGACACGGGTAGGCACACGCCCGTGTCCAATGACACGCCCGTGTCAGATAGTCGTGTTCCTGGCTGTGTCCTTCTCGGGATGAAAACGACCAAAAACACCAGCCAGACACGGCCTTGGACACGCCCGTGTCCTATGCCGTGTACCCCTAAACAGGCACCAAAAATCCCTTTTTCGCGATCGACTCAAATAAAATTTTCGGGGCGTTACACATCCACTTTCCCCCCTTCTTCCTTTCTAGCAATGTGCTAAATAAGATTATATCCCATCCTCTTCAACTCAGATCAACAAATCTCATAAACTTAGTTTCTTTCCAGAAACCTACCCCTCAGACCAACAGGTTTTACCTTAGAGATCGACCTAATCTCCTACCCCAGGTACCTCAAGAACCCTACCTCAAACTATACAAGTCTTACACCTCAGTGATCCCACACAAATCACCTATCTCAGGTCCCTCAAGAACCCTACCTCAGACTATAAAAGTCTTACACCTCAGTGATCCCGCATAAATCATCTACCTCAGGTCCCTCAAGAACCCTGCCTCAACATTTATAACACAGACTTACAACTCAGAGAATAAATCTCTTACACACACAGATCTCAAAGAGATCTTACAGGTTTAATAGGGAAATAACAAGTAGACTTATCTGAGTAAACAAATTCTTCAATTCAGCAACAACACAAGATTGATTCTTGATGAACAGACTTGCTGAAATAAAACTTCACTAGATCTTCAATGTTCTTGATAATGATTCGCTTGAATCTTTGAAGAACTTGTTGAATAGATCTAACTTAGTCCTCTGATTGACTTATTGAAAGGACTAGCATACTTTCTTGAAGACCTGTGTCTTCCTTCTTCTTAGAGTTGTCGCCCTTCTTACTTAGGAGAAATCAAAATGAGTGAATTGATTGATTGTGTTCTGTGTAGACGACCCCTCTACTTATAGCCTTCACTGGTTGTTGGCTTCTGATTGATGACATCATCATATGCCAACATACTTCAAGTTTTCCTTCAAACAGATTCTGATGAAATATCAAGTCATTGTAGCTAACATGACACTTCTGACTTGACTTGACACTCAGCTGTGTTGACTCTATACAACTTCAGGATCATAAGTGTCGAGAAGTCCCAAGTGTCTCAACACAATAATACTTAGTGTTCTTAGACTGTAAACTGCGAGGTGTCGAGACATCTTAGCAGTCTCGACACATCTATACTTGATAGAATTTCCAGTCTGAACTTGAAGGTGTCGAAACAGTTGACTTGTCTCAACACAACTGTCTGCTGGGTGTCGACATCTGTTTTAAATCTTCACTGTGTCGAGACAGTTGAATTGTCTTGACACTACAGACTGTTTGGTGTCGACATCTTTAAGTCTGCACTTCAGTTCTTCATTGTGTCGAGACAATTGTATTGTCTCGACACTGCTGTCCTGAGCTTTAAGATGTCGAGATATTTGAATTGTCTCGACACTGCTGACTTGATATTCAAGATGTCGAGATAACTGAATTATCTCGACACAACTGACTTGATATTCAAGGTGTCAACATAGTTGTGAAGTGTGTTGACACTTTTTCACTTGCTTCAAGTCTGTACTCAGCACTTCTCTTATAAAGTGTAGACATAGTTGTAAAGTGTGTCGACACTTTTGTACTTACTCATTTCTTCAAGTTTTCACCCTGCGCTGCAACTTGCTAGACTTTAACTGTCCTGAATTCACTCAGCACTATTAGCTGTATGGCGTTAAGTGAACTGACTTCACTCAACGCCTGTGGACTTAGTCAATTTTCTTCAGCAACTGCCTTGATATTTGGCATTGATTGAGCTTGCTTCACTCAATGCCTGTGGTCTTAGATAATTTCCTGCCTTTCTATTCAGCTTCTTTGAGTCCACCTGTCAATGTCACTTGGACCACCTGTCCAATCAATATGACATAGATTAACCTGCATGCATGAACTGAAACATACATCAAATACAATTATGTGTATACCATTGACTTGTTTAACTTCTTACAAATCTGGGACATTGAGATCAATTGACACAACAATCTCCTCCTATTTGAAGAAGTCAAAACATCACTTGAAAAACCTTTGTCAATAATATACACTAACATATGCAACAACAATATACACCGACATATTAACACAGGAGAGTTAAGGGTTATCACATTTCCCATTTTTCTGCTAGTATGGTGATCATCACTATAATGCCCTCGATTTTTTGATGTCATTATTTGGTTTGTCGACGTCATAATTTCGACGTCAGGGCGTTACCCTTTTTTGTTTTATTGACGGCGCTGCACCAGTTGTGCGTTTTCGCGTCCGTTGAGCTTGTTTATCCTGATTTTGGGATTCTGATGGGTTAGAATGTTTTCCTTGATATTAATAATGAGGCTTTGAGGCCTTGGGCTTGTCCAGTTCTGTTGCGTTCCGAGCATTTTGGGGTCTCGGCGTGTGTTTGGACCCTTGTGGTGATCTTTTTTTTCGCTTGTGAGAGCATTTGATGTTATGTCTCAAGAATGGTACGTCGGAATCTAGGGTTCTCTTCGTTTTTTAAATCATTTAATTCGGCGCGTTTGGGCCTCTGTTTTGAACTCATATTTCCCTGTTCAACTATCTGAGTATGCCAATTACTATATTAAGCCTTGAGCTTGTTTTGATTCTCAGGAAGCCCTCCTAAAGGGTAGGTTTTCGTCGACTAGTGGCGGGAGACGTTTTTTTCAGGGCGGAGCGTCGAGCGGAGCTCGACGGACGGAGCGTCGAGCGGAGCTTGACGGACGGAGCGTCCTCGAGCGGAGCTCGACGGACGGAGCGCCCTCGAGCGGAGCTCGACGGACGGAGCGCCCTCGAGCGGAGCTCGACGGACGGAGCGCCCTCGAGCGGAGCTCGACGGACGGAGCGCCCTCGAGCGGAGCTCGACGGACGGAGCGCCCTCGAGCGGAGCTCGACGGACGGAGCTCCCTCGAGCGGAGCTCGACGGACGGAGCCCCCTCGAGCGGAGCTCGACGGACGGAGCCCCCTCGAGCGGAGCTCGACGGACGGAGCCCCCTCGAGCGGAGCTCGACGGACGGAGCCCCCTCGAGCGGAGCTCGACGGACGGAGCCCCCTCGAGCGGAGCTCGACGGACGGAGCCCCCTCGAGCGGAGCTCGACGGACAGAGCGTCGAGCCTTGAGCTCAACGAACGAAACTTCGATCAGAATTCGTCGAACGAAACTTCGAGCAGAATTCGTCGAACGGGCCTTGCATTCGACGAATTCCGAACTGACTTCATCGAGCGGGTTCTTCCTTTGCGTTCAATGATGTTCGACCTGATTTCGTCGAATGGGCCTTGCATTCGACGAATTTCGAACCGAGTTCGACAAATGGGATTTTTCTTCCTCCTCGATTTCGAGTAGTCCATCTGCTCCCGATTTATGCTCTTCTGGTACTCGAGAACTGTTCTTCGTTCCCGAGAAGTGCTACTCTAGTTCCCGAGAGGTGTTGCCTGGTTGTTCTCGAGATGTGCCTAATGTTCTCGAGAAATCGCCTCCCTTTCTCGAGAAATCATTTCAGTACTCGAGAACTGCCTTTCTATTCTCGAGAAGTTTTTCAGTACTCGAGAACTGCCCATTTCTTCTCGAGAAGTTTTTCAGTACTCGAGAACTGCCCGGGTGTTCTCGAGAAGTTCTTCTCAGTACTCGAGAACTGCCTTTCTGTTCTCGAGAAGTTTTTCACTACTCAAGAACTGCCCGGTTGTTCTCGAGAAGTTCTTCTCAGTACTCGAGAACTGCATTTTTGTTCTCGAGAAGTTTTTCAGTACTCGAGAACTGCCATGTTGTTCTCGAGACATTTTTCGGTACTCGAGAACTGCCCTGTTATTCTCGAGAGGTTCTTTTCCGTACTCGAGAACTGCCCGGTTGTTCTCGAGAAGTGTCTTGTTTCCCGAGAGGGCATGTCTTTCTCGAGTAGTGCTTGTCCTGTTCCCGAGAAGTCTTCTCCTTCTCGAGAGGTCCGGTCCAGATAACCCACTTCCCCGGTTTTTTTTTTCCTTAGAAAAACAACTGTTATAGGTAAAAAAAAAGTTTTTTTTAATATTATAACTATACCTTATATATATATATATATAAGAAAATGTATTCTTCCTCTTTAAGCCGATCAGACTCCTGTTCATCTCCCGAACCAGAGCAGCGTGAGCGAGAGAGAGAAAGATTTTTTTCCATGATTCTTCCGGTGGCCGCCGACGGTGCTCCGGTGCTTGAAATTTTCAACCAAACATTGATCCGGAAAGCTCTTAGCGAGAGCTTCATCATCGTGGTTAAATTTTCCCCATTCCTTGAGTTTTTCTCGCTAGGGTTTTCGGCCCTAACTCCTATTTTTGATCATTCTTGTTAGATTTCGACTTCCCTCGTCTTCTTTAGCCCCGATCTATGTCGTGGTGCGATTTGGATGTCTTTCTCCGGTGAAGCCAAGGCAAGTGATGGTTTCCTACTTCTCTTCCTTTCTTCACCCCGATTTGCAGGAATTTCTAACTTTTGTTATCATGATTATTAATTATCTACTATTTTTTTGAGCTGTTTAGATCTCTTGTCTAGTTCGTTTATAATCACCATGTTCTTGATTTTGTTTTCTAATCTTATAAGTGTTATATGTGGTGGAATCTTACTCTTATAACTGTCCCTCAACGTTTAAGTATGACGTGTTAGAGTTCGTGTAGGATTGTAAATTCTTTCTAAAGTTTGATCAACCGTCCCTAATCTAGAATTGTCTAGTAGAATCCGATGTGTCATTGTTGTCTTGAGATTTATATCATGGTTTCCTTTGTGGCGACGTCGTGGGGCGAGACACGCCTCCAGACCATGAAGTGTTGTAGTGGGCCTCTGAGCTCTAAACCCGGGTCATTGCAGAGTTTTCTTTCCGGTTTTCCTTGGTTGTGGGTGTTATTTGTGGACGAAACTACCGCCGCAACGTTTGTTCTCCCTATTAGTACTTTGTGGGGCTCTACCGGGTGTTTGGGCATTTGCGGTGAATGGTGGAGTATTCAGTCTCCCCCGCAATTAGACGGATAAATTGTATTCAGGGTTGGCCACCTCACCCGTTTTGGTTTTTTGGTGGAGTGACCACAGGTGGATAATAGGGGTTTGTTTCTCGCCTGATGGTTTAATCTTGACCTTTACCCCTTATAGTCTTGTCCATTTGGGGTGCCGTGGTTATACGTGATGCTTCACATAAGTGTTCTCTTTTTACCTTGTGTAACACCTCCATACATTGCATGACATATAATAAAAGGTCCGGTCGGGGCCCCATATAACATCCCTCAAACAACTAGACCCCTAGGAGTGGTTTTGTCATGACTAGGTCATGACAAAACCCTAGGAAGCCCAAGGAGGCCAAGTAGACCTAGGGATGTAGATGAGACCACTATGGTATGCACATAGTAGATTTATGAACCCTAGTTAAGGTGATCATGGGGCTTCACCAAGACTTCAAGACCCCACCATGGCCTCACCAATCCATTATTAAGTTCATCTGAACCTTAAGGGTCCATTGGAGTCGACTCAGGGTGGCAAAGTTGATATAGGACCACTCTAAGCCTAAATTGGGCAAAGTGCCCTAATTAAGGGCAGTGTGCCCTAGTTAAGCCCAACTAACCCTACCAGGGTCTTCCTAGACCTAAAATGGGGTCAAGGGGTCACTAAGGACCCTTGGAGGGCAGTCAAGGTGGTTAGGTTGACCAAAGTCAACTCTAGCCCTAAATGGGTCAAACTGAACTATATTGGGTCAATTGACCATCCCCTAGCCAGGTGGACCCCATTTATACCCCCTAACCCAAAGATGAGGTCCATGGGTCACCAACGACCTATTGGGGTCAGCCTTAGTTGCTAAATTGACCAAAGTCAACCCTAACCTTAATTTGGGCAAAGTACCTTTCCTAAGGGTAGGTGACCTCCAAAGTGCCAAGTCAGCCATCCCCAACCCTACCTAGGCCTTAGGGGAGATCAATGGGTCACCAAGAATCCATTGGGGGCAACCCAAAAGGTCAAAAGGACCAAAGTCAACTCAAGCCTACTTTGAGTCAACCTAACCCAAAAGGGGCTAGCCCAAGCCCAAGCCTCCTAATGTGGCTCCTTTAGGGAATAATGTGCATAGATGGGCTGCAAATAGCTCTCCAGATTGACCACGTCAACTTGGTGACTAGGAAAGAAGGTGAGATCCATTCCATGTTAATGGAGGAGAGAGAAAGAAGAAGGAGGGGGAATGAAGGGGGCTCAGCCAAGGGGAGGCCAAAGGCCACCCTTAATGGTTGAATTCAACCCCCCTGAGGAAGGGGACAAGTTTCCAGTCAATTCCCTGGCCACCAAGGCCTAGTTCAGCCCCCCCCCCCCCCCCCTCCTCCATGGCCGAACCTAGCCATTAATGGATTTAATGGGCATTGATAATCCAGCCCCTCCCCTCCCCAACTGAGGCTTTAAACATCAACAGTGGGTCGAGAGAAGGCTTTACCAATCCTTACCAGAAAAAATCGAGCCCCCCCCACTATGCAGTTGCAGAAACCGAGCGGCGCCGCCTTCAGGAAATGCTTTCCGACGATCTTCTCGACTTTAGGCCGCCGACAAGGTCCTCCTCCTCTCCTTACCTCATGGCTAGATCATAGCAATGTTTAGGTCCAAGGTTCGGGCTCAATTGAGCCCGAACCAGTTCCTGGTTTTCATGGTTTCGGGCCGAGAATTTTCTTGGTAGAACCGCCAGAATAAGCCCCTCCGGCGTCCAAGCCGCCGCCTGGCGACAGCCACCACCTCAACGGAGGTGGTGGTGGCGGTGGCCGGCCGGGGAGGTGGTCGGATGGCCGGCGGCAGCGGCTAGAAGATGCTCCAGGAAGATCCAATACGGGCCGTCGGCTGGAGGTGGAAGACGACCAGATGCCGTCCAAATTGCGTCAAGATTCGTGCTTAAATGATTTTCAAACTATAGGATTAAATAATGCAGATTAATGATTTCTGTCACACTATTTGTAATTAATAGTTTTAATTTTTCAAAATAATTACGCCCCTCTACTGAAAAAGTCACCAACATGAAATTTGTAGCTCTAAGTGTCTACTTTAATTCAAAATTGATTTGAACCAATTTGGACCTCCGGTTGCACTAGGGAACCCATTTTGGTGGGACCTATACCTAGGGCTATCTTGAAATTTAAAATGGTGCCCACTCTTCATCCCTTGTCCAAATGACCTGAAATTTGGGCAAGGGGTCACCCTTAGCTATATCTAGGTCCTGTCCAAAAATGGAAATTTTTGGAGGTACTTTGTCTATGGTTTTATCATTTATTTAATAATAATAGGGTAATTTAATTAGGTGGTCTAATTACTTCCAAACCCTCCCAAATTTTGGTGAGTGGTCCCTGGCCTCATGATATGTCTCTGTGTAAATGTTTATCTCATTTGGATGTGTTTTGGATAGGGAGTGAACTAACCCTAATTTTACCTTATTGAGTGGTTCTTAAGTAAAAGTGCATCTTGAGGTTAAGTGGTCAAATCACCTCAACAGAGGCTAATATTTTGACCACTGACTTATCATGACCCTTAACACCCTCATAGGGATTAAGGGGTGGTCTAGGGTAGCTTTTCCCTAGGATCCAAACTCAAACCCTAAGGAGGGGCTTTTGAGTGTTGTGAAGGGCATGGGGTCAAATGCATTTGTGTGATCATGCAACTTGGTAGAAATGGTGCTAGGGTATACAAAGCCCCCTGCTATGAATTCTAGGGGATTTAGAGATGGATAGACCTCTCAAATCCCTAACCCTAGTTTAGGGCACAAACACTTTTTGTGTAGAATAAGCCACCAAAACTTACTAAAAAGGTGTGAAACTTAGGTAGCATGGACTCTAAGTTATATAGGACCTCTAGTGAATTTATTGGAATTTTATGAGAAATATTACTAGCACCCCCTTTGTTATGCATGATATGGCCCTAAATGGTATTTTATTTATTATGATCACACTATTCATTAGAGGCTCATGAAACTTGGGCAGGAGATATTTTAAGTCAAAATGGTTGTTCCTGAATTTTGTTATAAATTTTAGTTGAAAAACTTTAGTATTTCCTTCACAAGTTTAAAAAAGAGCAATTATGGTCAATAAATTATTTAGGGCTATTTACTTGTTTCAAAATTGTAAAATTGGGGCTATGATATTTTTTAGGTCAATATCCACTTGGTGAAATTAATTCATGATTTTTAGATGATTATTTGCAATATATACTTTACAAACCCATAATTTTGGGGATTTGATCTATAATTTATTCAGAGTTTATTTCCTACTGGAAAATTGGAAGACACTGGATTTTAAGTTGAATAGTCATTTTAAATTTATCATAAATTTTGTAGAGTATTTGATTGTATTAAATTGATACTTCATGTTCAAACTTTTATTTTTGGATTACTAGAATAAATAAATAACTTATCTGATAATTTAGGAAAATTATGAATTTCTGGTTTTAGGCTAAAAATGTCATTATAGTCCTCCAATAATTATTATAGAGGTACTGGGTGATTATTTTATGTACCTCACTTTATACACTTCATATATCTTAGGTTGGTCTGCTTTTAGTAAAATCATAGAAATTGTGTCGGAGTAAGAATTGGGGCACACGAGTTGGGGTTATATGTTTGCTGATTTGTATGAATGAAAAAGAGTTCGTCGTTGGAAGTTGGGATGAGTAAGGGGTTGAAATGGCTAGTGTCCGGTGGTGCTCGGGATCGGCGAAAGATCGTCCTTCTCGTAGGGAGGAAGTGTCTAATGCACTAGGTTTAGATCCAGTAAATTAATTAAGGGTTGAGAAATCTGGTAGCAACCAATAATAGTAAGTGCCTTGCGAAAGGGAGCTTTGGGCGTAATCACATCGTAGTTCATAGTGCCTTCGAGAGCCCTTCACGGGGTATACCTTGGGCAGTCCTGAGCTAACCTAAATAGTAGGTATAACTGAAATGCAAGAGTAAGTCGAAGTAATCTAGGGTTGCACTCACACTCCCCGGAGTTGTGGGAGTTAGGTTAGGTCACTCGGGCAGTAGGCTCGGTGGGTTTGGAGATGGGTAAGTTAGCCCGATGAGCTTTGGCTCGGTTGCAGTTGGTGACGGACGAGTTGGTCCTGCGAGCTTTGGCTCGGTGGTTTACATCAAGGTTGCATGTGCATAAAGTAAAGGTGGTGGGTCTTCAGTATTGGTGAGTCGATGCAACGACGCCAATACGTTGACTCGACAAGTGTGGTTTAGCACTTGTCAAGTAAAGCCCGGTGCGCCAGCCGGCAAGAGTACGCAGGAGCTCCGCTTAATGCACCAGCGTTGAGGCGTACGATAGGTCTGACTGGTAGTGCAATTACCAGTTTAGAGGTGGGCGAGGCCCAACCCACTGCTTCCGTTTGCCACTACGGAGGTATCCTGGGAGGTTCGGCTCCAGAAAGGGGGAACTAAAGGTCTGTGTACATAGAGTCGAGTGGGTGTGTTGCACTTGCATGTTCACAACATGGCATATTTATATTTCATAGCATAACCATTGCATTCAACCCTGACACCTATTGTATAAAGTGGTATGAGACGCTTTATACAATAGGCCTTGCAAAACGACCCCTTGGTTTATAAGCTCGTGCGAGCATGCTTATAAGTTAAGGTTTTTCAGAAATCTTATATGCATGCTTAACAGAAAACCGACACCCTATCATATAAACAGGTATGAGACTCTTTATACGATAGGAGCCCTGCAAAAGATCCCTCGGCTTATGTGTTTTCGCATAAGTTACGGTTATTTTTTCTACTTAATTTCTCATGCTTTTATTACTGCCTTATATACTATTGGACTGCTAGTTTAGTTCCGCCACCATCTGATCCTTTGCTATTCTCCACCTTCTTGTCCTCTCCTTTCCTCCTCCCCGCTCGGTGCCTAGGTGACATGGGGGAAGGGGCGGGGGATGATAGGACTTAGTCTTTTAGACTAACGGTTTTTGAACCACATCATTTTAGGGAACCGTGGAGCCCAATATGGAGGAGCAGCCCCGGAGGTCGACACGCTTGGAGATGGGGAAGTCTAGTACCGGAGTTCAGACGGCAGGGACTGTGAGTCCTGATCCTTACTAGTTATATTAGTTATGCTTCCGTAATGAGAGATTTGTAGGGAGGACATTGATGTACTGGGCGTGAGCCCAAGATTCTCAGTATTTTTATTATATCTGTGGACACTCCCTTCGTGGAGATTATATTTACTATATATGTGATTTTCTGTGGACTCATCTTTTAATTATTTGCTACAGAGTGATTGATTCGGCCGGCAGGATCGGAGTTTTGTAGTGATGACCTTTCCAGACGTGGAGGTGTCACCGCAAAACGGTGGTTTTGGGCCTAAGACCCCGTGGTTTTAAAAAGAAAAGGAGGGGGGGTCTTACAAGTGGTATCAGAGGAGACCTCGATCGCAAATTAGTAGTCCACAACCCCTGGGTCACCCCCGCACGAGTTTAGTTTGGGGTCAAACTAAGCAGCGGAAGCAGTGGTGTGCCCATATGAGGGATCACATGTAAATTGTCCACCGTTAATTAGGTTTGAGTCGATTATTTACTATTGGCTTTGTCATGCAGCCCCCAACACAGCCTACACCACAGGGCGGAGTCTAGCAGACTCCTGAGGTTGTACTACCTCCTCCGGTTCCCACTCCGTTCCTATAGTCAGAGATGGGCAGACTCTGACAGCTATCCTGGAGGCATTTAGGGCACAACAGGTTCCGGCTCCGCAGCCGAACCCGGGGGCCAACTGGCTAAGTATTTTTCGAGGACTTTCTCCCCCATCCTACTTGGGAACAGAGTCGGCCGTTTGGACGGAGGAATGGTTGGACATTATGTATGAGATGCTGACTGGGATCCGGTGCCCGTGGGAGGAGAGAGTGTCCTTGGTCGTCTCTTGCCTAGAGCCCATGCCAAGAGATGGTGGAAGACTTCGCTGGACACGACATTTGCCGACAAAGAGGTTGCTGAGATAGCTTAGGGGGAGTTCAGGGCCGCACTGCTGGAGCATTTCGTTCCGCAGTCGGCCAGAGACGAGCTGGAGGATAGATTTCTACAGTTGAGACAGGGTATCAAGACAGTGGTGGAGTATCATCGGGAGTTCAACCATCTGGCCCGGTTTGCGGATTCTTACCAGTTGGATGAGGCAGGTTATAGCAAGAGGTTCTATAAGGGCCTGCGAGAGGATCTAAGGGAGACTCTGTTGTTCGTGTCTGACAGACCTATTCCACGGATATTGGAGATGGTGAAAAGGATCGAGGCAGATTGACATACCACCCGTGGCCGGAAGAGGCCAGCTAAGGACCAGGGCCGGGGGCCCGAAATGATCAGCGGTGGGGCCACATCACAGATGGGAGAAGAGTAGAAGACTAGCCTCGACAGGAGGCGAGACAGGAGCAGAGGGAACCAGTAGTGGTGGCCCCTCAGCCACCCCAGATGCAGGAGGCATAGAGACCCGGGGGAATGGCATATCACCCGCCAGAATGCTTCAATTGTCATCAGATGGGGCACATCCGGAGGAACTGCCCCATGAGGGGGGCACCACCACCAGCACCATCGGCTGCCCCGCCAGCTCAGTATTTTGGAGGCCGAGGACGTGGCCGAGGTTGTGGATACCATGGCAGAGACCACATGCAGGAGAGGGAGCAGGTATATGAATTGGATCTGACTCAACAACAGAACCCAGAGCAAGTGATCACATGTATGCCAGTTAATTTTTAATCTTTTATTTCCTAGATAATTAAAGCTATGAATATAGGACTGATAGACTAGGGAAGAAAAACATAATTAGATTTCTAAGAATTTAAGTTAAACGCCCAGGCATAGTATTCATCAGCGACAAGCCCGCCTATACACTGTTCGATACGGGTGCTTCACACTCGTTCGTGTCGGAAGCCTTCCTGGAAGGGCTAGAAGGCGTGGAGCGGTTCACCGGCCTGATGATGTGGATACGGCTACCTGACGGATCGGAGTTATTCACCACCGCCCGCTGCAACATGGAGGCAGAGATTGGCGGAAAGATATTTGAAGCACCAGCGACGATCATGAAGATGTCATGCTTTGATTTGATCCTGGGAATGACATGGTTGCGCTGGAACCATGCTCAGATCGACTGCATGTCCAAGAGGATTACTGTAAGGCATGGGTATTCCTTCATCGTCATCAAAAATATTAGATCTATTCCCCCTCTCTTGCTGACATCCGTGCAGGTCGTCAAGGCCTACTTACAGGGGGAGGAAGTCTATGAAGTGTTGTACGGGATGGCCGAGGCTAAGGGTTCCATCTCGGATATTCCGGTGGTGCGAGATTTTGCTGACGTATTTCTAGAGAAGCTGCCAGGGCTACCCCCGCACCGAGAGCAGGATTTCCGGATACAGCTGGTGCCGGGGGCTAAGCCAGCGTCTAGAGCCCCTTACCGCATGGCCCCAAAGGAGCTGACAGAGTTTCAGAGCCAGCTCCAGGAACTGGTGGAAGCCAGTTTTGTCCGGCCAAGCTCTTCACCATGGGGAGCCCCAGTGTTATTTGTCAAAAAGAAGGACGGGACGCTCAGACTATGCATCGACTCCCGGGCACTGAACCGACTAACAGTCCGAAACACCTATCCACTGACAAGGATAGATGAGCTGTTTGACCAGCTGGAGGGCGCACATTTCTTTTAAAAGCTGGATTTGAGGTCGGGCTACTATCAGCTGCGGATCCAGGAGGAGGACATACCGAAGACTGCCTTCAGTAGCAGATATGGGCTGTTCGAGTTTACTGTGATGCCCTTTGGGCTCACGAATGCATCGTTGGCATTCATGAGCCTCATAAATCGGGTGTTCGAGGCATATCTGGATGTGTTCGTCATTGTATATATTGACGACATTCTCATCTACTCGAGGACAGATGAGGAGCACACACGACATCTGATGCTGACCCTGGAGAGACTACGGGAGCACCATCTTTACACGAAGTTCAGCAAATGCCAGTTCTGGTTGAAGGAGGCGGCTTTCCTAGGCCATATCATCAGTGGTGTTGGGTTGGCAGTGGACCCGGCCAAGATTCAGGCAGTTTGGGATTGGCCGTAGCTGAAGTCAGCCTCAGATGTGTGGAGCTTCCTAGGACTTGCCGCTTACTACCGAAAGTTCGTGGAGGGATTTTCTAGTATTGCCCTTCCCCTCACATCCCTGACAAGGAAATAAGTGCCCTTTGTCTGGACCCCGCAGTGCGAGGTGGCATTTCAGGAGTTAAAGAATCGACTCACCTCGGCTCCTATACTAGCCCTTCCTTCGGGGAAGGAAGGATTCCAGGTCTACACCGACGTTTCCTACCAGGGCATGGGTGCGGTGCTGATGCAGAATGGTCACGTGATCGCATACGCTTCTCGGCAGCTAAAGAAGCATGAGCTAAACTACCCAGATCATGACTTAGAGATGGGAGTGGTCATATTTGCGCTGAAAGTCTGGCGACACTATCTGTATGGTGTCCACTGCGACATTTACTCCGATCACAAGAACTTGAGGTATGTGGACACACAGAAGGAGCTGAATATCAGGCAGAGGCGATGGGTGGAGTTTCTAGCGAATTACCAGTACGAGATGCACTACCACCCGGGAAAGGCGAATGTGGTGGCAGATGCGCTGAGCCGGAAGGCCACAAACTCTGGAGCAGGAACGCAGTTGATGGCCTTGAAGTTGGTCCAGATGTTCGAAAAGATGTAGATATCCTTTGTGTCTGAGGATCATCCTGAGATGTACCGAGAGTACCTGGCATCGTTGATTTCCCCAGATGACATTCGAGACCGAGTCAGAGATGGGCAGAGGCAGGATACCCAGCTTGAGCCAATATTCCGGGCCTTAGAAGCAAGCACTGTTGGAGATTACTCACTGAGGGAGGGACTAGTGTATTTCAGAGGACAGATTTACATACCAGAGGGAGGCCAGGTCCGAGAGGATATCATGACGGAGGCTCATTGCAGTCGGTATTCAGTACATACGGGTGTTACGAAGATGACTGCGGACCTGAAAAAGGCCATGTACTGACCAGCCATGAAGAAGGATATCACCTACTTCGTGACCCACTGTGAGGCATACCAGTTGGTGAAGGCAAAGTGCAGGAACCCCGCAGGACTATTGCAGCCACTCCCAGTGTCGGAGTGGAAGTTTGACGATGTTGCGATGGACTTCATACATGGGCTTCCCCGATCGCGGACGGGAAACGATTCGATCTGGGTGATTGTCGACCGGCTGACAAAGGTAGCCAGATTTATTCCGATCAGGAAGGATGACTCGGTTGGTGTGCTGGTTCGGAAGTTCGTGGAACAGTTCATCCGTTATCATGGCGCACCCAGGTCGATTGTATCAGATCGGGATGGATGGTTCACGTCCAAGGAGTGGAGATCAGTGCAGACATACTTGGGCACCCGGCTGACATTCAGTACAGTATTTCATCCCCAGACTGATGGATAGACGGAACATACCAATCGGACCTTGGAAGATCTGCTGCGACTTTGCATACTAGATCGCGGTGAGCCCTGGGAGAAGCTGTTGCCACTGATCGAGTTCTCATATAATAACAGCTACCAGTCCAGCATAAGGATGGCTCCTTATGAGGCCCTGTACGGACGGAGATGTAGGACTCCACTATCATGGATATAGAACGAGGATCCGAAGGCTTTGGGTTCAGAGTTTGTTGAAGACACAGAGGCTCAGGTGAGATTGATACGGGATAGGATGCTAGAGGCACAGAGCCGACATGCTAAGTATTATGACGCTCGACATCGTCAGGTGGAGTTCCAGGTGGGGGACCAGGTGTTCTTGAAAATCTGACCAATGCATGGGGTTTCACGGGTGCGCGGTCGGAAGAAGAAGCTCAGCCTAAGATATATGGGGCCTTATAGGATCCGAGAGCGGATCGGCCCCTTGATATACATGCTGGAGCTGCCACCGGAGCTGGCAAGCTTGCACGACGTATTCCATGTATCCTCACTCAGGAGGGCTCTACTACGCCCGAAGCAGCAGATTACAGCCATGGATGGGCCAGTAGCCTCTAATCGATCAGTTCACCTGGAATCGGTTCGGATTGACGACAGGGGAATACGAGTCTTGCGCCGCAAGAAGGTTCCATTGGTCAAGGTCCTGTGGATGAATCACGGGCGAGAAGAGCACACCTGGGAGCCCCAGGACTTGATGCAACAAAGGTACCCAGAGCTTTTTAGTCAGGTATTACTCACAACCTCTCGGGATGTTACAATTTTCCTTTCATATTTGAAACCCCGTAGGCCTAACTAGAATTTTGAGGACGAAATTTTTTTTGTTATATATTGGGATTTGTAACATCCCTCAAACAACTAGACCCCTAGGAGTGGTTTTGTCATGACTAGGTCATGACAAAACCTAGGAAGCCCAAGGGGGCCAAGTAGACCTAGGGATGTAGATGAGACAACTATGGTATGCAAATAGTAGATTTATGAACCCTAGTTAAGGTGATCATGGGGCTTCACCAAGACTTCAAGACCCCACCATGGCCTCACCAATCCATTATTAAGTTCATCTGAACCTTAAGGGTCCATTGGAGTCGACTCAGGGTGGCAAAGTTGATATAGGACCACTCTAGGCCTAAATTGGGCAAAGTGCCCTAATTAAGGGCAGTGTGCCCTAGTTAAGCCAAACTAACCATACCAGGGTCTTCCTATACCTAAAATGGGTTCAAGGGGTCACTAAGGACCCTTGGAGGACAGTCAAGGTGGTTAGGTTGGCCAAAGTCAACTCTAACCCTAAATGGGTCAAACTGAACTATATTGGGTCAATTGACCATCCCCTAGCCAGGTGGACCCCATTTATACCCCCTAACCCTAAGGTGAGGTCTATGGGTCACCAAGGACCCATTGGGGTCAGCCTTAGTGGCTAAATTGACCAAGGTCAACCCTAACCTTAATTTGGGCAAAGTACCCTTCCTAAGGGTAGGTGACCTCCAAAGTGCCAAGTCAGCCATCCCCAACCCTACCTAGGCCTTAGGGGATATCAATGGGTCACCAAGAATCCATTGGGGGTGTTGAAGTATTAGACCGGGCGGCCTTGCGGTCTTGTCCAGCGGTTTGTTGACCGAGCGGTCTAACGGTCTCACTCAGAAGCCTGGAGACCGGGCGGTCTATCGGTCTCCCATTGCGGCCTGTTCTTATACTGCTGGAGTTGCTGAGCGGTTAACTCATTTGTCTAACCGCGTGGCCTGTGCGATCTCCTTTATTTCTAGCCGCTAAGTACTGTACATGTTTAGTCCCACATTGTTTGTTTGTACTCTCTCATATCTCCTCCATTCTATAAAAGGGAGGTCATACCTTTGTAAATGATATCTTTTTTGGATAATAAAATTTCAATTATTCAAAATTCTATCTATTTGTTCTTGCATGTTCGCTACTTTTTACATGGTATCAGAGCATACAGTCTTTTCCTCCTGATTGTGTGCGCTCTCTGATTCTCGCGGCTTGTTTTCCGCTTCTCGCGACCTGTCTTCGCGGCTTGCCTTCTCTTCTGTCCGCTGCCCTATTCGTGCGGCTTGTTCCTTCTTGCTTCTCTTCTCTAGCTGCTATTCGTCGTCGTACCCTGTTTCCTTCTTGCCTCTCCGGCTTCCTAGTCGTTGCGGCCTGATTCTGTTTGCCCGGCTTGCGAATTGTTGTTGTCACTGCTTCTTGTTTCCTCTTCTCTTCTGTTCGCTCGGATTTTTCAGTCCGTGCGACCTCTTCCCCACTGTGCCTTTGTCTGCTTCCTAGTCGCTTGTGTTCACGCGGCTTCTTCCTTTTAAACCGCTGCGGTCTCGCGCGGTTTCTTGCTGGTTTCTATGACTACTTCCGGTCTCAACACCCCCGTTATCTCCACCACTCCTGCAGCTCCTTCTCCACCTCCTCCTTCGGGCAACCTTGGCACTCTTTCTAAGCTTGTTGGCTCCAACTATCCTGATTGGAGCGTTTCTTTCACCTTTCTTCTTCGCTCTCAGCGCAAGCGTCATCACCTCACCGATGACCCTCCTCCTCATAACTCTCCTGAGTTTGATGACTGGGATGCGAGTGATGCTCTTGTCCGCACTTGGCTGGCCAACAGCCTCTCTGATGAGTGCCTTCCCGTCATTCGCCATGATGAGACGGTCAAGGCCGCCTGGCTTCACCTCGCTGCTCTCTATTCGAAGGGGGGCCAGACGTCCCGCATTTATACTCTCTATGCGGACCTTTTCGCCCGCCCTTCCATGTCTCCTGCTGCGGCTTATCAGCAGGTTCAGGCTCTTGGTGCTGAAATCCTCCAGAATTGCCCCTTCTCCGCGGACTTGGCCGAACAGCACAAACACTTCTAGGAACTCCTGGTTGTTTGTTATCTTCTCCGTCTTCCCGATTCCTATGATATGATCCGCCAGCAGATCCTGGGTGAGGCGGAATCTCCTACTTTGGATGCCACCGCGGCTCGCATTGCCGTTGTTACTTCGCTGCTCCAGCGGCCTCTATTGGCTTCCCCCCCCCCTTCCCAGGACTCCTTTGCTCACCAAGCTCAGAAGGGGGGACCTAGTGGCCGCGGCCACTCCAGCGGACGGGGTTCGTCCCGGTTCCTCTGCTCTCACTGTGGTCGTACCGGCCATTCTGTTGACCGTTGCTGGAAGAAACATCCTCATCTTCGCCCTTCCGGAGATGCTCCTTCTTCGGCCTCCGCCTCCTCTCGGCTGTCTGCCTCTGTGGCCATGACGTCAGGTAGTGCCCACGTCGTTACCCAAGGTAAATGACTGATTGACTCCGGTGCTACAAATCATATGACTGGAAACCCTCATTGCTTCTCCTGTCTTGAGACACATGACCGCTTGCCCCCGGTTCGTGTGGCAGATGGTTCATCATCCCCGGTTCATGGGACGGGCATGGTTCAACTCACCCCATCGCTTTGCTTGGAGGACACTCTCTATGTCCCGAAGTTCCCATGCAATTTATTATCTGTTACTACTTTATGCTGGCAACTTCAGTGCTCCGTCTTATTCACTCCAACTGCTTGTTCTTTTCAGGACCCGAGGACCCAGCGGACGATTGCTACTGGGACTGAGAGCGGCGGCCTCTACTTCCTCGACGATGGTTCCGCTCTGTCCGCCTACTCCTCCTCTACAGATCTCCTTCAATGGCATCTTCGCCTTGGACATCCTCCTCCTCGGATTCTTCGCCAGCTTCTGCCCCACTTACCTCCTACCAGTTCTCCGCTCAACTGTGATGCGTGTCAGCTTGGCAAACATCATCGCTCCTCCTTCCCACCGAAGCAAGGTCGTGGCTCCTCTTGCCTGTTTGATCTGATTCATTCTGATGTATGGGGTCCTGCTCCTACCCTCACTGTTGGTCGGGGTAGTTCCTATTTTGTCACTTTTATAGATGATTTTTCACGATGTACCTGGGTGTATCTATTAAAAGATCGCTATGAACTCTTTTCTGTTTGGCAATCATTTTATTTTATGATTCATAATCAGTTTGATATTTCAATTAAAGTTTTACGTTCTGATAATGCCAAGGAATATCTTAATCATGAGTTCTCCTCTTTCTTTCACCAACATGGTCTTCTTCATCAAACTACGTGTGTTTACACCTCCCAGCAGAATGGGGTGGTGGAGCGTAAAAACAGACACCTACTTGATGTTGCTCGTACTCTCATGACGCAGATGCACGTACCTCGCTCCTACTGGGGCTACGCTGTGCTTCTTGCCTGCTATCTCATCAATCGCCTTCCCTCCACAGTTCTCCACGGCCAGACCCCCTTCTCCATTCTCTACCCCCACAAGGAACCTTTTCCTCTCCCTCTCCGTATCTTTGGATGTACGGCCTTTGTTCACGCTCCCTCCGCTACCCGCGACAAGCTTTCCCCCCGTTCCACCAAGTGTGTCTTTTTGGGGTACTCTACCACTCAAAAAGGCTATTGTTGTTTTGACCCTCTTCTCCGCAAACAATTTGTCTCCGCGGATGTGACATTTTTCGAGAACGCTTCCTACTTCTCTCCTACCTCCTCTCTTCCTTCTGATCTCTCCGTTCCCTCCACGCCTCTCGACGTCTCCCCACCTCTGTCTCCTCCTCCTCCTCCGTCTCCTTCCCTGTCCATCTCCCCACCCACCCCTCCTCCCTCTTCTCCGACGTCGTCTCTCTCCAGTCCCGGGCCAGCCTTCTTCGCCACGGACGCTCCGGTCGCTGCCGCACCCGACGACCTGGATCTTCCGATTGCTCTTCGCAAAGGGGTGCGGGCGTGTACTCAACACCCGCTTGCGGCAGTTGTTTCCTATGATCGGCTTTCTCCTTCTCGCAGGTGTTTTTTCTTGGCTATCTCCGCTACTTCTACTCCTCGCACCTACTAGGAGGCTCTTGCTCTCCCTCATTGGAAGTCTGCCATGGATGAAGAGATGGCTACTCTTACTGAACGGGATACATGTACCCTTGTTCCTCCTCCCGTGGGCACTGATGTGGTTGGCTGTCGCTGGGTCTTCGTTGTGAAATTTCGCCCCGACGGCACTGTGGATCGCTACAAGGCCCGGCTGGTGGCCAAAGGCTTCACTCAGACTTACGACATTGATTACTTTGACACTTTTTCTCCGGTTGCTCGCCTCAGCACCATCCGGGTTCTTCTCTCTGTGGCTGTTAACCGGGATTGGGCTATTTCTCAGCTTGATGTGAAGAATGCCTTTCTCTATGGCGATCTTCAGGAGGACGTCTACATGGAGCAACCTCCTGGGTATGTTGCTCAGGGGGAGACACGCGTATGCCATTTGAAGAAGGCCATTTATGGCCTAAAGCAGAGCCCTCGGGCTTGGTTCGACAAATTTAGTGGCATTGTGGCTACCATTGGCTTTACAAGGAGTTCGGCCGATCACTCCTTATTCATTCGCAAAATGGCCTCGAGACTGGTGGTTTTGGCAATATATGTGGATGATATTCTTCTTACTGGTGATGACCGAGATGGGGTGGACTTGACGAAGAAGCACCTCCGTCAACACTTGGTCACGAAGGATATGGGCTCCCCGAAATACTTTTTGGGGATAGAAATCTCTCGGAAACTTGACTCGTTGGTTCTCTCCCAACGAAAGTATGCCCTTGATCTTCTACAAGAAGCAGGATTGATAGGTGCCAAACCGGCTCGGTTTCCCATGGCTATTGGAGAAGACAAAACGTGGACGGATGACTCGACTCTTCTATCTGATGTCACAAGGTACAGACGTTTGGTAGGCAAACTCATCTATCTCACAGTGACTAGACCCGACATCGCCTATGCTGTAGGCAAGGTCAGTCAGTTTATGCAAGCTCCCAGGGAGTGCCATCTTCAGTCTGCCCTGAAGATTTTAGAGTATATCAAAGCAGCACCAGGCAAAGGGCTAATCTTTCAGAAGAATGGTCATCTGAGGGTTGAGGCCTACTCAGATTCAAGTTACGCGGATGACAAAGGCGATCGTAAGTCCACATCAGGTTTTTGTACCTTTGTTGGAGGCAATCTTGTGAGTTGGAAGAGCAAGAAACAGTCTGTTGTCTCCAGATCCAGTGCAGAAGCCGAATACCGGAGTATGGCGTCAACCACGTGTGAGTTAAAGTGGTTGCGGGCTCTCATGCTTGACCTAGGGGAGGTCTATGACTATCATCTTCCTATGTTCTGTGACAACAAGACCGCTATATACATATCCAGAAATCCAGTCTTCCATGAGAGGACAAAGCATATAGAGGTTGACTGCCACTTCATTCAGGAAGAGATTTTGAAGAAACAGATCTGTACACCGTTTGTCACCTCTGACAAAGAATTGGCAGATATCTTCACAAAGCCGATCTCTACTTCCTTCTTCCACATTTGTGACAAGCTGGGCATGATTGATATCTATGCTCCAGCTTGAGGGGGAGTGTTGAAGTATTAGACCGGGTGGCCTTGCGGTCTTGTCCAGCGGTTTGTTGACCGAGCGGTCTGGCGGTCTCACTCAGAAGCCTGGAGACCGGGCGGTCTATCGGTGTCCCATTGCGGCTTGTTCTTATCCTGCTAGAGTTGCCGAGTGGTTAACTCATTTGTCTAACCGTGCGGCCTGTGTGGTCTCCTTTATTTCTAGCCGCTCAGTACTGTACATGTTTAGTCCCATATTGTTTGTTTGTACTCTCTCATATCTCCTCCATTCTATAAAAGGGAGGTCATACCTTTGTAAATGATATCTTTTTTGGATAATAAAATTTCAATTATTTAAAATTCTATCTGTTTGTTCTTGCATGTTCGCTACTTTTTACAGGGGGCAACCCAAAAGGTCAAAAAGACCAAAGTCAACTCAAGCCTACTTTTAGTCAACCTAGCCCAAAAGGGGCTAGCCCGGGCCCAAGCCTCCTCATGTGGCTCCTTTAGGGAATAATGTACATAGATGGGCTGCAAATAGCTCTCCAGATTGACCAAGTCAACTTGGTGACTAGGAAAGAAGGTGATCTCCATTCCATGTTAATGGAGGAGATATAAAGAAGAAGGAGGGGGAATGAAGGGGGCTCGGCCAAGGGGAGGCCAAAGGCCACCCTTAATGGTTGAATTCAACTCCCCTGAGGAAGGGGAGAAGTTTCCAGTCAATTCCCTGGCCACCAAGGCCTGGTTCAGCCCCCCCTCCTCCATGGCCGAACCTAGCCATTAATGGCTTTAATGGGCATTGATAATCCAGCCCCTCCCCTCCCTAACTGATGCTTTAAACACCATCAGTGGGTCGAGAGAAGGCTTTCCCAATCCTTACATGAAGAAATCGAGCCCCCCACTGTGCAGTTGCAGAAACCGAGCGGCGCCGCCTTCAGGAATGGCTTTCCGACGATCTTCTCGACTTCAGGCCGCCGGCAAGGTCCTCCTCCTCTCCTTACCTCATGGCTAGATCATAGCAATGTTTAGGTCCAAGGTTCGGGCTCAATTGAGCCCAAAACAGTTCTTGGTTTTCATGGTTTCGGGCCGAGAATTTTCTTGGTAGAACCGCCAGAATAATCCCCTCCGGCGGCCAAGCCGCCGCCTGGCGACAGCCACCACCTCAACGGAGGTGGTGGTGGCGGTGGCCGGCATGGGAGGTGGCCGGATGGCCGGCGACAGTAGCTAGAAGATGCTACAGGAAGATCCAATCCAGTCCGTCGGCTGGAGGTGGAAGACGACCAGATGCCGTCCAAATTTCGTCAAGATTCGTGCTTAAATGATTTTCAAACTATAGGATTAAATAATGCATCTTAATGATTTATATCACACTATTTGTAATTAATGGTTTTAATTTTTAAAAATACATAGGCCCCTCTACTGAAAAAGTCCCCAACATGAAATTTGTAGCCCTAAGTGTCTACTATAATTCAAAATTGATGTGAACCAATTTGGACCTACGGTTGGACTAGGGCACCCATTTTGGTGGGACCTATACCTAGGGCTATCCTGAAATTAAAAAGGGTGCCCACTCTTCATCCCTTGTCCAAATGACTTGAAATTTAGGCAAGGGGTCACCCTTAGCTATATCTAAGGCTTGTCCAAAAATGGGAATTTTTAGAGATACTTTGTCTATGGTTTTATCATTTATTTAATAATAATAGGGTAATTTAATTAGGTGGTCTAATTACTTCCAAACCCTCCCAAATTTTAGTGAGTGGTCCCTGGCTTCATGATATGTCTTTGTGTAAATGTTTATCTCATTTGGATTTGTTTTGGATAGGGAGTGAACTAACCCTAATTTTACCTTATTGAGGGGTTCTTAAGTAAAAGTGCACCTTGAGGTTCTGTGGTCAAATCACCTCAACAGAGGCTGATATTTTGACCACTGACTTAGCATGACCCTTAACACCCTCATAGGGATTATGAGGTGGTCTAGAGTAGCTTTGCCCTAGGATCCAAACTCAAACCCTAAGGAGGGGCTTTTGAGTGTTGTGAAGGGCATGGGGTCAAATGCCTTTGTGTGATCTTGCAACTTGGTAGAAATGGTTCTAGGGTATCCAAAGCCCTCTGGTATGATTTCTAGGGGATTTAGAGATGGATAGACCTCTCAAATCCCTAACCCTAGTTTAGGGTGCAAACATTTTTTTGTATAGAATAAGCCACCAAAACTTACTAAAAAGGTGTGAAACTTAGGTAACATGGACTCTAAGTTAGATAGGGCCTCTAGTGAATTTATTGGAATTTTATGAGAAATATTACTAGCACCCCCTTTGTTATGCATGATGTGAACCTAAATGGTATTTTATTTATTATGATCACACTATTCATTAGAGGCTCATGAAACTTGGGCAGGAGATATTTTAAGTCAAAATGGTTGTTCCTGAATTTTGTTATAAATTTTAGTTGAAAAACTTTAGTATTTCCTTCACAAGTATAAAAAAGAGCAATTATGGTCAATAAATTATTTAGAGATACTTATTTGTTGAAAAATTGTGAAATTGGGGCTCTGATAATTTTTAGGTCAATATACACTTGGAGAAATTAATTCATGATTTTTAGATGATTATTTGCAATATATACTTTACAAACCCATAATTTTGGGAATTTGATGTATAATTTATTCAAAGCTTATTTCTTGCTGAAAAATTGGGAGACAATGGATTTTAAGTTTAATAGTCATATTGAATTTATCATAAAGTTTGTAGAGCATTTGCTTGTATTATATGGGTACTTCATGTTCAAACTTAGATTTTTGGATTACTAGAATAAATAAATAAATTATCTGATAATTTAGGAAAATTATGAATTTCTGAGTTTAGGCTACAAATGTCATTATAGTCCTCCAATAATTATTATAGGGGTACTGGGTGATTATTTTGTGTACCTCACTTTATACACTTCATATAGCTTAGGTTGGTCTGCATTTAGTAAAATCGCAGAAATTATGCTGGAGTAAGAATTGGGGCACACGAGTTGGGGTTATATGTTTGCTGATTTGGATGAATGAAAAAGAGTTCGTCGTTGGAAGTTGGGATGAGTAAGGGGTTGGAATGGCTAGTGTCTGGTGGTGCTCGGGATCGACGAAAGATCGTCCTTCCCGTCGGGAGGAAGTGTCTAATGCACTAGGGTTAGATCCAAGAAATTAATTAAGGGTTGGGAAATCTGGTAGCAACCAATAATAGTAAGTGCCTTGCGAAAGGGAGCTATGAGCGTAATCCTATTGTAGTTCCTAGTGCCTTCGAGAGCCCTTCACGGGGTATACCTGGGGCAGTCCTGAGCTAACCTAAATAGTAGGTAAAACTGAAATGCAAGAGTAAGTAGAAGTAATCTAGGGTTGCACTCACACTCCTCGGAGTTGTGGGAGTTAGGTTAGGTCACTCGGGCAGCAGGCTCGGTGGGTTTGGAGATGGGTAAGTTGGCCTGATGAGCTTTGGCTCGGTTGCAGTTGGTGACGGACGGGTTGGTCCGGCGAGCTTTGGCTCGGTGGTTTACATCAAGGTTGCATGTGCATAAAGTAAAGGTGGTGGGTCTTCGGTATTGGTGAGTCGATGCACCGACGCCAATACGTTGACTCGGCAAGTGTGGTTTAGCACTTGGCCAAGTAAAGCCCGGTGCGCCAGCCGGCAAGAGTACGCAGGAGCTCTGCTTAGTACACCAGCGTTGAGGCGTACGATAGGTCTGACTGGTAGTGCAATTACCGGTTTAGAGGTGGGCGAGGCCCAACATACCGCTTCTGTTTTCCACTACGGAGGTATCCTGGGAGGTTCGGCTCCAGAAAGGGGGAACTAAAGGTCTGTGTACACAAAGTCGAGTGGGTGTGTTGCACTTGCATGTTCACAACATGACATATTTGTATTTCATAGTATAACCATTGCATTCAACCCTGACACCTATTGTATAAAGTGGTATGGAACGCTTTATACAATAGGCCTTGCAAAACGGCCCCTTGGTTTATAAGCTCGTGCGAGTGTGCTTATAAGTTAAGGTTTATTTCAGAAATCTTATATGCATGCTTAACAGAAAACCGACACCCTATCTTATAAACATGTATGTGACTCTTTATACGATAGGAGCCCTGCAAAAGATCCCTCGGCTTATGTGTTTTCGCATAAGTTAAGGTTATTTTCCTGCTTAATTTCTCATGCTTTTATTACTGCCTTATATACTATTGGACTGCTAGTTTAGTTCCGCCACCATCTGATCATTTGCTATTCTCCACCTTCTTGTCCTCTCCTTTCCTCCTCCCCGCTCGGTGCCTAGGTGCCATGGGGGAAGGGGCGGGGGATGATAGGACTTAGTCTTTTAGACTAACAGTTTTCGAACCACATCATTTTAGGGAATCGTGGAGCGCAGCATGGAGGAGCAGCCCCGGAGGTCGACGCGCTTGGAGATGGGGTAGTCTAGTACCGGAGTTCAGACGGCAGGGACTGTGAGTCCTGATCCTTACTAGTTATATTAGTTATGCTTCCGCAATGAGAGATTTGTAGGGAGGACATTGATGTACTGGGCGTGAGCCCAAGATTCTCAGTATTTTTATTATATCTGTGGACACTCCCTTCGTGGAGATTATATTTACTATATATGTGATTTTCTATGTACTCGTCTTTTAATTATTTGCTACAGAGTGATCGATTCGGCCGGCAGGATCATCGTTTTGTAGTGATGATCTTTCCGGACGTGGAGGTGTCACCGCAAAACGGCGGTTCTGGGCCTAAGACCCCGTGGTTTTTTTTAAAAAAAGGGGGGTCTTACACCATATATCATATGCCACAAACAGGCGACGAAGTTATGGGTTAATATCAGAGTTACGCATCCTAACTCCGAGCATTCTAGCGGAAGCTTTTAAGTTGATTGAACTGAACCCAGCTAAATGTCCACAATATATAAACCACCATTTATATATATAATAACCCTAAGGAATGTACTGCAAATACATAGCAAGTCTGGCCTTATTACCTTACATTTAAGCATTATACATATGAGTTTTAGACATCGGCACGCAGGCCGGCCACACATGAAAATACTATCATATGAACTTTTTTGGCCTTCAAGGGCCATCATAGCAGCAACAGCAGCAACAGCAATAGCAGTAGCAGCAATAGCAAGGGCTTCAGCCCCCAATTTTCTGCTCGGCTCTCCTGCACCTGCACGGGACAATCCACCATACGGTGGTAAACAAGGCAACAGTCAGCGTTCAGCTGACCAATTTATAACGACCCTACCCCTTACCCGGGGCAGTGGTATTCCTTCCCTGAAGGTAGAACATTTCACAAGCAGATATATACCACACGGCCCGACGCTCCGTGCACTCAGGGCACATTCTTGCTGTACCAGAAATACCAGGGTCCCACCGCCGTTCAGGGCACATTCTTGGTGTACCGGAAATACCAGGGTCCTACCTCCATTCGAAGGCACATGCTTGGGGTACCGGAAATACCAAGGTCCCACCACCATTCGAAGGTCTGAAGCCTAACGACAAACTTGAGCATTCCGCTCCACGGCCTTCAGCCGGAGACTTTAGTCTTAGCGTAACGACCAGGGATTTGGCCCGTCGCCCCCCCCCCCCCCCCATGGCATCGCTACTGGATGGTGTACAGGCCTAAGACTCTCATTATGCGTTTCTGTCGAATGTCAGATGCCCAGGCACTCATGGAGGACAACCATAACGCGGATACAGCTCAGCCCTTGCCCGTTGCTCAAATCGTTAATTCAATGACTAGACTAACGCGGGTCGGCATCCCCTTGTCCGTTCGACACGAAGTCTTTTCAAGAGCTCAAAAAGCTCACAAATAGCCACACTGTCCCTGATGGACTGGTTTCACAATCACATGTTAGCTAGGAGACATCGCCAACGATACTCACTCTCGTCCGGCGTTAGCGACAGAACTCACTTTCCATCTCTAGCCCTAACCATATCTGGATTAACCATCCAACAATCCCTGCAGCCATCTGCAGTACCAGAAACACTGGTCTTTCATAGCATACAACACAAGCATTTTGCGGGTATTTTACTAGACTTTCACTCCAGTACTTCCTGCTACTACCCTTTATAGGCACAACCCACCAAATCCGCAAACATATTCATTTTTATGCGAAGTCTTCTCCGGTGTGCAAAACAAAACATCACCAATCCAGACCAACCTGTCCAGATGGGCTTCACACAGTATGCCTATTCCTTACTTCACGTTTTCAGATCTCCATGCAAGACATCTTGGGGACATCCAAAATCAACCAAAGGTGAATCCCTCAACAAGCCACCTTTTGGTGGGGGAAACCTATGCATATGCCAAATTAAGGACTTCACATGTCCAAGGAAGAAAGATCATTACCCTTGACGATCACTTTGGAGCCATGGAAATCTAGCCAGATGAAAAGCCCCGCAACGGCCTTGCCTCCACGAATCTGGCCTCGACACGTGATTCGGGGCTCTGAAGCTCCATCGGCAGCCGGATTCCTCCTCCTTCTCCCTTGCTCTCCCCACTCTCCACCTCTTTACAAAGAGAGAGAAAAGCCTTTGCTAATGAGAGAGTTATCCTCATCTTCATGGACTTAAAAGAGTAGGGAGATCTCAGAACCATTGGATTATAATTGAAAGGAATGAACGGCCACGAAAATCCCTGAAAACCACTTTCCTGGGCTAGATACGGCTTGTGACACGCCCGTGTCCTATACGCCCGTATCACAGGCCGTGTACCTTAAGCGGCAAAGAAACTGACTTAACCAGGCCAGGACACGACCGTGTGACACGCCCGTGTGCTAGACAAGGCTTCTAACACGCCCGTGTCCAGCCAGTGTTCATCAATCTGCCCAAGCACAGAGAAGGACGCGGCCCTTGACACGCCCGTGTCACTGGCCGTGTGCACCACTCGAGGATCGTCGAGTGCATTTCGTCGAACTCACTCGAGAACTCGTCGAGCGTATAGCAGGACACGGCCCTAGACACGCCCGTGTCACAGGCTGTGTACCCCACTCGAGGATTGTCGACCGCATTTCGTTGAGCTCACTCGAGAACACCCTGCCAGCACTCAAGTGCAGGACACGGCCATGGACATGCTCATGTCCCCGTCCGTGTACCTTGCATAGAGTAGTACACGGCTTGGGGACACGCCCGTGTCCTAGGCCGTGTTACCCACTCTCTTCAGCCCAGTCATCACTGAGATTTGGGGCGTTACAATCCTCCTCTTCTTATAAGAAATTTCGTCCCGAAATTTGCATACAGTACTCGAGAAAATCTCAACCACAAATGTGTTACAACATTTTTTGTACAACACAAACTATTATACAAGTTTAAACAAACAATTAGGGAAACTCAACATGCATGGTCTGCTCCCGCTCCCATGTTAGCTCCTCACGGCCACAGTTGTCCCATCGAACTTTGACCATCCCGATTATCTTATTCCGCAACTGCTTATCGTCCTTATCCTCGATCCAAATAGGTCTAACCTTCGTCATTAGCCCAAATTCGATCGGTACACGATCATTTGCAATCACTTGAGCTGGATCTTTTATGGCTTTTCTAAGTACTAAGATGTGGAACACATCATGCAATCCACTCAATTCATCTGAAAGGGCTAGCTGATAGGCAACTTCACCAATTCTTTCCACCACTTCAAATGGACCAAGATATCTCGGACTTAACTTTTTCAAGCACCGAATCCTGGACACACCTTTGAAGTGTTTGATTTTCAAATATGCCCAATCGCCAACCGTAAACTCAACATTTCGGTGCTTGGCGTTGTAATATTTGGCTTGTCTATCTTGGGCTATCAGTAGTCTTTCCCGAATAGAGCGTATCGTCGAATTAGCTTCTTTGACTTCCTTATGCTTATATAGTTTTGATTCGCCTCCTTCCACCCAAGCTAATGGTGTACGACATTTTCGACCATACAACGCTTTAAACAGTGTCATATTTATGCTCACTTGGTAGCTATTATTGTAGGCAAACTCGACCATATAGAGATGATCTTCCCATCTCTTACCAAAGTCCAAGGCGCACATTCAGAGCATATCTTCCATCGTTCTGTTGGTCCTCTCAGTCTGGCCATCAGTTTGGGGATGAAAGGCCGTACAGAACATTAGCTTCGTTCCCAACAATTGATGGATTAGTCTCCAACCATTCGATGTGAATCGCCCGTCACGATCACTTACGATGCTACGAGGAATACCGTGCAACAGTACGATCTGCTCAACATAGAGTTTCGCCAAGACTTCCACTGAATCGTCCCTCTTGTTCGGAAGGAAGTGAGCCACTTGAGTCAACCGGTCTACGATTACCCAAATCGAATCGTTACCGTGTTGAGACTTCGACAAACCATGCAAGAAATCCATTGAAATATCATCAAACTTCCACTCCGGAATAGGTAGCGACTTCAGGAAACCTCCAAGCTTCTGGCATTCAGCTTTCACTAAGGCACAGGTCTAACATTTAGCCACATAATGTGCTATGTCTTTCTTTAACCCAGGCCACCAGAATAACTTTTTCATATCTTTGTACATCTTTGTGCTTCCTGGGTGAATTGAGTATTTCGTAAAGTGAGCTTCATACATCAATTCTTCTCTTAGCTTACCCATACTTGGAACACACAAATGACCTTCTTTCCGCAAAAGGTCGTCATCCTAGGAGAATTTGTAATTCGACCCATCCACTGCATAGCGTTGCAGACTTTCATCAAGTTCCATTGCCCGCCGAACCCTATCCGCAAAATCACACAATACCTCCATCCAGTGCAAGCACGCATTTGCTGTGTCATTCTTGTCAACACAAGAAATCTCTAACGCTTCCAACTCCTGGATCAGATGCTCATCATACATCTGCAACCAATTTGCCTTTGACGGAGGCCTACGACTCAAGGCATCTGCAACCACATTTCCCTTCCCGAGAGTGTAGTGAATCTCAAAAGTGTAGTCCCCGAGGAACTCCATCCACCTTCGTTGTCGCATATTGAGATCCTTCTGATCCAATAAGTACTTTAGGCTCTTATGGTCCATGAATATATTCACCTTCATGCCATATAAATAGTGACGCCACAACTTCAGTGCAAAAATCACCGTTGCCAACTCCAAATCATGGACGAGATAGTTTCGTTCATGCACTTTCAACTGGCGTGAGCCATAAGTGATTACCTTTCAAATTGAAGAAGAACGCAGCCTAAGCCGCTCCCTGAAGCATCACTATAAATCTCAAAGCCGTCCGAACTACATGGCGATATCAATACGGGCGCCGTGGTCAAACGACTCTTTAGCTCTTCAAAAGCTCGCACGCACTCCGTCGTCCAAATGAACTTTTGAACCTTCCTCGTCAACGTGGTAAGAGGTAAAGCGATCCGTGAGAAATTTTCTACAAAACGTCTATAGTAGCTTGCCAGTCCAAGGAAACTCCTGACTTCGGCCACCGAAGACAACACTGGCCACTCCTGGATAGCTCTTATCTTTGACGGATCCACCGCAATGCCCTCTCCACTCACCACATAGCCAAGAAAAGTCACTGACGACAGCCAAAACTCACACTTTGAGAACTTGGCGTAGAGCTGATTTCTCCTCAGGGTATGCAACACCAACCGTAAATGGTTTGCATGATCTTCTTCAGATTAAGAGTACACCAAGATATCATCAATGAAGACAATCACAAATAGATCCAAGTACTCTCGGAACGTTCGGTGCATTAGATCCATAAACACCGATGGCGCATTACATAGTCCAAACGACATTACAGTAAACTCGTAATGATCGTAGCGTGTTCCAAATGCTGTCTTGGGAATGTCACCTTCCTTAATTCGCAATTGGTAGTAGCCCGATTTCAAATCCAGTTTTGAGTATACTTTCGATCCCGCCAATTGATCAAACAAGTCATCTACCCGTGGAATCAGATATCTATTTTTCTCTGTTAACTTATTCAATTCACGATAATCAAAACACAATCGCAGGCTACCATCCTTCTTTTTCATAAACAGAACAGGCGCGCTCCAAGGTGACATACTTGGGCGTATATAACCCTGTTCCAACAACTCTTGCAGTTGAACTTTCAGTTCAGACATTTCCATTGGCGCTACTCGATATGGCGAGCGGACCACAGGTTTTGCACCTTCCACCAGCTCAATCGAGAAATCAATCTCCCGCTGTGGTGGTAAACCCGAAAGCTCTTTCGGAAACACATCAGCAAACTCCGACACAATCGGAACATCACCCACACTAGCCTTTGGCTGAACAGCCTCAATAAGCGTGAAGAATAATTCCGCCCCTTTCCGAACTGCTGTAACCACTTGAAGAGCAGACATCAACATCATGCTCGACCCTCGCATACCAGTGAACTTCGTTTCTCGTTCGGTATTCTGCTCCAGTGTGACTTCTTTTGACTTGCAATCTATATATGTACGCTGATCCGAGAGCTAGTCCATACCAAAGATCACATCAAACTCCGATATCGTCAGCACCGATGCTTTCAATCCGAAATCCCGACTTCCTATTCGTACCTCCACAAAACAAGACCTATCCGCATGCATTACACATCCATTTGGTAATAACACCTTCATACTATCTGCCACCATACGAATCGGTACACCGATCCGTAACACGAAGTCCACATATAGAAATGAATGAGAAGCACAAGTATTAAACAGTGCTCTCGCCGGACAGTCTCGAATCAGGATAAAGCCTAATACAAACACATCATACACAAGTTACAAACAAGGTATGAAATAACAAAAACAGCAATCAAATATGTTACTGCGTACCTGTGACAATGTCACTTTGCTTTGTGACCTCCTACTGGCCAAGATTATACACTCGGGGTTGCGTCTAGGATGCGTTGGACTCCATCACTGTCTTTCCCTTTTCTGCATATGATGCTCCTGTCTTCTTCTCAACCTTTAGTGGATCACTCCGACAGTGACGTGCTATATGCCCCACTTTAACACATGTATAGCAGGTCTGAGATTCTTGCCTCGAAGTTTCTCCTGATGTAACACTCGAGGGAGCCTGTGAAGAAGACTTAAATCTCTTACCCCATTTCCTTTGGTACGTTGCCCCAGGTGCGACACTTTCAACTCGGACTTTGTCGCCGCCAAGTCCCTTTTTTCTTGCACCCGCTTCATATCCTTCTCCAATGCACACACCATATCCACCAGTGCCTGAAACCCTTGGTTCACCGAACTTGATAACAGGAATCTCAACTCATCCCGCAATCCTTCGTAGAACCGATTGGTTTTTCGTTGTTCATCAACGAAGATAGATCTCGCATAGCGTCCCAATCATGTAAACTCATGCAAGTAGGTATCGATACTACTCTCTCCCTGAGTTAGATGCTGGAACTCATTTTTCATAGCGATGGGTTGAGCCGCTGGCAAGTGCTTTGCCAAGAACAGTGGCGAAAATTCCTCAATCGAGATTTCTGTTAGTTGCTTGCCCGCTAAGTAGTGTAACTCTATCTCGTCCCACCATAGCCCAGCCTCTCCTTCCAACAAGAAGGTGGCCAAGGTGACCTTCTGATTTTCCTCCGTCCTTATCGCCGTCAATATTCGCTTGATGAGCGACAATCAATCTTCCGCCTGCATTGGGGATCCCACACCCGTAAACGTAGGAGGATTGAAGCTCATAAACTACTTCAACTGCCGTTCGGCTGCCCGCGGTTCAACAGGCTCAACAGGTTTTGGCCGTACACTAATCCATTCTGGCACCAATGCTGGTTGCGCCTGCCGAGTAGGTTGTGCATGAATCATTGCAAACAACGCCTCAGCAACTAAGTGTACTGTTTCCGCAGAAGGAGGAGGTGTAGGCACCTCAGCTGGTGTCACACTCTCATCAGAATGCTGGGGCACAGACTGCCCTAGCACCACTACGAGTCACCTATAGGTGGACAAGACACACATTAGCGACCTTGCACAAGCAATAACAACAAAATAGGAACGCGCAGGTTCCTCAAACAGGTGTATTTGCATTCCTTAGTGGACATTCTTGAGTTCATTCATGTTATTGTGGGTCGCACTTACACGTGTTCGCCACCCCACAAAAGAATTCGACCATGAATTCGAAAGGGAAAGACCGAGACAAGCTGATACCAAAATGTAACACCTCCATCCGTTGCATGACATATAATAGAAGGTCCGGTCGGGGCCCACACCATATGCCACAAACAGGAGGCGAAGTTACAAGTTAATATCAGAGTTGCACATCCTAACTCGGAGCATTCTAGCAGAAGCTTTTAAGTTGATTGAACTCAACCAAGCTGAATGTCCACAATATATAAACCAACATTTATATATATAACAACCCAAAGGAATGTACTGCAAATACATAATAAGTCTGGCCTTATGGACTTATAGTTAAGCTTTATACATATGAGTTTTAGACATCGACACACAGGCCGGCCACACATGAAAATACTATCATATGAACTTCTTGGGCCTTCAAGGGCCAGCATAGCAGCAACAACAACAACAACAAGGGCTTCGGCCCCCTATTTTTCGCTCGGCTCTCCTGCACCTGCACGGAACAATCCACTGCACGGTGGTAAACAAGGCAACGGTCAGCTTCAGCTGACCAATTTATAATGACCCTACCCCTTACCCGGGGCAGTGGTATTTCTTCCTTGCAGGCAAAGCATTTCACAAGCAGATATATATCACACAATATGCACTCACACACAATCAAGATATTACAAACGTCGACCACACGACCCGACGCTCCGTGCACTCAGGGCACATTCTTAGTGTACCAGAAATACCAGGGTCCCACCGCCATTCAGGGCACATTCTTAGTGTACCGGAAATACCAGGGTCCCAATGCCGTTTGAAGGCACATGCTTGGTGTACCGGAAATACCAAGGTCCCACCACCATTCGAAGGTCCGAAGCCCAACGGGAAACTTGAGCATTCCGCTCCACGGCCATCAGCCGGAGACTTTAGTCTTAGCGTAACGAGCCGGGATTTAGCCCGTCACCCTCCCACCCCCCACCCCCCACCCCCACCCCCCCATGGCATCGCTACCGGATGGCACGCAGGCCTAATACTCTCATTATGCGTTTCTACCGAATGACAAGCGTCTAGGCACTCATGGAGGACAACCATAATGCGGATACAGTTCAGCCCTTGCCCATTGCTCAAATCGTTAGTTCAATGACTAGACTAACGTGGGTTGGCATCCGCTTGTCCGTTCAGCATGAAGCCTTTTCAAGAGCTCACAAATAACCACACTGTCCCTGAAGGACTGGTTTCACACTCACAGGTTAGCTAGGAGCCATCGCCAGCAATACTCACTCTCGCTCGGCATTAGTGACAGAACTCACTTTCCATCCCTTGCCCTAACCTTATCTGGATCAACCATCCAGCAATCCCTATAGCCAACTGCAGTACCAGAAACACTAGTCCTTCATAGCATACAACACAAGCACTTTGCGGGTAATTTCCCGAACTTTCACTCCAGTACTTCCTGCAACTACGCTTCACAGGCACAACCCACCGAATCCGCAAACATATTCATTTTTACGCGGAGTCTTCTCCGATACGCAAAACAAAACATCACCAATCCAGACCAACCTGTCCAGATGGGCTTCATACAGTATGCATATTCCGTACTTCACGTTTCCGGATCTACATGTAAGACATCTTGGGGACATACAAAATCAACCCAAGGGGAATCCCTCAATAAGCCACCTTTTGTTGTGGGAAACCCATACATATGCCAAATTAAGGACTTCACATGTCCAAGGAAGAAAGATCGTTACCCTTGACGATCGTTTTGGAGCCATGGAAATATAGATAGATGAAAAGCACCGCAATGGCCTTACCTCCATGAATCTGGCCTCGGCATGTGATTCGGGGCTCTGAAGCTCCACCGGCAGCCGGATTCCTCCTCCTTCTCCCTTGCTCTCCCCACTCTCCACCTCTTTACAAAGAGGGAGAAAAGCCTTTGCTAATGAGACAGTTATCCTCATCTTCATGGACTTAAAAGAGCAGGGAGATCTCAGAACTGTTGGATCCTAATTGAAAGGAATGAACGGCCACAAAAAACCCTGAAACCACTTTCCTGGGCCATACACGGCTGTGACACGCCCGTGTCACAGGCCGTGTACCTTAAGCGACAAATAAACCGAGTTAACCAGACCAGGACACGGCCGTGTGACACGCCCGTGTCACAGACCGTGTGCTAGACAGGGCTTCTGACATGCCTGTGTCGAGCCTATGTTCATCAGTCTGCCCAAGCACAGAGAAGGACACGGCCCATGACATGCCCATGTTATAGGCCGTATGCCCCACTCGAGGATCATCGAGTGCATTTCGTCGAACTCACTCAAGAACTCGTCGAGCGCATAGCAGGACACGGCCATGGACACGCCCGTGTCACAGGCCCTGTACCCCACTCGAGGATCGTTGACTGCATTTCATCGAGCTCACTCGAGAACACCCTGCCAGTACTCGAGTGCAGGACACGACCATGGACATACCCGTTTCCCCGAACGTTTACCTTACATAGATTAGGACACGGCTTGGGGACACGTCCGTGTCCCAGGCCGTGTTACCCACTCTCCTCAGCCCAGTCATCACTGAGATTTGGGGCGTTACACCTTGTACCTGATTGATGTTCTTTATGTAAGTATCATTTTTTGGTCTTGGGTTGGTACCCCTTGACTTTGTTTACTTTTGGCTTACTTTCTGCCGTCTCTTTTACTTTCTTGCTAAGGTGTTCTATCTTTAGAATGCCTCAGGTTCAGAGCTATAGCTGATAGCCGTGCTGGTCTTGGAGTTCCTAGGCAGCTGTCTTGGCTGTGATTTTGGCCTCGCCGTAGTGAGTATTCTGTTATTTGGTTTTTCTTTGCTAGTGTAGACATACTTTATTTTATGTGGGTTCGTGTCAGTTGTTGACGCCCATAAGATTGTTGAATTTTGGATACTTGCTAGCTGCTAGTTTTCCTTCTGTGTATATGATTACTTGCTCTTTGGGATATTTTATGCTAGGAATGCATGTTAGGTATTTTCAAGTATAAAATCTACTATTATTACCTCATGCATTGCATATTTTAAAACTCTAACTCACTATATTTCACGACCTTAAAAATCTACTTTTATTGCTATTATAAATTTAGAACTTGCATACTTTGAGGTGTCCCCTGGGAACCTCTAAACTCATGTAAGGCGTCTAATTCTGTAAAAGAAGTAATTTCTGCAGCCTTTAACTACTTTCCTCGTGGTCTAGATGAGCCACCAAGCCATGGGATACGACTAACTACCACACTTAAACTGATTTTTATCTTTAAACAACTTAAAGAATCTTTTTTTCATGATTAAGAAGGTGTTTTCCTGAGCATCAACAGTTATCCACTGCTGACGTAGCATCATGACGCACATTTTTCCCTTACTCTGATGCACCTTTATTGGCAGTGAAAAATGCAGGTTGTTACAGTTGGTATCAGAGTGAGGTTGGTTTGACAAGTTGGTCGAATTAGCCAATCTCGTTTAGTTGTTTCCTGTCATTCATTTGCATACACACACCGATGTGTCATCAGTACGTCTTAACCGAAGCATAGTCACTACACTCATAGCATGATAAGAAATATACATGACATATTATGTAGTATGAGATGCATAATATGTGTTTGTATATGGATCCACTATAGGAGGCAACATGTGACGGTTATTTAGTATGAGATGCATAAACATCATCACATGGGTGCCCATTAGTACGTTTTCTTTTTCGTTGCATGCGATGTTATGTAGTATGACATGCATAAAATTTCATGTGTACACCTCTCATGCATGAATTAAGGCCTTTTTAGAATGCATAACACTGCATACATAGCATATCATCGCATATGCACGCATGCTAAGTTAAGGTTTACATGATGATGCATGTACACACATGATTTTATTGAAGAATAAAGAATTCATGCATTCATCTCATAGGCACATGAGTAAATAGGATGAGAGGATATCATCCTAAGTAGGACATAACATCATTATAAAATCCCAGAGCAAGTTGCAGCATAAGCAAGTGTCTTAAGTATAGTCTGAACTAGTTGTAATCTAGGATTTTTAATGAGTCGCTCGTTACTTTTTAGAAATGCCGCCAAAGCATCCTGCGACGAGGTCGACTCCCTAATCAGAGGGTGAATCGTCAAGTGCTCAGAGTGATGCGTTGATCGAGAGCTTGCGTTAGAGTAATGAGGCTTTGTCGAGGCAGCTTGTTATGATGCAGTCACAGATTTAGTCCTTGTTGTCTGCCGCTCCTGCGCAGCAACCCTTAGCGCAAGATTCTGCTGCGGTTCAAGCCGTACCTGCTAATCCTGCTCCTTTGGTACCCCCAATGACACTACCACCAGAGATGAACCTTATATCTCATTTCCAACGATTGAAACCTCCCACTTATGATGGGAGTGCCGACTTTATGGTTTTGGATGACCGGATCATCACCATGGATGAGATGTTCATATATTCGGGGATTGCTGAAGCCCAAAAGCTAATGATTGTGGCCTACCAGCTAAAAGGCCCGACAAAGACTTGGTGGATTCGAGAAAAGGAAGGTTTGAAGGAGGGATGCTCATGGGAGTCCTTCAAGAAGATGCTGCTTAAAAAGTTCTTACCCTCGGTCGAGCAGGACCGTTTGATGAACAATTTCTTACATTTGAAGCAGAGACAGCTCACAGTGAACCAAAGGAACCTGCTTTGATACCAATTGAAAGATAGGGGATAGACCTGATTTACTCAAGAGGGGTGGGGGTGGGGGTGAATAGAGTAATTAAAACTTTTTGGCTGTTTTAAATTTTATCAGAGTAAAGTAGGTGATACCAATAGTAGTAATAAAAAAAAGAATGCAATCTAAGCTAATCTACCACAGCACAGCACGTACAAAAAGAAAATTGGCAACCAGACGACACAAGAATTTTATAGTGGTTCCCCAACCTGGGTATATCCACTCTTCTACCACCCTGGTAGGAATCCACTATCAGGTTTTTGATCAGGTGACTGCCACCATAAGATCTATTTCCAGGGAGATCTCACAACCCTTTAGGCTTTTGATCAGGTTCCCAAAAATCAAGAATAAACTTTTGAAGGGAGTTAATAAACCCTTTGTATAGGAGGTTAAGAGAGAGTTGATGGTGTCTTCTCTATCTCTAATGAACAGAGAAGACTAGTGGATTGCTGTTGTCAAAGCTCCTTTTGAAATGATGAATGGTTCAGAAAGCCTGGAGCCTTGTTCAGGGTGTAGGTCTTCAGCCTTATCTTGAAATGATCCAGGAATCTTCTGACTGATTCAGAGTTGCTGTCATTGAATATTCCTGGAGTAGAAGTTGAAGAAGACACTTGATATTTGTTTGTTGTTCTTCTTCAGTCTTTAGTAAGAACAAGGGGAAAATAGGTTGTTTTCTGCATAGGGATTTTCTTGTATCTGTATATTCTCTATAGTTCTCTAGTTGTGCTTATGTATTCGTTCTATTGTCTGAAAAGAGAAAAATCTCTTTTATATTCTGCTGTCGAATTATCCTATGAAATTTTGACTTCCAAGCATTGATTGCTGATCTGTCTGGAGAATGAAAACGGCTGGAGAATATAATCTTTAATGAGTTTCCCCAACTGTCCCAATAAATTAAGAAAGTAATTAACCCTGATGAAGACCATAATTAATGCTGTCAATAACGACTATATTCAAGAAAATACGAGCATTAATTACTCAGGAAATCACTGCTAAATGATATGAGAAATAAGGACAGAAATGAGGAAAACTTCTAAGTCTGGCTTGGACAGAATTCGTCGAGCTCTAAACAGATTTCGTCGACTGGTGATTCAAGTTCGTCGAGCTGAGAAATCCTGTTCGTCGACCTGAGCTCACCGAACTGTATTCTGTAAATATCTTGCCAATTCTGCGTTCACAGTTCATCGAGCAGAGAATTTGACTTCGTCGAGCTGAGTTCAATGAAAATAAATTGGGAAGAATCTTTTGAAGCTGAACTCCAGATTTCGTTGACCTGAGCTTGAATATCGTCAAGCTCAACTCAGAGAATTAACTCTGAGTTCGTCGATCTGCGATCGACAATCGTCGAGCTGAGTTCGAAGAATTTCGAACTGATAATTTTGAACTTTTAATTTCTTCTAAGTCTTGAGTCTCCTGAAGCCTTCTGCTGGCTGGTCCATGAATGTTGAACCTAATGACTAGCCTAAACTCTAAGACTCAAAGACTTGACACTGGCTATACAATGTGGGTCAAAACTCAACCTAATTAGTGAAACTAGCCCAAATCCAAACTAGGGATCCAACAATCACTTCCCACATGCTCTCTTATAAAATGATATCTAATCCCTATATGCTTAGTCCTGCTATGTGAGATAGGATTCCTAGCTATAGAAATTGCACTAATAGAGTCACGAAATAAATAACTTCTACCTAACTAAATATTATAATCCTGAAGTTGATGTTGTATCCACAGCAACTGTGCACAACAGCTCCCTACATCTATGTATTCTGATTCAGCAGTAGAAATAGAAACACTTGTTTGCTTCTTGCTGCTCCATGTCACTAGCCTTTTTCCCAGAAAATGATAGGAGCCTGAAGTGTTTTTCTTGTCTTCTCTGCAGCCTACAAAGTCTGCATCTGAAAAGCATATTAGTTCAAAATCCCTATTCTTAGGGTACAAAAGGCCAAGATCTGTTGTGCCTTTTAGATATCTAAAAAATTCTCTTAGCAGCCGAGTAATGATATTCTTTAGGACATGCTTGATATATAGCACAAACACATGTAACATACGTAATGTCTGGCCAACTAGCAGTGAGATATAAAAAAGATCTAATTATTCCTCTATACAAAGTCTGATTAATAGGTTTCCCTGCCTCATCTTTGTCTAAAGACATACTTTATCCCATGTGAGTTTTCATGGTGGAAGCATTCTCCATCCCAAATTTCTTAATCAATTCCCTAATAAACATAGACTGAGATATAGATAATCCATTATCAGTTTATCTTACTTAGAGACCCAAGAAGAACTTAAGTCCACCCATACTGCTCATCTCAAAATTCCCTTGCATAAGTTTGGCAAACTTTCAGCAAAGGTTTTCACCAATAGATCCAAAGATAATGTCATCAAAATATATCTGGACTAGGATGATCTTGCCTTTGGATTCCCTGAGAAATAGGGTCTCGTCTATCTCTCCCATTAAGAATTTCTTCTCAATAATTAAGCTAGACAGGGTTTCATACCATGCTCTAGGATCTTGTTTCAACCCGTATAAAGCTTTCCTAAGTCTATAAACAAAATCAGGATGGTTAAGAACAACAAAACCTGGAGGTTGTTCCACAGAGACTTCTACCTTCAAGTTTCCATTCAGGAAAGCTGACTTTACATCCATCTGACAATCTCTGAATCCTTGGTATGTAGTGTAAGTCCCCCCTCCCAGAACACATAACACAGCCGAGAAGAATTTTATGACCAGAACAGCCGTCTTGCGGTAGTGTTAGCACATGGGCTAACTTGTACTACAAGAGACCTATCCTGTCGGCCTAAACATATCATCTATGCCAACCCAACATAAAGAAAGTAAGAGAAGTCAAAATCACACACTAGTAATAATTGTCCAGAAACAAGTACATCAGATAAAAGAAGCAACCATGACTTTCAAATGTCCTTCTTGGATGACTTCCTCTTTTGATAATAATCATCCTTAGGCTGAGATGTGGAAGGCTTAGACTTCCACTGCTTCTTCTTCAAGAATCTCTGAAACTGTCTTGTAAATACTGTAAAGTCTTCATCTGAGTCACTGCTGTCTGAACTTTGGTTGTCTGAATTATCTGAAGCATTTTCAGCAACTATCTTAGGAGGTGATGGAGACATCCTCCTATTCTTCCTAGTGGCTTCAACCTTGAAGGCCACGGACTTTTCTCTATGCTCTCCTTTTGCACTTTTCTCTTCCTCTTTCCTTGCCATCAACTACATCTTATATGACAGTAATTTTCCAAACAAAGTTGGAGGTGAGATATCTGCAAGTTTGGCCACTTCCCTAATGACACAAATCTTAGTGTCACAATCCTTTGTCAAGGATCTTAGGAATTTATCATTCAGTTCATATGTACTGAATATTCTTCTATAGGACATCAGCTCATTTACTATTCTATAGAACTTTTTATAACACTCAGTTATACTGTCAGACTTTTCTTGTCTGAAACTCTCATATTCCTGGTTCAGCATAGATTTTCTGTCTTGTCTGACTTCTTCAGAACCCTCCATGTAGACTATCAAAGTATCCCACATTTCCTTGGAGGTCTTGCAGTGAATCAAATTTTGAAAGGTTGCATCATCTATGGCACTTACTATGATATTCTGGGCTCTTTTATCCATAGTTGCCAGGATGATCTCATCCTTAGTCATCTCTGAAAAATCTTTGGGAATTCTTTGGTTGGCATCAAGTACTGAAATCTTCATAAGAATATAAGGACCTTCCTTCACTGTAATGTAGATCCTTGGATCAGAAGCCTCCATAAACAGCCTAACCCTTTCTTTCCAGATGCCAAATATCTCCTTTCTGCATATGGGTAATTTCATAGAACCTAGTTCCTTATGATTTTTTCCTGAACCAATTTTCTTGATCTTGAATCTGCCTTAAGGATCTTACTCAAACGATTAAGTCCTTCTTTGAGTAACCTCGCTTTGATACCACTTGAAAGAATTAGTGCCTAACCACCAAGAGGGGGGTGAATAGGTGTAATTTCTTTTTCTTTTTAAGACAGCAAATCTATACAGTTAATTACTTAGCAACAGTTAATTTTAAAGCTAACACAGCACAGCATTCACAGAATAATTCAATCACAGATTGCACAGAGATTTTATAGTGGTTCCCCAAGGTCTGGGTACATCTACTTTCCCCCTTCGCCTATCTAGTAGTGTGCTAGATTTGGCCTAACTTCTTCTCTTCACCTCAGATCCTCAGATCTTACAACTCAGAACCCAACAAGGCTCCTACAGCTCAGTCAATTTGCCCTACCTCAGCCTACACAAGGCCTACAACTCATAGATATCAATCTCCTACAACTCAGGCTCACAGCCCTACCTCAGCCTTCAACAAGGCCTACCACTCAGAGAAAATATTCTCCTACACTCAGCCTTTATATAATAGGCTTACAGCTCAGATCTAGAATAGATCCTACAAAAAATAGTGTTTAACAAAGTATTATACCACCTCCCTGGTAGAGAGAGAGAGAATGGATGGCTTCTTGATCAGTTCTTGGAAGAATCTGATGGCAGAGAACAACCTCTCTTATCTTTCTTCAAACCTTCTTGAATCTGAACTCAGTAGGGTTTAACTATTGAGAAGTTGATCTTCAATCAGCTTCTGACTTGTGATTCAGATCTCAATCTGAATCTTTCTTGGCAGCCTGGTTCAGCAACTGCACTTCTTAGATGGAGCTCTCTCTCCAACTACTTAGATCTTCTGTTGAAGGTCTTCTTCTTTTTGTGTTATTAGTTATCTGTGTCTATACTTCAATCTTCCTTGTTAATCACCTCTTCTGTTGAAGGAGAAAGCCTTTATATAGTCTTCCTCCATTGTAACCGGCTGATCCGGTTTCTAACAAACTTCTGACAGCTTTGACAGTTGCAGTAGACCGGTTAGAAATGACAGCAGTCAAGTCATCCAGTCACTTCTTGAAATACTGTCTCTGTCTGAAAGTGTCGAGACTGAACTTCTTCATATGTAAACACAAGTAGACTAAGTGTCGACACACGTGGACTAAGTGTCGACACAAGCCTTGGTGGTGTCGACACATCTCCTTTATTGTTGTTAATACTTCTCGACACAACCTTCTGTTGAATGTGTCGACACTGATTCTGTGTGTCGACACAATCACTTCTCTTCTTTAACATAGTTGAAACTTTGTTGTGTGTCGACACAAGTCCTGTGTGTCGACACAGTTGATGTCGACATGGTCTTCTGTGTGTTGACACTGCCTCTTGGTGTCGACACAGTTGATGTTGATAATGCTTCACTGTATATCGACACTGCCTCTGCACGTCGACACAGCTGATGTCGACTAAACTTCTCTGTGAGTCGACACTGCCTCTATATGTCGACTTAGTTTCTTCAGGTGTCGACAAAGCCTTTCCTGGTGTCGACACAATTTCTTCAAGTGTCGACAAAGTCTTTCCTGGTGTCGACACAATTAACTCCAAGTGTCGACACAACTTTTCTCCAGTGTCGACACAAGCCTTCATAAGTGTCGACACAGCTTCTCCTGGTGTCGACACATGGACTTAGAAATTTTTCTGCATTCCTGCATTTACTTAACATGCACATATAAACTCAAAACAACATCAAATACGCCTTGATGTATATCATTGAGTAAGGTGAGGCTTCTTCAAATCTGGTACATATTTTCCAATGCACCCAACAATATCAGAGGGACAGGTTATTTGGTTGTACAGGCTAACACCTAAACCATAAGATCTGATAGATTTTCTCTTTACCTAGAAGTTTATTATGACACAGAATAAAGAATACTCAAGCATTAGACCTCCAGTGTGCAACCTAAATAAGTTTGCACTATGTAAGACAAGGATTAGATTGTATATGAACTCTATTGATGAAGACATCTACAATTCTATCTTGACAGGTCCACCTCTACCAGTGGCAACAATAAGTACAAGTGTTGTACCATCTCCTGAATGGACAGAAGCACAGAAGAAATCAAAGATTGTTTATTCCAAGGCTATGAACATCTTGGCCCAAACAATGTCAGATGACATCTTCTAGAAGGTTGCTGAATGATCTTCAGCAAGGGATATCTGGAACTCCCTCAACACTTTAGTTGCTGGATTAGCTGATGAGAGAAAGGACAGAAGATCCAACTTGATCTCTCAATATGAGAATTTCAAAAAAGGAGAATCTAAATCAGTTGCTGAGATGTACACAAGACTTAGCCTCATCATTAATGAGCTGAAAAACCTAGAAAAGGACATCACATTGACAGAAGTCAATGATAAATCCTCATGTATTTCCCTAGCACATGAGATTCAAGGATCTAGCCAATAAAAGAAGCCAGAAGTATAAATGAAATCTCAACAGAAACCTTGTTGGGCAAGCTCAAATCTTATGAGCAGCTCATCAAGACCAGAGAAGCTGAACAGAAGTCTTCAACCCCAGTAAGGAAAGAAAAGAGCATAGCTTTCCAAGCTACTGAGGAGGAAGAATAACTTCTAGGGAATGAAGACCTCATGAGTCTGTTGGCCTAAAGATTCTACAAGATGGCCAAGAAAGACTTCAGGAGAAGAGCTTCTGGAGACCATGACAAACTAAGGTTTGATAAAACTCCTACAAAGGAAATAGTCTGTTATGGTTGCAGGAAACTAGGACATATCCTTCCAAAATGTCCTAAGAATAAGAAGAAAGAAAAGAAGAAAGAGAAGGACTCTAAGAAGCACTTCAACAAGTCTTCTTCTAGCAAACACAAGAAGAAGCAGAGAGGATTTGTTGCTGAAACCTGGAGTGATACAGAATCTGGATCTTCATCTAGCACAAGTGAAGATGAAGAAGAAGCTAAGGCCAGAGAAATCTATTTGATGGCAATAAATGCATCATGCGGCAATTGTAAGCCTGAGTCAGAATCTGAAGAAGATCAGGTAATATCCAATTTTAATTTTACTTCAGATCAGTTCAAACTGGATTTAAAATTACTGTGTAAAGACTTAATTAAATCTGAGAAAAAAATAAGATTTCTCAGAGAGAAACTAACTCAATTAGACAATCTCTCTGCAGAAAATCTAGAACTTAGAGAGAATTTAAAAACTTCTAATGAACAAATAAAATTTTTAGAAAACAAGCTAAGTGAAGCTAAGAAGTTTGAAGAATCCCTTAATGGGAGAAGCATCAAACTGATGGATATCACAAGCACAGTCAATGTCAGGCTCAATGGTAAACTGGGCTTCGGGGCTTCATCCAGTCAGCCTCACTTGCTTCAGAAAAACATTTTATCAACTCCCATAAACTTCATATCAGCAAAAGGAAAGGAGAAGTTAGAAAATTAGGGAAAAGGTACTGAGATTTTACAAAAGAGCAAGCCTAAACAAACCAAAAACTTTTATAAAAATCATGTTCAACAAAATTCGTCGAACCAAGCTCGACGAAATCAGTATTATTTATCGAGTGTCGATCGACGAACTCTGAACCCAGAATTTGGGTACAATTACTCAACAACTAGTGCTCGACGAAATCAACATGATTCATTGAAAAGAGATCGACGAACGTGGAACACAGAAAGTGAATACTATCATTCTGTGAGTTGAGCTCGACGAAATCAATACTATTCGTCGAACGAAGCTCGACAAAATAATTTCAATTCGTCGAACCCTGCTTTTGAAAACAAGAAATTTAATTATTTTCAAAACACTAATCAGAAACCAAAATTAAAAAACCCCTTTACTCAGTGGATCATCACTCCTAGGATATATCATCCACTTGATTATAAAAACCAACCAGAATATTCTTACATGTCCAGTTATGATCATGAAAAAATTGGACACAAGGTAACCTGAGTCAAGAATAACTAATTGTATTTTATGCAGGAAAAGAATTATCCTACCACAGAGGAACAGTGGTATTTGGATAGTGGCTTCTCAAAGCACATGACAGGAAACAAGGCAAACCTGATGGACTTCAAGGCTAAGCTTGGACCAAAAGTCATCTTTGGAGACTCCAACTATGGCCAGACAGAAGGCTATGGAAATGTCAATATTTGAGTAGTTATCTTCAAAAAGATAGCCTATGTGAGTGGTCTCAAGCATAACCTCATCTTCATAAGTCAATTATGTAATGAAGGTTATTAGGTAACTTTTAACAAGTCCTTATGTTCTATTACATCTAGCTTAAATGAAATAGTTTTAACTGGTATCAGACAAGGCAATATCTACTTAGTTAATTTTAAATCTGCCAAAACTGAAATTTGTTTATTTAATCAGTTTAGTAAAACCAGTGAACTATGACATAAAAGGTCAGGACATGTAAACCTTAGGACTATTGCTAAACTTTCTAAGGACAACCTTGTTAGGGGACTACCTTCTGGTTGTTACAAGAAGGAAGGACTCTGAAGGGCTTGTCAACTAGGCAAACAAACTAAAAACAGTTTCAAATCCATTTCTAAGAGTGATTCACCCAGAGTTTTGTATTTACTACATATGGACCTTTTTGGACCTATTGTTGTATAAAGCTTGGGAGGAAAGTCATATACCTTAGTTATTGCAGATGACTTCTCAAGATTCACTTAGGTTTTCTTTATGAGAAACAAGTGAGATAACTTCAAAGTTCTTACAGACATTCTTAAAATCATCAATATTGAGTACTCTACTCAGATTATATTGACCAGAAGTGATCATGGCACTGAGTTTGAATCTCTTCTGATACAAGAATTCTGTGATAAGGAAGGTATCAGACATTATTTTTTTGATCCTAGAACTCCTCAACAAAATTGGATAGCAGAAAGGAAAAAATAGAACCCTAATTGAATCTGCTGGCACATTACTTGCAAATTCTCACTTGCTCCTATCCTTTTGGGCAGAGGTAGAAAGCACAGTAATCTACGTTCTTAATAGAAGCTTAATACATAAACTTAAGGGTAAGTCTCCCTATGAATTACTTAAATCTAAGAAACCTAAAGTAAATTATTTTAAAGTCTTTGGCTACAACTGCTACATTCATAATAATGATAAGACACGCCTAAGAAAATTTGAAGCCAAAGCTGCAGAGGGAATTTTCCTTGGATATTCCCAAGTCAGCAAGACTTATAGAGTTTTAAACAAATCAGACTTTAAAATGGAAGAATCTGTTCATGTAACTTTAGATGAGACTAACATGTTTTAAAATGAGAGAAATATCTCTACCATAGATTCTTTTCAGGTACCTAATCTATGTGAGAAATTGGATGAGTTAATCCTAACACAAGAGGTTACAGTACATCCTTCTCCACAGGTTGCTAATGAAGACAGTGATGAAGAAATTCATGAGAATTTTGCTGAAGACATTGTAGCAAATGAAATTCCACCAGAGGAATTATCACCACAAACTTTTGAACAACCAACTCTACCTATTGATTTTGTCACACTAAGAGATCACCCTAGATCTCAAATGATTGGGGACATATCAGCTGGTGTTCAAACAAGGCATTAGTTGAACCAAGATCAGATGCATGCCTGTTTTATCTCTCAGATTGAACCTCAATCCATCAAAGATGCAGAACAAGATCCCTATTGGATCATTGTTATGCAAGAGGAACTCAATTAATTTGAGAGATATAGAGTTTTGGACTTAGTTCCAAGACCCAAAAATCATCCAGTCATTGGAACCAAATGGGTCTTTAGGAACAAGTTAGATGCTCAAGGAGTTATTGTAAGGAATAAAGCAAGATTGGTAGCCCAAGAATATTCACAGGAAGAAAGCATAGATTATGACCAGACATTTGCTCATGTTGCTATACTGGAGGATATCAGAATTTTTCTTGCATATGCAGCATTTAAAATGTTCACAATATATCAGATGGATGTCAAGAGTGCATTTCTAAATGGAGAGCTCAAGGAACAAGTTTATGTAGAGCAACCACTAGGTTTTATCTCTTCAACTCACTCTACTTATGTTTTTAAATTAAACAAAGCTCTTTATGGTCTTAAATAGGCTCCAAGAGCTTGGTATGAGACTCTTGCTATTTTTCTTTTAGAGAATAAGTTTAGTAGAGGCATTGTAGATAAGACTTTGCTTGTTAGGAATCATAAGAATAATATTTTTCTAGTTCAAATTGTTGGGTATTGCATCCACAATAGCCCAGATTTGTATGAAGTCACCCTTAAACTAAGATGAATTAAGTTTGTATTTGATGTTCTTTTTGTTATGTGTTTACAAGACTTAATTGTTAAGTGTAGACCAATGTTAGTCTACAATGAGTCTCCAAACACAGGACCATACAATGTAATCCCTCATTATGTGATCCATGGTGTTGACTCATGTGTAGCCTCTCTATTGGGACACACTTCCTTTTCAAGCACTAAGGGCAAGAGAAAAGATGGATGCTGATTTTTAATAAAGAATTAATATTTTCAGTTTTTCAGAAAAAATCTAAGTCTTTTTCTCAAGTACTATATTTGTACTCGAGAAGGACTTAAGAAATTTCTCGAGATAGACTTGTCTTAATTTCAAGTGGCAGAAGTTGTTCTCGAGAAAGCTTCATGTTGTTCTCGAAAAGGGCTTTTGTTCTCAAGTACTATATGATATTTCTTCTCAGGTTGTTTCTTTTCTAGTCAATATTTTTCTAAGTCTTTTCTCGAGAAGAATAAAATTATTCTCAAGAAGACAATCTTTTGTTCTCGAAATATAGAAGTCATTTCTCGAGACCCAGAGTATTTTTCTCTAGAGCTAGACATTTGTTCTCAGGATGATTATTTGTTCTCGAGTAACAGAATGATTCTTCTCGAGAACAAAACGTCATTTTTCTCGAATACTTCTGTCATTCTCGAAACTGCTGATTTCCACCTCCACATATTTTTCTAAGTGTTTTTTCTCGAGATCTACTTAGCTCTTCTCGAGAACCAGTATGTTTTTTTCTCGAGTACTTTCCTTCATTCCCGAGAATGTTGTTTTCTCTCTCCACACTCCTTTTCTCTAAGTCTTCTTCTCGAGAACTTCTTTATTATTCTCGAGAACAGAATTCATTTGTTCTTGAGTAAAAATCTTCTTCTCGAGAACACACGGTCTGTTTTTCTGAAAATTTCTAAGTCCAGACAGACATGTATTTCAAAATATCATTAGCACGTGATTGGTCCACGTGGATGTCATTAATGATGATTATGACCATGAGGCAAGTCCTATATAGGTTCTTGTCATTTTCGACCAACCATAAGAAGAATTACGAAGAATTACAAGCCGCCGCAAGAAATAATTCTAAGATTTCTGAATCCGACATTTCTTTCCAAATTGAGAGGCACCGATCATCATCTTCATCGCCTAAGCGCTTTCGATTCAGAGAAGTTAATTCACAGATCAAGATTCTTTTCAAACGACAGATCTTATACTACTTGATCGTGTGAGTCCAGAGAATTTCAGATCTAGAGATATTGTCAATTCTTCTTCAACAATTTCTGATAAAGCCGCAAAGTTCAAAGAAAGAAGAATAGGCAGAAGCATTTCAGATTTGAGTTCAAATCACTGTTTGTATTTGTTATTTCATTCTATTCTTGTAGGAGATCTTTCTCTGAGTTGTAGGAGTTGTATTCTCCGAGTTCTTATAGGAAGTTTTATCTTCCGAGTGTAGATCCAGTTTTGGGGATCGAGTTGTAGGAATGTTGTTCCGAGGTGTAGGATTGTTTTCAATCTGAGATTAGTGGAGTAGCCGAGTCTAGTGCTTTGCTAGATCGGTGAGTGGAAAGTGGATGTACCCAAGGTTGGGGAACCACTATAATACTTGGTGTCGTCTGTGATTGCTTGGTTAATTTTTTGTGCATAGTTCGTTAAATCTTTTATTCCGCAAAAATATGCACAACTCACCTATTCACCCCCCCTCTAGGTGATTTAGGTAAGACAACTAAAATATTTTTAATTGGTATTAAAGGGAGGTTGTTCATAAAAAGGTTAACACCTTGAACAGATCTTCCCCAAAGTTGTCTTTTGAGTAATCCAAGTATGGACACGGCTAAGGATTTTGCTAAGATTCCTCTGTGCACAAAGACTAACTTTCCCATGTGGAAAGAAAGGATTAAGTTCTTCATGGAAGCTGTGGATCCAAGGATCTTCATGATTGTTGAAGAAGGTCCTTATGTTCTAATGTCCATCTCCACTATTGATCCTACCAAAAAGGTTCCTAAGAAATTAATGGATCTTGATAAAGATGAGATTGCACTTGTCTCGTTGGACAAGAAAGCTAAAAATATTATAGCAAGTGCAGTCGATGATTCTATGCTGTAGAATCTGATTCATTGTCAATCGGCTAACGAAATGTGGCAGTCTCTTATCACCATGATGGAAGGCACTGAAGAAGTTAGGGATGACAGAAGATCTCTATTGAATCAAAAGTATGAATCATTCCGACAAGGATCAAAGGATTCAATTGCAGATACCTTTGAGAATTTCTTCAAGATTGTTAACGGCCTAAGAGTATATGGCCGGGTCTTTACAAATGGAGAACTGAATGATAAGTTTCTAAGGTCCCTGACTAAGGAATGGGATAACAAAGTCTGTGCTCTCAGGGAGTTTGACAAGTTGGCAGAGACTGACCCTCAAAATCTCTTCAGAAAGCTGATGTCATATGAGTTGCAGTTCAATTCTAGAAAAGCTGAAGAAGAGAAGAGTCGGTCATCATCGAAGAACAAGTCTATCAGACTGAAGGCAAATAGCTCAATGAAGGTCAAAGTTGTTTCACCTGCTCTTGCAAAGGAAGATAGTGATGAAGAAACTTCAGATCCAGGCACTTTAGGCTCAGAATTATTTGAAGGAGAGTTTTCTCTACTCTCAAGGCAGTTCAAGAAATTTTTGAACAAGAAGAAGCAATGGAGAGGCAAAGATGCCTCGCACAGAAGATCACGTCATGATGGTGATCGACACAATAAAGGCTCAAGCATCCATGACAGGTACAATACTAAATAGAATAAACATATTTCTTCTGACATCGTTTTCTATTGTTGTAACAAGTCAGGTCACATCATCGCTGATTGCCCTCACACGAAGGAGGGTGGAAAGAGAGAGGAAATGAAATCTTCATATAATAAGAAGAGAACTGAAAGAAGCCTCGTAGCCAAGAAGGGCAAGACTCTTAGCGACTCTGACTCATCTGAGTCAAGTGAAGAAGAGGAAGCCTACTTTGGGCTAATGGCACAAACTGATGTTGAACAAGAACCTCAGTTCACTGGGAAGGTAAATTCTCATACTCCTCTTTCTGAATCTGATGCTTCTGATCATGATCATGAGGACAGATCTTCTGACGATGAGTCTGAACTCATGGCTCAGTATAAAGAGTTGATCAAGGCTTACGACAAATGTCAAAGAGTCGTGAAAACTCAAGCCAAGGAGATAAAGTCTCACAAGGCTGAAGAGAGCACTCTGAGAGAGGAAGTCGCCAAGACGGACTCACTCAGAGAGAACTTCAATGCTGCTATTGAAGAGTATAACAAGGCTCTCGAGCACCTAGATCTGAAGGACAAGATCATAAAAGAACTGGAAGAATAACTTGCAGCAGAAAAGAAACTTGTTGAAAGTTTCTCAAAGCCCAAGACTGTCCTTCCTTTCGTTGCTGAATTCTCATCTCAGGTCAAAGGTGCTGGCCTAGGTCATGTTGATGCTCCTAGTAAATCTTTTAGGAGAAATAAGGCTCAAAGGAAGAATAAGGCAGCCAAGAAGGCTTTGGCCGAGGAGAAGGGGAAAACTCCTAAAGATTAGACTTCTTTTAAGAAGGTTATATTTCCAACGAACGAGTTTGATCTTGATTTGTCCTATGGTCACTTTGCTAGGCCTGCTTATGTAGAGCCCAAGTCTTGTTACTAAGGATGGACCCGTCCCCGGAACTTTGGTAAAAGTGTCTTTAAGGCACCTTATAAAAAAATTACTCTTCAGAGCTATGGCCCTTATAATCATGGTCATAACATCAAGAAAGCACCAAGGGTAAAGCCTATTATGGAAAAGCCACTCAAGGAGAAGAAGTCATGTGATTGTCATCATCATGAAGCTTCTACCTCCAAGATTGCTGCCCCTGCTTGACCACACTCTCAAAAGGTCAAGCAGGAGAATTTCAGGCAAAGATACAACAAGTTTGACTGTTGGTGCTGCGACAAAATTGGTCACTTTGTCATTGATTGCTGGTTTAATTCCAGAAATTATATAACTGCTCAAGTTAGCAATGTGAAAAAGACCACTCATAATGCTAATATACGTAGGGGAGTGTTCTAACTAGAGACCAAGAACCCAAATGTGTTTGTGTTCCTAAGGCAAATTGATTTGTGATTGCAGGTATGTCCAAAGGCCACCAATACTCCTATCTGGTATTTGGATAGTGGATGCTCTCGGCATATGACCGGGACAAGAAGCCTTCTCCAGAATTATTCTCTAGTCACGAACGGGCCAAAGGTCATCTTTGTAGGTTCAGACCGAGGAATTACTAAAGGCTACGGTATGATTTCTAACGGTAGTATATCCTTCTCAGATGTGGCTTACGTTGAAGGATTGGAACACAATCTTATGAGCATAAGCAAGCTCTACGATAAAGGATACGTAGTTGAATTTCATGTAGATAAGTGCTTGATAAAATCGGTTGACAATATGGAAATGATCCTGTCAGGCACTCGCAGTAGGAATATATTTTGTTTAAATTTCATTTGCATAGACTCTTCTACACTAGTGTGCTTTTTGGCTAAAGATAGTGCATCTCTTGGTGACCAATGACACAAGAGAGTAGCACATATTAATTATTAATAAATTATTTTCACTTAATTTAGTATGTGATGCCCCAAATGTCAAGTGCGCTAAAGATAGACCTTGTCACGCATGTGTAAAAGGCAAGCAAACAAGGGTTACCTTTAAAAGCATTATTGGCAAAGATTTTAATAGATGTTTGCATCTACTTCATATGGACTTGTTCGGTCCACTACAAGTTAGAAGTTTGGGAGGTAAGGATTATACATTGGTTATTATTGATGATTACTCGCACTTTGCATTGGTGTTCTTTCTAAAACACAAGTCAGATACTTTGATATATTTACTAATTTTGTCAGGTAGGTCCAGAATGAATACAACTATTCCGTAGTCAAAATCAGAAGTGACAATGGAACAATGTTCAAGTCTGGGGCCATGATAGAATTTTGTGAAAGCTTAGGTATCTTTCATGAGTTTTCCTCTCCTCGTACTCCTCAACAGAACGGAGTAGCTGAGAGAAGGAATAAAACACTCATAGAGGCCTGCAGGACCATGTTGAGTGATGTCTCACTACCGGAATACTTCTGGGCTGAAGCTGTCAACACTGCATTCCACATGCAAAATCGAGCACTCATAAACAAGAACCACAATAAGACACCTTACGAACTTCTAAAGGGCAGGAAACCGACTGTTTCACATTTTAGAATTTTTGGCTGTAAGTGCTTCGTAATTAACAATGACAAGTATCACACTACCAAATTTAGCAAAAAGAGTTTTGAATTTATTTTTGTAGGGTATAGTAGTCATAGTAAGGCATATAGGATATTTAACAAGAAAACCCTGGTTGTAGAAGAATTTATTCATGTTGTATTTGATGAGACGAGCTTGCTGCAAGGCAGCTCTTCTAGTGTGTTTATTGAAGATGCAAGTTCAAAGTTAAAAGAATTAAACTTGGATGAGCCAATTGAAGAAAAAGGTGAAAAGTTCATCAAGATCACCACTCCAGCCCCAATTGGAGAGGTTGATGATCAAGATGAAGAAACCATTCAAGTTGATGAGTCACTCCTGTGGTTGAAGAAGCTCCAGATGCAAGGACCTTAGAGCTCGAACACTTGAAGGATCACCCAATAGACCAAATCATAGGCGATCCCCGAGATGGTGTCAGAACTCGTAGAGGTACAGCTAATGAGAATTTATATTTGAGTTTTCTATCACAGGTTGAGCCGAAGAAGTTTGAGGAAGCAAACTCAGACGCATCATGGGTATTGGCAATGGAAGAAGAATTGAATCAGTTCAAGCATTGTCAAGTCTGGAAGCTTGTTCTAAGACCTAAAGGTAAAAATGTCATCGGGACAAAATGGGTCTACAGGAACAAGATGGATGAGGATGGAACAATAATAAAGAACAAGGCGAGACTCATCGCCAAAGGATACCGACAAGAAGAAAGAATCGACTTCGACCAGACATATACTCCAGTGGCAAGGCTGGAGGTAATTAGGTTGTTCCTAGCATATGCTGCACTTAAGGGCTTCACCGTCTATCAAATGGACGTGAAGTCTACCTTCCTTAATGGTGACATAAAGGAAGAAGTGTATGTGTAACAACCTCCAGGATTCGTTCATTCTAACTTTCCTGGTCATGTCTATCTTTTATTCAAAGCTTTATATGGTTTGAAACAAGCTCCTCGAGCTTGGTACGAGACGCTATCTAACTTTCTTCTTGAGAACAAGTTCACAAGAGGAAAGATAGATAAGATATTATTTCTTAGGGAAATAAAATGCAAGATTTTGCTAGTATAAATCTATGTCGATGACATCATTTTCGGCTCGACTGACGACAACCTCTGCAAGAAGTTTTCTAAACTTATACAAGGGAAGTTCGAAATAAGTAGTATGAGAGAGCTGAAGTATTTCTTAAGACTTCAGGTGAAACAATCTGAAGGTGGAATTTTCATCTCTCAGACAAAATTCACCAAGGAGTTGATTAAGAAATTCGGAATGGAGAACGCAACCTCCATGAGGACTCCAATGGGTTCAACTATGTCTCTGGACAAGCATGAGAAAGGGAAACCTTTCGATGAAACCAAGTACATAAGCATAATTGGATCATTGCTTTACCTTACTGCTAGTAGACCGTATATAATATTTTCAACATGTGTGTGTGCTAGATTTCAAGTGAACTCTAAGGAATCTCACTATGCAGCTGCAAAGCATATTTTGAGATACCTTAAAGGTACACCAAATCTTGGCTTATGGTACCCAAGAAGTAATGACAGCAAACTAATTGGTTTCTCTGATGCAAATTTTGCAGGAAGTAAAGATGATAGAAAGATCACTTCCGAGACTTGCCAATTCCTTGGAAGAAGGCTCATATCATGGAGCAGTAAAAAGTAGATTTGTGTCGTAATTTCAACGGCCGAGTCAGAATACATTTCTGGCGGCAGTTGTTGTGCACAATTGCTGCGGATAAATTACCAACTGGAAGATTACAATCTAAAAGTCCAAGACATCCCTTTGTTTTGCGACTCCTCCAGTGTGATTACAATAGCCAACAATCCAGTCTCCCAAAGTCGGACAAAGCACATAGAGTTGTGATACCATTTCATCCGAGAGCATGTGGAGCATGGGGACATAGATCTACAATATGTCCCAACTGACAGGCAAATTGCAGATATTTTCACGAAGCCACTGGACGAGGCCAATTTCTCGTTCCTCAAAACAAAACTTGGCATACTCAACAAGGATGAAGGAGAATGAAGTCAAAGGTAACATGCAAGGTCAAGATCTAATTTTACTTCAAAATCAGAAATTTTCAGAATTTGGACTTTATTTCTCGAGTACAACACTTGTACTCGAGAACAGTAGACTTGTCTCTCGAGAACAGCAGACCTACTTCTCGAGAAGAAATATTCTACTCGAGAACAACAAATGTTCTACTCGACAATAGGAAATCTCAACTCGAGAATAAGGTCCATTCTACTCGAGACCAAGGATCATTATACTCGAGTGCTGATAAAATTCTTCTCGAGAACAATCTGTCCTCTCGAGAAATCTGGTGGGAAATTTTTCTTCAAGGACAATTTTTCATATCGGCACACAGGCACTTAGCCGCCTCATTCCAGGTATTGTTACTGATTATTTATATGTTTAATCATCAAAATTAGAGGTGAATATAAATAGAAATCAGTCCAAGGAATTTTTATTCTCGATTTCAAAACCCTTCTCGAGAAAAGCCGTTTCGTCTTCCTCCCTCTCCGTCGTCTGCCTCCAGTCAATTTTCTCATTCGTCGACCAGCCAAGATCGATTTCTCTACTATAATGGCTTCATATTCAAAGCTAGGGATCAGAAGTGAACTCATTTCTATCGGGATTGCTGAAATATCAGATGATTTCAAGAATGTCCTCCTTCTGCTAGATATAGCCGGATTGTCCTTTGTTCTTAAACATACATGTAGAATTCTAACTTCTGAGGTTGCAGAATTCTTCCAGCACGCCAAGGTCAAAAGGAATGGCAAAATAATCAAGTCTTAAGTTCAGAATATCAAGATAAAGATGTCTGCCCTATCTATTTCTCAACTTCTACAACTATCAATTATACATATGGAAAATGATCTGATAGGCTCTGACTATGAGAGAGCATATAGTTTTTGTGGTATTCCTCAATCCTCTAACATAATCAGAAGGCAATTTATGAATGCTAAAAGCAAGTTATTGGCTGACATCCTAGGCAAAGTTCTTCTGTGCAAAACTAGTTCTATAAGCTACATTACTCCAGAATTCTTTGATTTAATGACAGCAGTTATATGTAGAAAGAAGTTCCAGTGGGGAATGATTCTATTTGACAAGATTAAGGGATGCATTAAAAGTCCAAACTATGGCAGAATACTTTCCCATTACGTTAATCAAATGAATCCAGATGCTTTTTCCATGAAAAAGGGCATAGCCCTCCACCACATGAAAAAGGTTTCCATTACCTCCATCCAGAGATGGGAGGTCAAATTACATAAGACTGACAAAGCTCCCAAGAAAATAAAAGATGTGGATAGGACCCCATCTCCTCCTTCACATCAAATAACTGATTCAGTTATTGAGCGGGAGCCTGTACCATCTGTCTCAGCCCAGCCAACTGTAATTCCTGCTCCAGCTTCCTCAGTACTTCCAGCTCCTGCTGCTTCAGCCATTACGACTCAAGATATTCCAGCTGCTGCTTCAGAAATTCCAGTCTCAGTTACTGCTGCTACTTCCAACTTCCCTTCAGAAGGAATTCCATCTACCTCTGTTGCTTTTATTCCTTCCTCTCTGCTGCATACAGACACAAACTTTCCTACTGCTGAAGACATTCTAGATTCTGAAAATCTGACAGATGCCCAGACTCAAGCTCAGATTCTGTCTACTGAAGATGGCATAAATAGAATTATAGAGGAATTATCTTCCACAAAACCCCCCTTCCCTGCTACTGACGATCTTCCTCCATCTCCTAAGTCTCCAGCAAAATCTCCTCCTCCTCAAGCAGAAAAATTCCCAGAACCAACACAGTCTCCAGAACATCAAGAATCCTCTCCTCCAGCTGATAAATCTCCTGTACATGAAGATATGCATGATGATGAAATTGTCTCTATTCATGATTCAGATGATGAAATTCCAGTTGAAGATGCTGAACCGCCCCTTCAAGTCTTCATTTCCAGATTCCAACCATACTGTCCACAATTAATGAAGATGAAACCAGCATAGTACACAGAAGGAAAGCCTCTACTTCTACAGTTATAATTAAAGAAATACTTCCATGGACTGTCCCTGCTCAGCCTCCTCTATCTACTCAGAAAGAAATCTTTCCTGAAGGTACCATTCTCCACAAACTTGAAACTATGCTTGTTGCTCAAAGAAAGTACTTTGATGATTCTCTGAAAGTTGTCACTAACAAGGTGACTGCTTTAGAAAAAGAAATGAGTCGAGGATTTGCTGAAATCCAAGACAACACAGATGAGTTTAAAAGGCTCCTGCAAATTGGTGGAAAAGTTATAGACCACACAATTACTAGCATTGGTACTATTATGGAGCAATCAGTCACCCTTGCTAATAATCAAATACTCCTAGACAAGAGAGGTGATGAAAGGAATTTTAAAACTTATGAAGAAGTGGGAAAATTTAAAGAAGATGTCATCAGCACCCTCTCCCTAAAGGTCAGAAAGGGGGAGGATAAAGTGAAGGAACTTCTAGAAAAACAAGCTCTGTCAATGAAAAGTTAATGGGAAGATCAGTTGAAAGAGATTCAGACCTATGTACTTAAAGAAATCAAAAGTACCAAGTTATATACTTATGATACTTCTATATGGATGCACAATCAGTTATTTCCTGAACTTGCCATGGATCCTAATGCTCCTCCTCCTGCAAATCTAGATGTAAACAGGCCTACATTTTCTCCACCACCAGAATATTTTGAAGGACCACCTCCATCATACTTTGAAGGACCTCCTCCAGATTACTATGAAGGACCCCCTCCTGATGTGTATGAACAAGTATGGGAATCTGAATAAACAGGTATGCCTCCTCATCCTCTAGAAGTTCAGAAAGCAAAAAGAAGAAAATATAGGGATGGAGCCTCTGCTAGTAGATCAACTCCACATCAAGAAGCTGGATGTAAAAGACCTCAAGAACACACTGAAGTTTGGATCCCTACTTCCAAGTCTCTTATTCTTGAAACTCTAAAGCTAGTAGTTGATTTCAATGAAAATAGAAGCTTGCATTACAGCTCAGATGAATGAGAGTTATATGAGAAGTCTCTTACAAAGAGAAGGATTTACGACAGAATTTATGACAAAAATAACCTCAAGGCTCCACCTAGACCTCCTAAGTATTTCCCAAAGTCATTCTGTTATCAAAAGAGACAACATGAGAAGCAAGAGAGACAGGGAAAGCAACTTCAACAGGATTAGTAAATTGAAGATGATGAAAGTTCATTTTTGAAATTGTAGAATTTAATTCTCTTGGACAAATTTTCTGCTTATATGAACTTCTAATTCTGATCTGATTTTTTATATACTACTGCACTTCTCTCAATTATCATGCTATTAGTATCTTTATTTGTTTTTCTCTTGATGTAATTCACCTTAGTGTAGAGGGTTCTGACTTCCATAAATAGGGGGAGATTGTTGGGTATTGAATCCATAATAGCCCAGATTTGTATGAAGTCGCCCTTAAACTAAGATGAATTAAGTTTGTATTTGATGATCTTTTTGTTAAGTGTTTACATGACTTAATTACTAAGTGTAGACCAATGTCAATCTATTGAGTTTCCAAACACAGGATCATACAATGTAATCCCTCATTGTGTGATCCATGGTGTTGACTCATATGTAGCCCCTTTATTGGGACACACTTTCTTTTCAAGCACTAAGGGAAATAGAAAAGATGGATGCTGATTTTTAATGAAGAATTAAGATTTTTAGTTTTTCAGAAAAAGTCTAAGTCGTTTTCTCGAGTACTATATTTGTACTCGAGAAGGACTTAAGAAATTTCTCAAGATAGACTTGTCTTAATTTTGAGTGGCAGAAGGTGTTCTCGAGAAAGCTTCATGTTGTTCTTGAGAAGGGCTTTTGTTCTCGAGTACTATATGACATTTCTTCTTGGGTTGTTTCTTTTCCAGTCAATATTTTTCTAAGTCTTTTTCTCGAGAAGAATAAAATTATTCTTGAGAAGACTATCTTTTGTTCTCGAGATGCATAAGTCATTTCTCGAGACCCAGAGTATTTTTCTCTAGAGCCAGACATTTGTTCTCGGGAACAAAACGTCATTTTTCTCAAGTACTTCTGTCATTCTCAAGATTGCTGATTTACACCTCCACATATTTTTCTAAGTGTTTTTCTCGAAATCTTCTTAGCTCTTCTCGTGAACCAGTATGTTTTTTTCTCGAGTACTTTCCTTCATTCCCGAGAATGCTGCTTTCTCCCTCCACACTCCTTTTCTCTAAGTCTTCTTCTCGAGAACTTCTTTATTGTTCTCGAGAACCGAATTCATTTGTTCTCGAGTAAAAATCTTCTTCTCGAGAACACCCGGTCTGTTTTTCTGAAAATTTCTAAGTCCAGACAGACGTGTATTTCAAATATCATTAGTGCGTGATTGGTCCATGTGGATGTCATTAATGATGATTATGATCGTTAGGCAAGTCTTATATAAGATCTTGTTATTTTTGACCAACCCTAAGAAGAATTATGAAAAATTACAAGCCACCACAAGAAGTAATTCTAAGATTTCTGAATCCGACATTTCTTTCCAAATCGAGAGGCGCCGATCATCATCTTCATTGCCTAAGCGCTTCAATCCAGATCGATTCAGGGAAGTTGATTCACAGATCAAGATTCTTTTCACAGGATAGATCTTCTACTACTTGATCGTGTGAGTCCAGAGAATTTCAGATCCAGAGATATTGTTGATTCTTCTTCAACAGTTTCTGATAGAGCTGCAAAGTTCAAAGAAAGAAGAATAGGCAGAAGCATTTCAGATCTGAGTTCAAATCACTGTTTGTATTTGTTACTTCATTCTATTCTTGTAGGAGATCTTTCTCTGAGTTGTAGGAGTTGTATTCTTCGAGTTCTTGTAGGAAGTTTTATCTTTCGAGTGTAGATCTAGTTTTGAGATCGAGTTGTAAGAACGTTGTTCCGAGGTGTAGGATTGTTTTCAATTCGAGATTAGTGGAGTAGTTGAGTCTAGTGCTTTGCTAGATTGGTGAGTGGAAAGTGGATGTACCCAAGGTTGGGGAACAACTATAATACTTTGTGTCGTCTGTGATTGCTTGGTTAATTTTCTATGCATAGTTCGTTAAATCTTTTATTCCGCAAAAAGACGCACAACTCACCTATTCACCCCCCTCTAGGTGATTTAGGCAAGACAGCTAAAACATTTTCACAAATATATGTAGATGATAAAATATTTGGCTATACTAATTCCAAACTATGCAAAAGGTTTTCTGACCTAATGCATTCAAAGTTTGAAATGAGTAGTATGGGCGAACTATCCTACTTCCTTGGTTTACAAGTGAAGCAAACCCCTGATGGTATTCTCATATCCCAATCTAAATATGCAAAAGAGCTTTTGAAAATATTTGGGATGTCAGATGCCTCGGCTATGAAAACACTCATGCCCTCCAATGTTGTTGTTGATAATGATGAATAGGGCAAATCTGTTGATCAAAAACTATATAGGACCATCATTGAGTCTCTATTATATTTGATAGCTAGTAGACCAGACATAATATTTGCTACATGTATTTGTGCTAGGTTCCAAGTAAGTCCCAAAGAATCTCACCTAATTTTGTCTAAAAGGATTTTAAGATATATAAAGGGTTGCCCTAATCTAGGACTCTGATATCCAATAGAGTCAGAATTTAAATTAACTGGATTATCAGATGTTGACTATGCTAGGTGCAAAATTGACAGGAAAAGCACATCAGGAACTTGTCAGTTCCTTGGTGATAGGTTTGTGTCATGGTTTTGCAAGAAGCAAACATTTGTGTCTACCTCAACTGCTGAAGCTGAATACATGGCAGCTGGTAGTTGTTGTTCACAGATTTTTGTGGATTCAAAGTCAACTACTAGATTATGAATATAACTTAAATAATTCAACAATATTTTGTGATAATACTAGTGCAATTTTCATTACACAAAATCCAGTTCTGCATATTATGACCAAGCATATAGAGATTAGACATCACTTCATGAGAGATAATGTAAACAAAAATAAAATTAATCTTGTCTTCATTTCTACTGATTTACAAAGGGCAGACATTTTCACTAAACTCTTAGATGAAAAGAAACATCTATTCTTCCTAAATCAGCTAGGCATGATAAATGGAGAAGCATTAATTTGATTTTTGTCATGAGCTCGACGAACTGCACACTTTTCATCGAACGAAGCTCGACAAACTTTGTTCTGTTCGTGAATCGTTCATCGAACGAAGGTCTACGAACCTTTCTTTAGAAATTTTTTGTCGAACGGAGATTGACCAATTAGTTTCAAATATTTTTCATCGAACGGAGCTCGACGAAATATATTTCCTTCGCAAAACTTTCGTCGACTTGAGATTGACGAAACACATTTCTTTTGAGATTTTTTGTTGAACAAGAGTTCGATGTTTTTCTTTTTGTAGGACAGAGTTTGTTGTTTCGACTTCGGAAAAATATATCTAGGTCTTTTCATCGAACTCTATCCTGCACTTTTCTATCTTCCATTGCACTTGATCTCTTTGTCTTGCAGGAACATGGCGATTTCATAAGGAACTCTGGCGACGATGGAGTTTGATGCCGATTTTGATATTGATATGGATTCATTCCGACATTCTGATCAGATATTCATGCATATTCTGACATTGTTTGAGGATCAAAATCTGAAGAAATTCATGACAACAAGAGTAAAACTTCCAGTCGTTGAAATTAAGGAACGGGTTCACACTGCTAAGGTTCTTGATCAGACAACCATCACTAGAACAATCGCTGGCAATCAGGTTACTCTTACACCAGAAATTTTTTCTGAAATTTTTGGATTTGTTAATGAAGACGATGAGAAAGAAATTTCTAGCACTGAATTTGATGAAATGCTAGAGAGGATGGGTCAGTCCCAGGGAAACCCTAACCATTTGTTAAAGAAAAACTTTTCTGTTGAATATAAATTTCTAGCAGATGTTGTTGGCAAAGTTTTGTTGGGCAAACATTCTGCCCATGACTACATCACCAGGCACAAGTTCATGGTGATGTGTGCCTTGGTGAATAAGAAATCAATGAATTGGGGAACAGTACTTTTTGATTCAATCAAGAAGAAAATTAATAATAAGGATGTATGTTATGGTAGAATAGTGGGAATTTTCCTATAGGCCAAGTGCCCAGAGCTGTTGGTCTCTCAGACCACCCAGATCAATGCATCCAAAAGGCTAACTTCTGCCTTATTTAGAAGATGGGAGAGGGTTGTCCCTAAGCCATCAAGGGATGTCTCTTTCAGGATATCTTCTGAAGGCACCAGGGCTATATCAGCCACTTCCCCAACCCTAGTAGAAGCTCCTACTCCTCACATTCCCTCTCCTCCTGCATCACCACACCATTTACCTAGACAGCTATCTCCACCATCTCCACCTCATTATCCTATTCAGTACTCAACTCCACATGATGACTCCCTTATTCTTCAGTCACCTATACCACCCATTACATCTCAAGATATACCATCCACTTCATTTCTTCCAGAATCACCCATTCCTCAATTAACATCATCTCCTCTACTCTTTAATCTACCTAAATTCAATATACCTCCTCCATCTCCACCTCATTCACCTCAAATTCATATATCTTCACCTCACTCCCCTATTCCTGATGTCACTCCTTCTGACATTCCAACACCTTCTATTCCTCAAGCCTTTACCATTTGTCCAACCTACTCCATGCCATCCTCTTCTATTGCTAATCCACCTTCGACATCTGCTACTCCTAATGATTATATGTATGTGTATTTTTCTTCTATTTCTGCCAACATTCTTGAATTCATCACTCTTACACTCAAAAAGCTGATAGCTGATGTTGTGGCTCCAATTGCTACTTCCATCTCTACTCTCTCTTCTTAGATATCCTCTTCCTTTATTGTCCCTTCTTCTAGGGGGCTAGATTTAGGTCTCCCTAGATCTAAGTAGGGGGAGATGTCTAATGAAGAATCTTCTCAATCAGTAGTCTCAGGTTCTGTAGGAGCAGCAGTAGTAGTTATTGATAATGAAGATTCAGAAATGCTTGAAATTTCAGTTGCAGACAAGTTGACAGAAGTTCCATCTCCAGAAATCATTCATGTTGGTGATGTTTACATTAATCCCACAGTTGATTTATTTTCTATTTTATCTATTTTATCAAACTTTGATACTCTACACAGTAGTTATCCAATTTATGAGAATGAGCTTGCTAAATCTATAGTATGTTATACTGCTCCAGTAGATTTTCAGTTTTAGAAGAGATTAGATCTAATTTCAGTAATATTCCTACTATTATCTCTTCAGTCTCTGAGAGTATAACAACTGAGAATACAATAAATGTCATAGAGCAAGGTTTTTTCCCTCCCACTTATCTGATGGATGAAACTCCAATACCAAATATGGATGACATTATGTTTACTGATATGCCAGAAGATGATAATATGCAAACTCAAGCTGCTATAGAGATTATGAATGTACAGCCAGAAGTACAAGTAAAGGATAATGTTGATTTAATTAAATAGTTAGATGATTTATATGATTATCCTGAGGAAGAATCTGATGATGATGATGATGTTGAATCAGATGATTCAGAAGACTTTGGTTCAAAGAAAAGGAAAGCCAAGAACAAGGCTCATGTTAAGGTTGCTCCTCAACCTTCTTCAAAGGCTGATATTCCTTACTATATTCAGTATAATATACCCCTCACTCCAGATCTTCCCCATTGGATGAGGTATTCCAAAAATGAGCTAAAGGACAGGAAAAAGATGAAGAGATACCATTCTCTACCTCAGAAGTATTGGAAAGGACCTCCTCCTCCTATTCCAGCAGCAGGAAGTGTTTCTTAGTCTCACGAGTCTACCTCTCACTCTCATCATCATTCCAGACCATCTCAGAGCAGCATCCAACAGCATACATGTCAAAGAAGACAACAAAAACAACAAAGAAATCAAAGCAACCAACAACAGACATCTCAAAGTAATCAGCAAGATAATTCAATCCCAGAGAGGCCTCCTTCTCCAACTTATGATCCAGAGTTGGATCCCAACTTCAGAATGGCTATGTTTAATGAGCTTATTTCTCTATCCTAAATTAAGAAAGCCAAGACAGAAGGGAAGGACTCATCTCAATTTTCAACTATGTCCTCTCATAGAAGAAAAGAACTTGAAAAGTACCTGGTAAAGAACCTATTTAATGTTGATAAATATATGAGTTTACACCCAGAGGCAGTTGTGCCTAGAGATACTTCCTTGAAGATTGTTGGCTCTCAAGATCTGAAGATGACTCAACAGGAAGCTGCAGATCCTACTAGGAAGTTGATCTTTATCAAACCCTCTTCAGATTCTCCTTCAGATGCTTCTAGAAAGGATTCTTAGTTTTCTGCTTTTATTCTAAACTTTGTTGTTATTATTTTTGAACTCTCATAGCACTATATCATATATCTGCTAAAAATTTTAATTCTGCTAGATATATTTTTTATGTTTTGTGTAAATAGTATCCTCACCCAAATAGGGGGAGATTGTTGAAACCTTATTACTGATTTGGGCTAGGACTACTACTAGGATGTTAGTTTGACCCAACATGTATAGTCTATGGTCATAGTATTACTTTTAGGGTTATTGTATCAGAAGATTTCCATCAGAGAAGCAGTTCGACGATAACAGAATTAAGCTCGACGAAAGTAGAGTTGCGTTCGACGAACGGCGATCTCAGTTCGATGAACTCAGAGTTTCAACTCCAAGTTTAGCTCGACGAACTTTGAGCATCGGTCGATGAACTCTGATCTCTACTTAGAAACTCAGCTCGATGAAAGTCAAACTCACCTCGACGAACTTTGAGCTCAGGACGACGAATAAGCAAACTTAGTTCGACGAACTCCAGGTTCAGGTCGACAAAGTGTTTGCTGAGTTCGACTAATTCTCTGTAGTATTTTAGGAAGTTTTGTTTACAGCAGGCAAAATAGTTTCAGGCTATTATATTCTGAAGGCAAAATAATTTCAAAGACTTAATTACAGACAGCTATAAATCTGATATTTAAAATATTCTAACAAATATAGTCGTTTAGAGGCAACATTAAATATGGATTTTCACACAGTTTAAGGCTAACCAATTTTCAAGGCAGTTACCATTCTTGGGAATTCCTTAGCCATCTCAGAATTGATTAATTCAAATGTTTGAATTCCTCTCAGCCCTCTATATATATGCACATAAAATTATTATCTGAAGGTTACCCACTCAAGGTTACAGATCTAGAGATACAGACTTAGAGATACTGACTTAGAGACTTACAGATCAACATATTTTATAACAAATTTTCTGCTCCAGTCTCTGCTTGTGCAAAGTCTTCAATCTCGCATATACAAGAAGGCCTACACCCTGAAGAAAGGACTCCCTCACCTGATCATAAACTCTATTCAATTCACGGGGAGCTTTCTGCTTCAACATCTACTAGTCTTCTTAGAGATTCTTGACAGAGAAGACACCATCAATCTCTTTGTTTATTTTCATAAACAGTGCACTGGGTTATAACTCCCTTTAAAAGTTACCCTTTTGGTATCTAAGTCTCATGATCAAAAGACTTAAGTTAGTTTTTGGGCACCTGCTCAAAAGCTCAAAGGGTTGCTAGATCTCCCTTAAAAATATTGATCTTGTGGTGGCAGTGCACCTGATCAAAAACCTGTAGTGGATTCCTACCAGGGTGTTAGAAGAGTGGATGTACCCAGGTTTATTGGGGAACCACTATAAATTTTCTTGTGTCGTCTGTGATTGATGTTCTCTTTTATTTGTGTGCTATGATTGCTTTTTCTTAAATATATATATATATATATATATATATATATATATATATATATATATATATATATATATATATATATATATATATATATATATATATATATATATATATCACCTACTTTAACTCTGCTATAAAAATAAATTAAAGTTTTAAAATACACTATTCACCCCGCTCTAGTGTAAAGTAGATCTATCACCTACTTTCACTTGTCTACCACGATGAAGTTTGGCACCAGGAGAGGAAGAAAGTGACGGCTAAGTCTCAAACAAAGTTTATAAAGGAGTGGCCTATTAGACCTAAATTCTCTGGATCCGAGAGCTGCCACCACGTGGTAGCATGCTACAGCCGCGCGGTACCTCCAAATCCAACATTCAGGCACCGTCACCTAGCCTAATCCCATCGCGCGGCACTCTTCTACCGATGCGCGGTAGCTAACGAAGAACTATGCCAAAAATATTACTGCCAACGGTATTCTACCGTCGGGAGATTGCTCACAGAGGACTTCCCCACTACTCAGCTCGACTACCACCTCACGATATCCCGCTACCACCACACGGTATACTCGACGCACGTCGAATCCAGTCGACGCACTCGACTAACACTACCGCCAGCAGTATCTCACTACCGTCGCGCGGTAGCAACTCAATGATCGTCGAGAGGTGTCGTGACCACTTGACGACTGCTACCGTTGTGCGGTATCCGGTTATCGTCACGCGGTAGTAACCTAACTTCCAACGTCGAGTAAGTACTTCCCGGCTCAGGCGCAAGCCAGGTCACCAGTGCGCCACGATGCCGAGTCAACCCCCTTGACTCAAAAATGCGCACGAGGGGTCTAGCACGAATTGGGTCGTTACAAATCCTACAAACAAAATAAAAGATTTCATCCCCGAAATTGAGCTAAGCCTACGGGAAAAATAAAGTGTGAAGAATACAAGACACACGTTCAAGTTTACCTTGGGTAAACAACTTCGGGTAGCACTGCCGCATAAGGTCCATTGGCTCCCACCTGCACTCCTCTTTCCCATGGTTAGACCACAGGACCTCACTAGTGGAACACTTTTCCTCCTCAGCCTTCGTACTTCAATATCTATTACCCGCACAAGTTCTAGTTGAACAGATCTATCAGATGTCATAGGGGAGGGTGTAGTGGTGACAAACTGCTCAGGACAAAGTAGTGCTTTCCTAAGGGAAGATACATGAAAGACGTCATGTAAGTTCTCCAATTCTTGTGGTAGCCCCAGCCTATAGGCTAAGGGACCAATCCTCTCCAAAACAGTTTACGGTCCCATGTATCGTGGGCTGAGCTTTTTCCTTCCATGAACACGTGATACTCCATGCATCGGCCTAATCTTTAGAAATACCATGTCACCCATTTGAAATTCCACCCGGCCCTGAGCCTCTTGCATGTGATCTCGAATCAATCTAATCATAGCATTGGTGTCATTGATATACTCTACTTCCAACGCCTTAGGATCTTCATCTTGAACCTATAATAAAGGGGTCATGCACCTCCTACCATAAAGTGCTTCAGAATGTGCCACTCCGATGCTCGTCTGGTGGCTATTATTATATGAAAATTCCACCTACGATAAAATTCCTTCCTACAACTCCCCCTTTTCCAAAACACATAACCTCAACAAATCTTCCATAATTCTGATTGTTCTCTCAGACTGGCCGTCAATCTGAGAGGGAAAAGCCCATGATATCATCTTTGGCACCCCATGATACCGAACAAACTATTCTACAAAGAGACGCACCAACACATCAACATGCGCCTCCTTCCTCACTGGAATAAACCTGGCAACCTTGGTCAAGAGATCCACATTCACCCAAATTGAATCATTCTCTGATCGTGATCAGGGAAGACCGTCAACAAAATCCATGGAGATATCCTCAAACTTCCATTCTGGACCTGGCAACGATTACAACAATCCATCGGGGCTCTTGCACTTCACCTTCACCTTCTGGCAAGCCTCACAGTGTGTAACATAGTATGTGACATTCTCTTCATCTCGGGTCAAAACATGGTCCTTCGCAAGTCGGTGTACATTTTGGCAACTCCAAGGTGCACCGAATACTTAATGCAATGAGCCTCTCTTAAGATGTCTTCTCATATCCCACCACCTGGGGGTATGTAAAGTCTACCATGGAAATAAATTAGGTCTTCTTTTAGCATATATCCTTCCGCTGATCCTCCCATAATGGATTGAAACACCGGGGCCAAAGCAGCATCCTTCCCTTGCTCTGCCCGAATCCGATCTCAAATGTCACAAACTATACTCATGGTAGACAAGTACTCCGTATAGGCCTCGGGACAAGCCCTAGACACTGGTGTAATCTCCATCTCTTCAAGTACCCTAACCAACTTCATAACCATCAATTAAAATTATGGGCTCGTCACAGACGCCTTCCTGCTTAAAGCATTTGTCACCGTGTTCGCCTTCTCGGGGTGATAGTTCAATATAAATTCATAATCACATAAAAACTCCAACCACCGCTGCTATCTCAAGTTCAAATCCTTCTGGGTGTGGATATACTTCAAATTCTTAAGATCCTAAAAGATCTCACAATGGAATCCATATATATAGTGCCTCCAAATTATCAAGGCAAAGACCACTGCTCTCAACTCCAAATCATGACACACGTTCTTCACTTCATGCTTCTTAAGCTATCGAGAATCTTATGCAATCACATGTCCGTGTTGCATCAGCACCGCCCCCATGCCCTGATAGGATGCATCAGTATATATTTGAAATCCTACCTTCCGAAATTGTAGTGCAAGGATTGTTGTGGGCGTAAGACGGTCCTTCAGCTATTGAAATGTCATTTCACATTTGGGTGACCACACAAAAGGCACACCCTTCTTTGTCAGAGCTGTGAGGGGAAGATCCATCTTCAAAATCATTCAACAAACTTACGATAATATCCAACAAGTATAAGAAAACTTAGCACATCGGCCGCTGACCTCAAAGGTGACCATTCCTTCACTGCACGAACCTTGGCCGGATCCACTGCTAACCCAGCTCCACTTATAACATGTCCCAAGAAAGCAACTTCTCGATGCCAAAACTCACACTTGCTGAATTTAGCAAAAAAGTAGTGCACCTTTAGTTTCTTCAAAACTACGGTCAAGTGCTTAGTATGCTCCTCTTTTGTCTTTGAGTATACTAAAATGTCATCAATAAATATGATGACAAAAGAATCCAGATACGGCTCAAACACCCAATTCATCAAACTCATGAATGTAGAAGGAGCGTTTGTGAGCCCAAATGGCATCACAATGAATTCGTGCAAGTCGTATCTCGAGATAAACATTATTTTCTGGATATATTCTTCTTGTATCCTTAACTGATAATACCCCGAGCACAAATCAAGCTTGGAAAACCAATGTGATACTACTAGCTGATCAAATAGCTCGTCGATCCGGGGTAAACTATAGGTGTTCCACACCATAAATCATTTGAGCTCCCAATAATCTATACATAATCGTAATGATCTGTCCTTCTACTTAACAAACAAAATAGGGGATCCCCAAGGTGATGAACTGGGACGAACAAACCTGATTCTACTAACTCCCGCAACTGAACTCTAAAATCAATGAGTTCCTTTGGAGCCATCATGTAAGGGGTTTAAGAAATGGGCTTGGCACCCGGCACTAGATTAATCTGGAAGTCTACTTCCCTAGGCGGGGGAAATCCAGGTAACTTTTCAGGAAAAGCCTCAAGAAAATCCTGCACCACTTGTACATTTTCCATGCTTGTCTCCATCTCTTTTAATTCAAAGCATATCATATACATCTCATCCCTTTTCATATTGTCTTTAAGGGCCTGAATTGAATACAACCATATTTGGAATGCAAATCTAATACCTTGGAAAACGATCTCTGAGTCTCCATGCCTCAAGGTTATTTTCTTTGTTGCACAATCAATCCTGGAGTGATGTCAATCCAGCCACACCATACCCAAATTAAAGTCAAATTCTGGCATCCGCAACACTATTGCAGGGGTTTCGAAAAGTTATCCTCCAATATACACCTCCAAGTCGCACTTGGTGAATGAATTCATCTCGGAACCATTTGGGAGGCGTACTCTTTGAGTGATACTGGTGAAATATTGCACACCATCTAGATCTTTTACAAAGTTCGTTGAGACAAACGAATGAGTGGCACCAGTATCAAATAGATTGTGGGCTGGTCTCCCACTAACAATCACGGTGCCTAAATATCAAGTTATAACAATCTCAATGCTAGATTCCTAGCACAAACTCAGGAAAGCTAAGGACGAAAGCTTATAACATATTAATTGACTATGAAATGACTGCAATCATGTCCTGAGGATTCCACTCTTGAGTCATGTCTAGAGCAAACATCTGCTCTCTAGCAGGTCCAAGATTCCTACCTCGTGGTCCTCGCCCTCATCCACGGACTTGCCCTCGTCCTCGCTGAGCTACCGGAGGAAAAGTAGGGGGAACATTCCTACCTAACTGCGGGCAAAAATGCCGGATGTGGCCTAACTGATGACACTGTAAACAAACTTGTCTGAATGGCCCTTCGGGTTGTTAATAGGGTTGGAACTGTGGGGGTGGGGGTAATTTTAACTGCGAGGCCAGGTGCTCCATACTAAGATTCTGATGGAAATGTCTGCAACCTCTTTGTTTTCCTCTTCCACTTCTAATATTTTGTCTCCTTTTATAGTTGGATCCTGCTTCTATCACGCCCTCAGTGGGTCTCTTACCACTAGCCTGGACCCCAAGATGATCCTGCTCCAATCTTTTTGCCATGAAAATTATCTGGGCAAGGCTCGAATCGGCTATAAAAAAAAGTGCTTGCCTTAGGGGGTCTCGCAAACCTTTGTAGAACCATTTCGTATATTCGCGATAATCCAAATCGTAGGAGTCAGCGAACCTGGTGAGCTACTGAAACTCACATTGATACTCCACAACTGACTTAGATCCATGTTTCAAGTACGCGAATCTTTCTTCGAGCTCATCGCGAGTAGTAGAGGGAACAAAATGTTCTAAGAAGGCATCAAAAAATTCATTACATCTAACGTCAATGTATACGGGTCCTTGAAATGTGGAACCCATAAGGGACTTCCTCCACCTTTTTGCTTGTGATTCCAAGATGGATACACATATGTATGTATTAGCACACGGACTAACCTGTACCATAAGCCGCCTATCATGGTGGCTAATCTGATATAAAATGCGAACCCAACCAAAAGAAGAACACAGAAGTCATAATATCACAATAAATAAATGTCCAGTAAGAGTACATCAATAATAAGAAGCTATATTAGCTTCTTTAATATCAGAGCACACAAAATACCACCTGAAGGCTACATCATAACGCTCAAACTCACATCTATCATAGAAGGAAGTGAGGGTATAATCGTATCAGGCCCTGTCTCCCTAGTCTGGTTGTCCTCCTGCACAAGGCATTATTGTTGCCCCATCTACGGGGTATCCTCCTAAAATGGTAGACATATCAACCGTTAGTCATAAATACTAAGTGGCCATCACATCTGCTCACCCCAGCGACTCTTAGGTACCGGGCGGAGGAAAAGAGGGAGGAGCACAATATAGCAGTAGTATATAATCAATAGATGACAAGAGCGTTATGATCAGCAGTTCGCATATATATGTATTAGCATATTTAAACTAAGCAAGTATGAACAGTAATCAGCAATAAGTAATTGGCAATCTACACTAACAGCATATTAATCACAAGAAGGGTATTTAACTTAACTTATAAAAATGCACATACAAATTTATAAGTTAAGGATCGGGTACATCAAAATAACTCATCATATAAAAGTTCCCATATAAATTTATATGATGAGGATCTCATGTGGTGCAATGTAATGTTATGATATGAATGCAATATGATGACTCACCCATGCTCACACACATGCACACTTGTTATGCCGATATAGACTTATAGCTCCCACTTTTCGAGTAGGTAGCTAACCTCACAGGCGTCATCTGTCATGGTCAAATGGTGACAGTAGAGCGGGTGTCTCCACTACTAGGAGGGCATCTACACTACTAAGCCTAGCCCCCCGTATGCCTCAATGCTAAGAACACAACAGCGGAGCCCCTGCGTACTACGGCTCAAAATGGGTCTTTGGTAGCTGTGCACCAAGAACACAGCCCAACTAGCCTACAACTGGCACGGAAAGGGTCTTCGGGAGCGTATCACCGAAGAACAAAACCCAACCATCCATTGGTACGGAAGGAGCCTTTGAGGGTGAGCATTGAAGGACCAAGCTCAACTGCCCAAAGTCTAACTGTCAGCTCCCGTCGGTGTGATGACTGGCAAGCTCATATACCTACCACCAAGTCCTCTTCACTAGATCTTATGTCGTGTGTCAACACACACACCCAACCCATGCCATTCACAATTATCATGCCATCACACATTCAAGGTCTCCAACCGAGTCTCTTCACATTTTAACCAACTTTGTGCTTCAAGGCACGCAATGTAATAGCCTCCCCGACCCACGCTCGCAAGGACGGCCGTCGGCACCCCCAGCATCATGCTCGAAAGGGTTCATCCTAACCAGGTATGCAGACCATGCACCCCAACCCCTCTCCATCCACATGCGGGTTGTTGAGGTCGGGGATCGAACCCGAGACCTCCTTGATAAGGAGTTTTCAAACAACTCCTCCGTTGGTGATGAGGAGTGGTTTGAAAACTCCTTATCAAGGAAGTCTCGGGTTCGATCCCCGGCCTCAACAACCCGTCTGTGGATGGAGAGGGGTTGGGGTGCTTAGTCTGCAGACCTGTTGAGGATGAACCCTTTCGAGCGTGGTGTTGGGGGTGTCGGCGGCCGTCCTTTCGAGCGTGGTGCTTGGGAGGTCATTACACGCAAGGGTCCCTATTTAACACAGGTGAGAGTTCACCTCAATTACCTCAACAGTCCCTCATTGCTACCAGTAGGGAGTTAACATAACTCTAAGCAGTGGACTACATCATTCATCCCTTCAATATTGAGATCAAGGTTCAACCCATCTCATGGTCATAAGCTATACCTTATCCAACTCATTCTCTAGAATTAAACATGTGCACATTAATTATACTATTTCAATCATCTCAAACAGAGCTCATTTCATAGACCTACAAATCATCAAGACATATACTATTCACAAATTCATTAAACATGCAAAGATATGATCACAATATCATTAGTTATTTGCCATCCAATCTCCCGATAATCAATTCATAAACAAGGTAATCATCAATTATTAAGATATCACAACTACGCGCCACAATTCACCAAAACCGTATTTCAAGAAGTTACAATCCACAATATTTACGAGCAACCCTAAATCAGAAAGGTATCTTCAAGTGATACAACTTCCGTGTTGAGCCTGGGGTCTAAATCTAAATCCATCACACCTGAAATAGGATTTCAGTCCAGCCGTATACACTTAGACAGAGCGCAGCCTGCATATATTTTATTACAGTATAGAAACATTGACTGAACATTCTTGGAGCTATAGAGCTCCTATAAAAACATGTAACAATCCATTGGAAATGTATTTCTAAGGGCTACCACTTTTGTGTTGAGCCCAAGACCTGAATCAGGCCGGATCATACCTAAAAATGGCCTTGACATTTTTTCCGCATAGAAAATAGATTTCTGTACAGCACCTTGCACGCATCGTAAAGATGAACGGATGACATCGATTTATCTTCTTCCTCCAGCCATCATACAAAGCACAACTAACGTTTTTCTACCCCTTTCTCCCTCATTAGACTACAGTTCTTCACGAGATCAAGTCCGCCATCTTCATAATGTATAGAGGAGATGATTAAAGTTCATCATGTTGTGATCAACGCCCTGGAATGAAGTTCTAGCGTGGTCCCTTCCTAGGAAATCTCCATTAAACTCCCAAATCAAGCTCTCTTGAGTCGATATCTCTCCTACACTTTAGATCTAAAGATCTAGCACCAGGGGAGTGGGTAGGAAGCTCGCCTCATTTCCAGCCATGAATCGTGTCCTCCTCCTTGGCAGCATGGTGGCGTCAACCTTGTCTCCCGCGATGAAGTTCGGCACCAGGAGAAGAAGAAAGTGACAGTTAAGTCTCAAATAATGTTTATAAAGGAGTGGCTGATTAGACCTAAATTCTCTGGATCCGAGAGCTACCGCCACGCGGTAGCATGCTACCACCGCGCGGTACCTCCAAATCCACCATTCAGGCACCGCCAGGGGCGGATCCACCTTGGGGCGAGCGTGAGCTGCCGCCCATGCTCATTTTTTTTAAAAAAAATTGAATAGTATTTATCACGGTTTAACTCGTGATGAATACTCTATTTTTAAAAAAATTATAGTATTAGGCACGATTTAAACCATGACTAATATCCTATTTTTAAAAAATTATCTATATTAATCACGGCTTAAACTATAAACTGTGGCTAATACCCTGTTTTTTAAAAAAATTTGTATTACCCTCGGTTTAAACCGTGGGTAATACATTATTCTTAAAAAAATTATAGTATTAGCCACGGTTTAAACCGTGGCTAATACCCTATTGTTAAAAAAATAGTATTATGCGTGATTTAATCGTATGAATCAAGCAATTTTTAAGTCCACACACACTGAAAAAAATTTCTGCGTCCGCCACTCGGCACCGCCACCTGGCCCACTACCGTCGCGCGGTATTATTCTACCACCGCGCGGTACTCTTCTACCGCCGCACTGTAGCTAACGGAGAACTATGCCAAAAATGTTACCGCCAGCGGTATTGTTACCGCTGGGCGGTTGCTCACAGAGGACTTTCTCACTACTCATCTCGACTACCGCTGCGCGGTATCCCGCTACTACCGCGCGGTAGTCTCTTGACAATCGTCGAGTATACTCGATGCATGTCGAATCTAGTCAACGCACTCGATAAACAATACCACCAGTGGTATCTCACTACTGTCGTGAGGTAGCAACTCAACAATGGTCGAGAGGCGTCGTGACCACTCGAAGACTACTACAGCCACGCCGTATCCCGCTACCGCCGCGCAGTAGTAACCTGACTTCCAGCATCGAGTCAGTACTTCCCAGCTCAGGCGCAATCCTGGCCACCAGTGTGCCCTGAGGACGAGTCAACTCCTTTGACTCAAAAACATGCACAAGGGGTCTAGCATGAATCGGGACGTTATATAATATGCATTCCCACTCCTAGTACCTGAGAGGATTGTAACAGCCCCAATTCAACTCTGGGTTTCAGGATTGGTTGACACGGCCTGGGACACGGGCGCGTCCCAGGGCGTGTCTTACTTGAGTTGAGTAGTCGAGCACGTGGTCGACGAATTTCGGTCGACGAAGTTTTCGGGAGGGAACACGCCCATTGACACGGGCGTGGCAGGGGGCGTGTCCTCCCCGGGTTCGACGATTTTCCACTCGAGTGATTTGGTCGGCGATCGTCAAGTGAAGTCACGGCCATGACACGGGCATGTCATTTCGGACATGGGCGTGTCACCAGGCATGTAATTCACTCGAGTATGTCTCGAGAAATGATCTCGAGTGGGTCTCTTTTGTCTCGAGTAGGGGAGATGACACGGGCATGTCATCCTTTGGACATGGGCGTGTCCTACCCAACTACTCGAGTAGTTGTCTCGAGTAGGTCTCGAGAGGGTCTCGAGAGCCTGACACGGGCGTGTCAGCCATGTGACACGGGCGTGTCAGCCATATAAATGAAGAATTAGATCTTCATTTCATCTTCTTCTTCTTCTTCTAACTTTCCAAGAGAGAGAAAGGGAGAGAGGGCAAGGGAAGGAAAGGAGGACGGAGGAAATCTGCTGCTGGAGGAGCTGCGGAGTGTGGATTGAAGATCCAAGTTCAGATTCGTGGAGGCAACGCTGAGACGGTGATTTTCATCTGGCTGATTCACGGCTCCGAAACGATCTTCAAGGGTAACGATCTCCTTCTTGGACATCGCAGTCCTTTCATTATGCATATGCGTGGAATCCTCCACCAAGAGGTGAATCTCGTAAGCAATTCCGTGGTTGGGTCTGCATCTAGAGCCGGAATTATGAAGTACGGCATATGCATGCTGTGTGAAGCCCATCTGGACCGTTAGTCTGGATTGGTGATGATCATGGGTAAACCGGAGAAGACTCCATGGATTTGATGATATGAAATATATGCTTTGTGTATTGGATGAATGAATGCTATGTGATGATGGTTATGGATGTAGGGAGGCTTTAGTTAAGCTCCTAGTTATGTTGAGAGATCAATGGGTAGCATGTCTGGGGGAAATGCGGAATGAACCTGGCTTGTTACACCACATGGTGTGGCTTGATCTGTATTTGAGGATCGATGGGTGGCAATGTTTGGGAGGAAGTGAGGTGGACCCTACTTACTGCACCACATAGTGTGGGTCAGTCGGATATAGGTGAGGGGTCGATGGGTGGTAATGCCGGGGGAGCCTCGATAGACCTGGCTGCCACACCACATGGTTTGGGTCGATCTGCTCTGGTTGGTTGTGAATGCTATGAGGTAGTACCTCTGAGTGGTATGGACGGGATGTCGCCAGCATAGTACTGGTGGACTAGGATCGAACCGACCAACCAACAAGTGAAGAACCTCTGATTTGCGTTGTACGACTGGGATATCTGGTACACTAATAAGGTGCCCTGAGTGCACGAAGCGTCTGGTGGATACCAACGTTTGTGATATGGTTGTGGTTGCTAGATTGCTAGAGAGATTATGATATGGCAATGCATACAGGGAAGGAACCACTGCCCTGGGTAAGGGGAAGGGTCGTTATAATAAGTCAGTTAAAGCTGACCGTTACTTTGTTTGCGGCTCTTGGGTGGATAATGAATTGCAGGTGCTGCTGCTTGAAATGAACTGAGCGGAATGGATGGATTGCTGCTAAAGGCCCTTGAAGGTCGTGCGAAGGCGTGTTTGGATTTCTTGTGTGGACGGCCTGCGTGCTGATGTACGAAAATGTATTTGTGTAAAGAGAAACCTGTAAGGCCTTAAGGCCATGTGTGCGTGAGTTGTATACATTCCTGGTTTGGATATATAAATGTGGAGTTTATATAGTCGTGGACATTCTTTGAGTTGAGTTCATGTTAATATAAAATGCTGCGCTAGAATGTATTGAGGTAGGATGCGAGTAGATTTTGATTTTCACAAGTAATTCCGCCGCCTGTCTGTGACATATGGCGTGGGGCTCCGGCCGGACCCATCGTTATATGCCATGTGACGAGTGGGGTGTTACAAAGTGGTATCAGAGGCAGGTTGAGATTGTTTGGGAGGAGAGAACATGATTGAACTCATGAATGTCCACTAGGAATGTATTTCATGCACGTGAAGTGCATGAGTGTGTCGGCAATGTATAATTACCGTTATGAAATGGATACTTAATGGTGTTTTGTACATTGCTATGTGGTGAGGAGTGGTGCTGGGTAGTCTGAGCCCCAACAGTCTGATGAGAGTGCAGCACCCGTTGAAGCGCCTACACCTCCCTCGACGGAGACCATACGGATGGTCATGGAGATGGTGCTTGCGGTGTTACAGGCACAGCCTACGGGGCAGGCAAGGCCTGCCGGGGTGCCAGTACGGCCCGGTGCAATGCAAGGGCGCGCTGATGTTGTGGCGGATGAGCAAGGAGCGGACGAGCAGTTGAAATGGTTTATGGAGTTTCACGCGTTTGTAAATACAGCCAGAGCACTGGAAAAGGATTTGAAACGGTTGCAGGATAAAAAGAAATTGGCAATGGAAAAATATAAATGCAAAGTTCCGCAATCGGAACAGTCGGAGTTTAGGCGACGAGATAAGCAGAGATTCAGGCATGCCAAATCAACTCTGTCGACTGTGTTTTTGAGGGAAACCTCTAGACAAGGATGTGTAGAGCCATGCACATGTTTTAACTGTGATAAGCAAGTACATTTAGCCAACTATTATTGGAGTGGTCCACCAAAGAGTGAGAAAAATACTGGTGCGTCGTATGAAGAAAAGGATAAAGCAATGGCCGAGTGATCTGCATCCCGAACGCAACCTCGATTGTATAATTTGGAAGCACAAAAGTCGCAAAGCTCAGTTGGTAAAATACAGCCGCGAGTGTTCAATTTGGGACTGCAAGAGCTGATAAAACGATATTTGCAAACTCAGGCGGCTGAGCAGCAAAAGGAAACGTAGAATAGAGATCTGATGTACTATGACTGATGTGCTTATGGGCTATGTATGATGATGATACTATTGTACATATAGGTGTTATGGTATGTGGAATAATAACAGGTTGGTGCACGCTTGTGATATGGACATGATCACTCGATTTGAATTTTGTGGCTGAATGTGCACAGATGGGAGTTAGGGATGTGTGTATGTGTTGCATGGGTTAGTTGGGTTGTGCGACGCCTTGGGGTTGAGACAAGCCGCGGCCTCTGAGCTCTAACCCGGCTCGCGGTAGAGTGGTTGATTCGAGTGATTGATTGTGAATAGTGAAATTATGCGTGGTTATGTGGCTGTCATGAGCCAAATTTCGGGGACGAAATTTTTTTGAAGGAGGGGAGGATTGTAACATCCCCAATTCAACTTTGGGTTTCAGGATTGGTTGACACGGCCTGGGACACGGGCGTGTCCCAGGGCGTGCCTTGCTTGGGTTGAGTAGTCGAGCGCGTGGTCGATGAATTTCGGTCGATGAAGTTTTCGGGAGGGAACACGCCCATTGACACGGGCATGGCAGGGGGCGTGTCCTCCCCGGGTTCGACGATTTTCCACTCGAGTGATTTGGTCGGCGATCGTCAAGTGAAGTCACGGCCATGACACGGGCGTGTCACTTGGGACATGGGCGTGTCACCAGGCATGTACTTCACTCGAGTATGTCTCGAGAAATGATCTCGAGTGGGTCTCTTTTGTCTTGAGTAGGGGATGTGATACGGGCGTGTCATCCTTTAGACACAGGCATGTCCTACCCAACTACTTGAGTAGTTGTCTCGAGTAGGTCTCGAGAGGGTCTCGAGAGCCTGACACGGGCGTATCAGCCATGTGACACGGGCGTGTCAGCCATGTGATATGGGCGTGTCACATGACGTGGCTTATTTTGGATAAGGTGGTTCGTGCACCGCTTAGGGTACACGGCCTGTGACACGGGCATGTCACAGGGCGTGTCAGACCCGAGAGAGCTGTTTTCAGGGAATTTTTCTGGTCGTTCCTTTTCTTCCTATGGGATCTGATGGCTCAGATTTCTCCTTGCTGATATAAGGCCGAAAATGAAGAATTAGCTCTTCATTTCATCTTCTTCTTCTTCTCACTTTCCAAGAGAGAGAAAGGGAGAGAGGGCAAGGGAAGGAAAGGAGGAAGGAGGAAATCCGCTGCTGGAGGAGCTGCGGTGTGTGGATTGAAGATCCGAGTTCGGATTCGTGGAGGAAATGCTGAGACGGTGATTTCCATCCGGCTGATTCATGGCTCCGAAGCAATCTTCAATGGTAACGATCTCCTTCTTGGACATCGCAATCCTTTCGTTATGCATATGTGTGGAATCCTCCACTAAGAGGTGGATCTCGTAAGCAATTCCGTGGTTGGGTCTGCATCTACAGCCGGAATTGTGAAGTACGGCATAGGCATGCTGTGTGAAGCCCATCTGGACCGTTAGTCTAGATTGTTGATGATCATGGGTAAACCGGAGAAAACTCCATGAATTTGATGATATGAAATATATGCTTTGTGTATTGGATGAATGAATGTTATGTGATGATGGTTATGGATGTAGGGAGGCTTTGGTTAAGCTCTTGGTTATGTTGAGAGATCAATGGGTAGCATGTCTTGGGGAAATGCAGAATGAACCTGGCTTGTTACACCACATGGTGTGGGTTGATCTGTATTTGAGGATTGATTGGTGGCAATGTTTGGGAGGAAGTGAGGTGGACCCTATTTGTTGCACCACATAGTGTGGGTCGGTCGGATATAGGTGAGGGGTCGATGGGTGGTAATGTCGGGGGAGCCTCGATATACCTGGCTGCCACACCACATGGTGTGTGTCGATCTGCTCTGGTTGGTTGTGAATGCTGTGAGGTAGTACCTCTGAGTGGTATGGACGGGATGTCGCCAGCGTGGGACTGGTGGACTAGGATCGAACCGCCCAACCAACAAGTGAATAACCTCTGATCGGCGGTGTACGACTGGGATATCTGGTAACTTAATAAGGTGCCCTGAGTGCACGAAGCGTCTGGTGGATACCAACGTTTGTGATATGGTTGTGGTTGCTAGATTGCTAGAGAGATTATGATATGACAATGCATACAGGGAAGGAACCACTGCCCCGGGTAAGGGGTAGGGTCGTTATAATGGGTCAGCTAAAGCTGACCGTTACTTTGTTTGTCGCTCTTGGGTGGATAATGAATTGCAGGTGCTGCTGCTTGAAATGAACTGAGCGGAATGGATGGATTGTTGTTAAATGCCCTTGAAGGCCGTACGAAGGCGTGTTTGGATTTCATGTGTGGCCGACCTGCGTGCCGATGTACGAAAATGTATTTGTGTAAAGAGAAACCTGTAAGGCCTTAAGGCCATATGTGCGTGAGTTGTATACATTCCTGGTTTGGATATATAAATGTGGAGTTTATATAGTCATGGACATTCTTTGAGTTGAGTTCATGTTAACATAAAATGCTGCGCTAGAATGTATTGAGGTAGGATGCGAGTAGATTTTGATTTCCACAAGTAATTCCGCCACCTGTCTGTGACATATGGCGTGGGGCCCCGGCCAGACCCACTGTTATTTAGCACGTGATGAGTGGGGGTGTTACAAGGATGACCTCTAAGTCAAGTGACTTTTTGATCAAGCACTTGTCATTGTGGAATTCAATAATATAGCCCAAGTCACAAAGTTGACTTATACTCACATAGTTGTGTTGCAACCCTTCCACATAAGCTACCCTTATTATGTAAACTATGTCATTGGTAATCATATCATAGTCTCTGGTGATACCCCTATCAGAGCCACCAAAGATGACCTTTAGTCCATTCTTTATAGGAAAATAATCTTTTAATAAGCTCCTTATTTCAGTCATGTGTCTGGAGCAACAACTGTCCAAGTACCATATCTGATTTAGGAAGGTACTTGAACTAACCTGCAAAATATAATTCACTTATCCTTAGGTACCCAATTTATCTTGGGTCCTAGGTACTTGTTAGCAGCATAAGATGAGGTTCTTTTAAAATTTTGCATGGCAGGAATACCTCTCTTTGCATTAGGAACATTGGGGTTGTGCCAATAGTCTATGGCAAAGTATCTCACTTTGCCACAGCACCAACACTCATGAATATTGTATCTTCTATTCTAAACAGATTTTGAAGTGGAAGTTTCATCTTTTTGTTCATTAAAGAAGACAATAGCATTCTTCAAGTTCCTGTCAGCAATAACTTGGCATTTTGTATGTCTATAATTTGTCTTAGCAGTCATTATTTGATTGTTATCAGCTGGTCTTAGTTGGAGGCTGAGCATGAGTTGATAACATCAAATATTGCCATATGAGAGTAATCTATAGGCTTGACAACAGCCATATGTTTTGTTGGAAGGTACTTGGAGGAAGCATCTTCCTTCTCCTTAAGTGAGGGGGTTGAGGCACCAAACATAAATGGTCCAGGATGAGCCATCTGTATTTCTTCATATGGGGCCTTTAAGGCACTCAAGCCCATCCCCTTTCTTCCACTATAGCTGTGAGCATTTTTGCTCATGTTATTGGATCTATCATTCAACAAATGACCATATATTGAAAGATATTGTACCTAATCACCTAGAGGGGGGGGGGTGAATATGTGACAAAAATCTTTTTAACTTTTTAGGCAGAATTCAGATTTTATCACAGAGTTATATCTACTTTTACACAGCAATCAATCAGCAATCATAGAATCACACATGCACACAGTAGACACACAGATTTATAGTGGTTCCCCAAGGTTTGGGTACATCCACTTCCCCCTTCGCCTATCTATTAGTGTACTAGATTCGGCCAAACTCCTCCACTATCTCAGATCCTCAGATCTTACACTCAGAACCCCAAAACAGGTTCCTACATCTCAGGCCCAAGGCCCTACAACTCAGTCTTCTTCAAAGACCTACACTCAACTTCTTCACAAAGCCTACACTCAGCCACAACAGGCCTACACTCAGCCACAACAGGCCTACACTCAGAGAATTAGATCTCCTACACTCAGGCACACAGGCCCTACACTCAGCCTTTATAATTGCAGGCTTACAACTTAGATCACTATGGATCCTACAAGAAAATAAGAATACAAAGTGTATATACCTACAACTCTGAATAGAGAGATGAGTTGATAGGTTCTTGATGAGTTCTTGAATGAACTCTGCTGAGAACAATCTCACTTGTCTTTTCTTCAAAGCTTCTTGAATGTAGACACAATAGGATTGATTCTCTGCAGCTGATCTTCAATCACTGCAACTTAAGATTCAGAACTAGGTCTGAACCCTTCTTCACAGCCTGGTTCCAACGACTGTCTTCTTGGATGTAGCTCTCTCTCTCCAACTTCTTAGATCTTCACTTGATTCTTCAATGAATAGCTAGATCTTCTTTTCTTTTTCAATCACTTGATCATCTGTTGAATCTTCTGTTTTTAATCATCTCTTTCTGTTGACAGTATAAGCCTATTTATAGGCCTTCTTCATGGTGACCGGCTGGTCCGGTTTCTAACTGATTTCTGACAACTCTGACAGGTGCAGTAGACCGGCTGGAATGGCAGCTGTCAAGTCATGCAGTCAGTTCTTGAAATAACTGTAACTGTCTGAAAGTGTCGAGACAATCTGTCTTTAAGTGTCGACACTTATAGACCAAGTGTCGACACAAGTAGACTAAGTGTCGACACTAGCCTTCAAGGTGTCGACACAACTCCTTGTGTTGTAGAATTTGCTTCTCGACACAGTTTCTTCATCATGTGTCGACACTGATATTCTGTGTCGACACAACTTCTTGTTCTTCAGCACTTAGTTGAATTCTTGTAAGTGTCGACACAACTCCTTTGTGTCGACACATCTTCATGTGTTGAACTTGTTCAGTATCAACACATCTTCTTGGTGTCGACACATGTCTTCTGTGTTAATACTTGCTGAGTGTCGACACTGCTCCTTGTGTCGACACATTCTTCTTCTGTTGAGACTTTGGTTGAGTGTCGACACATCTTCTTTGTGTCGACACTTGTACTTAGAATTTTTGTTAAACTTTGCTGAGTGTCGACACAGCATCCTAGTGTCGACACTTTCTTCATGTATTGAGTCTTCTGCTGAGTGTCGACACTTTCTTCAAGTGTTGAGTCTTCTGCTGAGTGTCGACACATTATTTATTATGTCGACACTTATACTTAGACTCTGCTGACTTTTGCTGAGTGTCGACACAGCCTCCAAGTGTCGACACTTTCTGATGTAGACTCAGTTCCTCTGGGTGTCGACACTGCTTCTAAGTGTCGACACTTCTTCACTGGACTTTTCTTCATTGAGCGTCGACACAGCCTTCATGTGTCGACACTTTCTGTCTAGTGTCGACTCTGCATCCCTGGTGTCGACACAATTACTCCAAGTGTCGACACTGCTTGCCTGGGTGTCGACACAAGTCTTCTAAAGTGTCGACACTTTGCTCCTGGGTGTCGACACATGGACTTAGAATCTTTTCAGCTTTTCCCTGCAAATACTTAACCTGCACAACTAAACTCAAAACACATCAAATACATTTTGATGTATATCATTGAGTAGGGTGAGGCTTCTTCAAATCAGGTACATTTAAACCAATGTACCCAACAATCTCCCCCTATTTGGAGAAGTCATAACCCTTAGTCAATGATATACACCATACATAACAAAATTACAGTATGATGTAAAACAGGATTATGCAATCAGGGAAAACATAACATGTATTAAACAAACATGTATACATAGATATCATCACAGAACAATTATGAAATAGATTTATCACATAGCACATTGTTCTATCAACTTTGTCATATTCATTTTACAAAAGTTTACAAAGTGTTTAAAATCAAAAGATTACAATTGTAAACTGAAGAAAATTCTATTCTATTTTTGCTCAGCATCCTTGATCACTATTCCCTTTCCAGACTGTATCTTGGCTTGTATAGGGGCTTCAGCATCTTCAGTATCAACAGGCTTTTTCCCTTTCAGCTCCTTCTTATTTAGCTCTTCAGCTTTAATCTTCTGCCTCTCAAAGCAATGATAAGGCTTGGGAAAGTACTTGCTACGCTCCTGGGCAGTAGGAGGTAGCTTTCCCATCTTTGCCTTTCTTCTATATTGCACTATGGCTTCTTGCCTAGTCTCATGCTTCCTCCACTCAAGTTCAGAAAACCATTTGTTTCTATCTTGAATATTATCTTTGGCAGCCTTCCATGCAGTTAAGATAATATTCCTTGAAGTGGGGCTCCACTGCTCAAAATCAGGCCTTTGTTCAGCTTTCTCTCTGAACCTCTTCTTAGACAATCTAGCTTCATGTTCTTTTTGCAAAGCTTCTTGCATAGCCTCAGATACTGGCTGAACCACCTTTTCTATGATGACATTCTGTTGTCCCTCAGGTGGGATATACATTGACTGTATATCAGCTTGTACCATATCAAAATCTGGAGGAGGGTAGATTACTTGAGCCACTTCAGGTTGCTCCCCTCCTAGATATGCAGGATGTATCCCAGATTCTGCTACATTGTCATCATCACATAAAGGAGGATAACCAAGAGTTGCTCTGATAGAATTAGAAATCCACTTTGCATGATCAGAGCTGACTTTGACTAACACCCTCTCCTCCTTTATGACTTCTCTTTCCATGTGATCTCTTAGATCATCCTTTTGAAATCTTACCTGGGCATCCAAATAGTTTACTCCATCTTTAAAGTAAGGTTTCAACCTTTGGAGTTTTTTAGTGATGAGCTTCTGAGAGTCTTGTATAGCAGTTGTAACAACAGTTAAGCTCTCTTGCAAGTGCTTATCAAAAGTTTCTTTGGCTGTGGCACTTTCTGCAGACTGTGCAGTGGCTATATTCTTTATCTCAGTGACAATGACATTGCGAGAAGCTGTCAAATTATCATTCATTCTAATTTTATTCTCCAGAACATAGCCTTGCTTGACTTCAAGTTCATCCACTTGAGCTTTTATCTTCTCTTGATGTGTAGCCAAGTACACCACTGCATTCCCTCCCTTGTGGAAGCAGTCAGTCATCTCCTTCTTATTGAGATTCATTTCAAATCTTATAGACTTAATGTCTTGGGCCAGATCAAACTGTAAAGACTTATGCCCCTCATCCACATATGTTTCTATGGCTTTCCTGTGCTCATCAAGCTTAATTTGCATAGCAACCATCAAAGCACTGTAATCTACAGTTGGTGCTGGCTGTAGTGCAGGCTGTGGTGCTATAGTTTGTAAAGCCTTCTTATAATTCTGGCTCCTCCTCTTGAATACTTGAAATTTCCTTTTCTTTGCTCTTGCAGCCTCCTCACCTTCAGAAGCAGATGTGCTTGCTATTTCTACCCTCTCCTTAGGTAGCTCCGCAGCATCCTTTTGCTTCTCATGCTCTTTCCTTGCTGTTTCTTCTAGAATTTCCACTTGCTCCCCCTCAACTTGAGCATTCTCCCCCTCAGCAGCAGCACTTGCTTTCTCAAAATCTGTTTGATCCAGATTAAGGAAGAGATCTTCCATTGTAAACTCTTGTTGAGGTAGTGATGGAGAATCCCTTGTCTCATCAACAACTTGATCAGATACCATTTGAGCTGCAATAGATGTGTCCTCCATGACAACATCTGGGGGTTGACTATCAATCTGAGGTTGCTGATTAACATTATTTAATGAATCAGTCAAAACAGTATCCTCTATAGGGAAAACTACGTTATTGATTTCAGTGAGTACCTCAAGTATGGTGTTTGTAGCTTGCTCACTTTCTAATGGAGTTGGCTCTTCCACTACTAGAGGCTCCCCCTGGATAGAATCCTGGTGAAGAGGGCTAGCCTGTGGTAGCTCCCCCTGCCTGTCTGCATCATCTTGTTGAGCTGGAGACTTTCCAGCATCTCCAGTGTCTTCTGCATCAGGAGTGAAGACAACACGCTCCTCAGAGCTGCTAGATGAATCTTGAGCCACATGGGCTATCTTCTTCTTCTTATTAAGTGGGGTTTCCTTCTCAGGTGTTGGCATCTCCTTAGATAAGACCCTATCCCATCTTGAGAAGATTCTCATGTCCATTCTTCTCATGTGATTGATCTTTGATCCTGCAGCTTGACTCATTACTTCTGGTATACAACCAGCCAAGTAAAGACTTAATATCCTACCCAAATTGGGCTTCTTCATGCTCTCGTTAATTTTATCAAAGATTACTACAGACCAATCAGTTTTCAATGTGAAGATAATCCTTGTCATAAGATTGAACATATGGGCTGATACCCTGTCATGCCCTCCAGGCTTACTCAAGATCACCTTGCCAACAATTTCTGAGAGAAATTTGCCTTGGCAGTTCATCCCCTTTCTATTGAATACTGATCCAATTTTCAGTTTGGAATCCAGTTCACACCATGTTAAACCTTCTCTAGTCTTAGAAGCAGTAACTTCTTCTTCTTCCTTTGTCCTTGGTAGGTTTAGTACCTTTCTTAAACTTTTAGGTGAGACCTTCACCTTTTCTCCATGAACCCTTGACTTGATCTTAAATCCAGAGTCGTCTAGGGTTGCTCCATTTAGAAATTCCAATACTTCTTTCTTCCAGATCTTAGTCAGCTCTGAGACAAGAAAATCTAACCCTGAATTTGCAACTAGGGTTACTACATCCTTGATTTCCGATTCTGCATCGTCAAACGCATGCCGCACCAGTTCATAGCCTTCGTTCACGTTCTCCTCGAGCTTTGGCGCCATTAGGGTGTGAAGAATTTGAATGGAGAGAAGAGAGGTGTCGACACACAAGTTTGGTCTCGAAACTTTTGTGAGTGTGTCGACAGACAATGTTGAAACCCTATATATACCTTTCTAGGATTGAAGATGAAAGGGCGCGCCAACTAACTTAAATTGTGTCGACACTGTTGATAAGTGTCGACACCGACTTATAATGTCTCGACACCTATGTGTCGACACAAGTTTAGTCAACAAAATATATATGTCGACACTTGTTTATGTGTCGACACTGCTTAGCTCGACACATAGTCGAGATATTACTTCACTAATTATGCATAAAGTCTAAGTGTCGACACCACCTTGGATGTGTCGACACCTACTTATCATGTGTCGACACTAATTTTCTGAAGTATCGACACCAACTTCCTAGATGTGTCGACACCTTTTCACTGAAGTGTCGACACCAATTTTCTGTCTCGACACAGACAACTCTGTGTGTTGACACTATTTTACTTAGCCATTTCTATAAACTTATTCTAAGTTTATCATACCTAGTTCAATTTTAAACTTATTGAACTTTGTTTCTTCTAAGGGCTTAGTATACATATCAGCTAGTTGATTATCTATTTTAATATATTCCAGTAAAATATCTTCTTTTTCTACATGTTCCCTAAGAAAATGATATTTTATTTCAATATGTTTAGTTCTACTATGTGAAACAAGATTGTTTGCAATTGATATAGCACTAGTAGAATCACAAAACAGTGGTGTTCTACTTACCTGAATTCCATAATCCTCAGGCTGATGTTGTATCCATAGAAGTTGAGCACAGCAACTTCCTGCAGCCACATATTCTGATTCTGCAGTGGAGATAGCCACACTTGTTTGCTTCTTGCTACTCCATGAAATCAGTCTTCCACCTAGGAATTGACAGGTTCCAGTTGTACTTTTCCTATCTTCTTTGCAGCCTGCAAAATCTGCATCTGAATAACCTGTTAGATCAAAGTCTCCATTCCTAGGGTACCAAAGGCCTAGATAAGGTGTGCCCTTTAGATATCTCAGTATCCTTTTGACTGCTGTCAAATGAGACTCTTTAGGGCAAGCTTGGTACCTAGCACAGACACATGTAGCATACATGATATCTGGTCTACTTGCAGTCAAATAGAGTAGGGAGCCAACTATCCCTCTATACAAAGTCTCATCTACAGGTTTCCCTGCATCATCTTTGCTAAGAGACATACTTGACCCCATAGGAGTCTTCATGGTACTGGATGAATCCATACCATACTTCCTTATCAGTTCAAGGGTGAACTTAGACTGGCATATGGATAAACCATTCTCAGTCTGTCTAACTTGGAGACCCAAGAAGAACTTAAGTTCCCCCATACTGCTCATCTCAAACTGTCCTTGCATTAGTTTTGCAAACTTTTTGCAAAGACTACTTTCAGTAGACCCAAATATGATGTCATCTACATATATTTGGACTAGTATTATCTTGCCTCTGGATTCCCTAAGGAATAGAGTCTTGTCTATTTTCCCCCTTGTGAATTTATTCTCAATGAGGAAACTAGACAGGGTTTCATACCAAGCCCTAGGGGCTTGTTTTAACCCATACAAAGCCTTCCTAAGTCTATAGACATAATTAGGTTGAGTTGAATCAACAAAACCTGATGGCTGTTCCACATAGACTTCTTCCTTTAGATTACCATTCAGAAAGGCTGACTTTACATCCATTTGGTATACTTTAAATCCTTGATAGGTTGCATAGGCCAGGAACATCCTTATGGCTTCCAGTCTGGCTACTGGAGCAAAGGTTTGATCAAAATTAATACCTTCTTCCTGCCTATATCCTTTAGCAACCAATCTTGCTTTGTTCTTTATGATGACTCCATGTTCATCCATCTTGTTCCTAAAGATCCACTTGGTCCCAATTATGTTGTGGTCTTTTGGTTTAGGAACAAGCTCCCAGACTTTGCATCTCTTGAACTGATTTAGCTCTTCTTGCATTGCCTCAATCCAATGAGGGTCTAGGATGGCTTCTTCAAACTTCTTTGGCTCTACTTGGGATAGAAAATTGGAGTAGAGTGCTGCACTCAGATTTCTGCTCCTTGTTTGTACCCCTTGTCTTAGATCACCAATGATTTGATCTGCTGAATGATCTCTTAGATGCCTATTAGCTGGAGGCATCCTGGTTTCAGGTTGAACTTCTTCAGTTTCTTCATCTTGCTGCACTCCATGGTCTTCTTCTACATTAGGTACATGTAGTACTCCCCCTGGACAGCAGCCACTATCTTCTACTTGCTGTCTTACAGTAGGTTCTTCTTCAATAGTGAGCTTGTCCATCTTCTTAGTTATACCTGTGGAGCTGCAAATACTACTAGATAACTCATTGTTAATAAGTCTAGTTTCATCAAATACTACATGTACAGACTCTTCTACAACTTGAGTACTCAAGTTGTAGACTCTATAAGCCTTACTGTTGTTATACCCAACAAAAATTCCCTATTGGGATTTGGCAGCAAACTTAGTCAAGTAAGACTTTCCATTGTTAAGTATAAAGCACTTACAACCAAAGATCCTGAAATAGGATAGGTTTGGTTTTCTGCCTTTCACAATCTCATAGGGGGTCTTATTGTGGCTTTTAGTAATGGTAGCCATATTAATTACATGACATGCAGTATTAACTGCCTCAGCCCAGAAATATTCTCGTAGAGATGTGTCACTTAATAGGGTCCTACCAGCCTCAATCAAAGATCTATTTTTCCTCTCACAAATGTCATTTTGCTGAGGTGTCCTTGCTGAAGAAAATTCCTGAAATATCCCAAATTCTTCACATAGTTTTGCCATACTATCAGACTGAAATTCAGTACCATGGTCACTTCTTATCTTGACCACTGTACTGTCTAGTTCATTCTGAATTTGTTTGACAAAGCTATAGAAGATACTAGGTGTTTCAGATTTCTGTCTAAGGAAGAACACCCAGGAAAACCTTGAGTAATCATCTACAATCACAAAGGTATAGACCTTCCTACCTAGGCTGTGAACTGGCATAGGAACAAAGAGATCCATATGCAAGAGGTATAAGCACCTCACAGCATCTTTGTTTTTAATGCTACTAAAGGTGGATCTAGTCTGCTTGCCCTTTTGACAAGCTGAGCATATTCCATCTTTAATACACTTAACTTGAGGACCATTCCTCACTAACTCTTTGCTAAAGAGTTGACCAATTGTCTTGTAGTTAAGATGGGCTAGCCTCTTGTGCCATTTGACACAATGAGAGACTTTCTCATCAGCTACAAGACACACTGGAGAACCATTGTTCTCAACCATAATGTCTAGTCAATAGACATTCCTCTTTCTATAACCTGTCAAAATGATCTCTTGATCATTTGACCTCCTGATATGACAACCATCTTTGACAAATGAGATGTCATATCCTACATCACTCAGTTGACTTATACTAATAAGGTTATGTTTCAAACCTTTAACATAAGCCACTTGAGTAATAGTTATATGGGAGCTAGAAATGTTACCAAAACCCTTGATGATTCCTTTTTCAGAACCACCAAAGGTGACTTTAGGACCATCCTTGATTGGTGTGAAGTCCTTTAGCAATCCCCTAGTTCCAGTCATGTGTCTGGAACATCCACTGTCCAAGTACCATATTGGGGCATGGCCACTTGGACTTACCTGCAAAACAGATTAGTTGACCTTAGAACCCAAAGAATTCTTGGGTCCTTGGTACTGGTTAGTTTGCCTCCTAACAAAGCTACCTACAGATTTTCCAACAGGCAGTTTGCTACTCACTTTGGCACTTGCATTGTGCCAACAGTCCATGGCAAAGTGGCCTACCTTGCCACAGCACCAGCACTCAAACCTATTGTACCTTTGCTTAGGTACATCCTTAGCTGTTTTGTTTACAGCTGGCTTGTTGAGGGCTGGGGCTTTGCCCTTGGACTTGGACTGAACAGTCCTAGCAGGTTTAGTAAACCCTAGTCCAGCTTTACCTTTTTGATGAACAAATTCATCAATTAAGGGTAGAACATACTTTGGTTTAGAAAACCTAGCAACTAAATCTCTCTCCTTCTAAAGACTAATCTCCAAACTTCTGATTTGATCATTCTTAAATGTTATAGTCCCCATCTGAATCACAGTTATGTGCTTCAGTCTAGCTATTTCATTTAGCTTTTGATCAATCATCTTCTCAAAATCAGTTGCAGCAACTTTGAGACTAGCAATTTCCTTTGCCTGACTCTTGGCTAGGGACTTGCTCTTCTTAAAAGCTTGCAACAAAACTCTATATTCATCAATCAGTTGATGAATATCCCCTTCTGATTCAGATCCACTGGCATCATTTGATGCTGATGTAACTGAATCAGAATTAGCACTAGAAATTTAACTTAATGAACAATTTTGTACCTTACTAGGTCTAGGCTGCTCCTGGATTTTGTCATCTTCTGTTAAGGCCATCAGTCCTTTGCACTGGATGTCCTCTTGCTCATATATGGAGTTCATGATCTGGATGAACTCTTCTTCCTCTTCTTCAGCAAATAGTCCTATGTAAGCTTCAACTTCTGACTCAGTTTCTGAAGAAGACATGTCTGACAAGCCTTTGTCCTTCTTGACAACAAATGAATTTTCCTTCTTGCCCTTGAATTGAGTCTTTTTCTTATCATTAGACTCTTTCCTTCTCTCAGGACAGTCAGCAATAACATGTCCTTGTCTGTTACAGCAATAGCAAATAATTTTTGATAAAGTTGCTTTGCTTGACTTGGTCTTTTTCCTGTCTTTCTTTGATGACTTCTTGTTCTGATAATAGTCATCTTTGCCATGTAAAGTGGATGGCTTTGACCTCCACTGTTTCTTCTTTAGAAATTTCTGAAAGTGTCTTGTGAATGCTGCAAAGTCCTCATCACTTTCACTACTTTCAGACTTTCTGCTTTCTGAATCATCTGACTCAGTCTCAGCTACTTTAGGAGGTGGAGTTGGTGACTTACTTCTGTATTTTCTGGTGGCTTCTGTCTTGAATGCCACAGTCCTTTCTTTATTCTCAATTCTGGTAGTTTTCTCCTCTTCTTTCCTCACCATCAACTGCATTTCATAGGATAGCAATTTTCCAAACAAAGTTGGAGGAGGAATTTCTGCTAACTTTGTCATTTCCCTTATGGCACAGATCTTGGTGTCCCAATCTTTTGTAAGGGATCTTAAGAACTTATCATTTAACTCATAATTACTGAATTCTCTGCCATAGGACATTAGCTCATTGACAATCCTATAGAACTTTTTATAGCATTCTGGTATGCTATCAGATCTACCTTGCCTGAAGCTTTCATATTCTTGGTTTAATAAGGATTTTCTATCCTGTCTCACTTCTTCAGAATCCTCCATGTACACTATAAGAGTATCCCACATCTCCTTAGATGTCTTACAATGTATCAAATTCTGAAAGGTAGCATCATTTATAGCACTCACAATGATATTCTGAGCCCTCTTGTCCATTGTGGCTAGAATTATCTCATCTTTTGTCATTTCAGAGAAGTCCTTAGGTGTTCTCTGATTTTCATCCAGGACTGAAACCTTCATAGGCACATATGACCCTTCTTTAACTGTGATGTAAATTCTAGGGTCTGAGGCTTCCATAAATAGTCTCACCCTTTCTTTCCAAATTCCAAAAATTTCTTTTCTGCAAATAGGTAACTTCATGGATCCAAGTTCCTTATGATTCTCAGTTGATCCCATGTTTCTTGATTTCCTTGATTCTGCAATTTACTTAGACTGAATCTGCCAATAGGATCTACTCAGACAGTTAAGTCCTTTTTGAGTAACCTCGCTTTGATACCACTTGAAAGATATTGTACCTAATCACCTAGAGGGGGGGGGGTGAATAGGTGACAAAATTTTTTTTAACTTTTTAGGCAGAATTCAGATTTTATCACAGAGTTATATCTACTTTTACACAGCAATCAATCAGCAATCACAGAATCACACATGCACACAGTAGACACACAGATTTATAGTGGTTCCCCAAGGTTTGGGTACATCCACTTTCCCCCTTCGCCTATCTAGTAGTGTACTAGATTCGGCCAAACTCCTCCACTATCTCAGATCCTCAGATCTTACACTCAGAACCCCAAAACAGGTTCCTACAGCTCAGGCCCAAGGCCCTACAACTCAGTCTTCTTCAAAGACCTACACTCAGCTTCTTCACAAAGCCTACACTCAGCCACAACAGGCCTACACTCAGCCACAACAGGCCTATACTCAGAGAATTAGATCTCCTACACTCAGGCACACAGGCCCTACACTCAGCCTTTATAATTGCAGGCTTACAACTCAAATCACTATGGATCCTACAAGAAAATAAGAATACAAAGTGTATATACCTACAACTCTGAATAGAAAGATGAGTTGATAGGTTCTTGATGAGTTCTTGAATGAACTCTGCTGAGAACAATCTCACTTGTCTTTTCTTCAAAGCTTCTTGAATGTAGAACACAATAGGATTGATTCTCTGTAGCTGATCTTCAATCACTGCAACTTAAGATTCAGAACTAGGTCTGAACCCTTCTTCACAGCCTGGTTCCAACGACTGTCTTCTTGGATGGAGCTCTCTCTCTCCAACTTCTTAGATCTTCACTTGATTCTTCAATGAATAGCTAGATCTTCTTTTCTTTTTCAATCACTTGATCATCTGTTGAATCTTCTGTTTTTAATCATCTCTTTCTGTTGACAGTATAAGCCTATTTATAGGCCTTCTTCATGGTGACCGGCTGGTCCGGTTTCTAACTGATTTCTGATAACTCTGACAGGTGCAGTAGACCGGCTGGAATGGCAGCTGTCAAGTCATGCAGTCAGTTCTTGAAATAACTGTAACTATCTGAAAGTGTCGAGACAATCTGTCTTTAAGTGTCGACATTTATAGACCAAGTGTCGACATAAATAGACTAAGTGTCGACACTAGCCTTCAAGGTGTCGACACAACTCCTTGTGTTGTAGAATTTGCTTCTCGGCACAGTTTCTTCATCATGTGTCGACACTGATATTCTGTGTCGACACAACTTCTTGTTCTTCAGCACTTAGTTGAATTCTTGTAAGTGTCGACACAACTCCTTTGTGTCGACACATCTTCATGTGTTGAACTTGTTCAGTGTCGACACATCTTCTTGGTGTCGACACATGCCTTCTGTATTAATACTTGCTGAGTGTCGACACTGCTCCTTGTGTCGACACATTCTTCTTCTGTTAAGACTTTGGCTGAGTGTCGACGCATCTCCTTTGTGTCGACACTGTACGTAGAAATTTTATTGAACTTTGTTGAGTGTCGACACAGCATCCTAGTGTCGACACTTTCTTCATGTATTGAGTCTTCTGCTGAGTGTCGACACATTCTTTCTTGTGTCGACACTTTCTTCAAGTGTTGAGTCTTCTACTGAGTGTCTACACATTCTTTATTATGTCGACACTTATACTTAGACTCTGCTGACTTTTGCTGAGTGTCGACATAGCCTCCAAGTGTCGACATTTTCTGATGTAGACTCAGTTCCTCTGGGTGTCGAAACTGCTTCTAAGTGTCGACACTTCTTCACTGGACTTTTCTTCATTGAGTGTCGACACAGCCTTTATGTGTCGACACTTTCTGTCTGGTGTCGACTCTGCATCCCTGGTGTCGACACAATTACTCCAAGTGTCGACACTGCTTGCCTGGGTGTCGACACAAGTCTTCTTAAGTGTCGACACTTTGCTCCTGGGTGTCGACACATGGACTTAGAATCTTTTCAGTTTTTCCCTGCAAATACTTAACCTGCACAACTAAACTAAAAACACATCAAATACATTTTGATGTATATCATTGAGTAGGGTGAGGCTTCTTCAAATCAGGTACATTTAAAACAATGTACCCAACATATATGCTCTCTTGGTCATACTTATTGGATGGCAACAATACCTTCTTAAAAGAAACCATAGGGTTTATTGGAGCCTTGCCCTTACTATTATCGCTTCTTCTGGCATTCCTCTCATTGAACCCCAACCCCTTCTTACTAGTTTGGGAGGTGAAGGTGTCAATGAGTGGCAATACAGATTTTGGTTGGGAGTATTGGACCACTAGCTTCCTCTCTTTGAGAAGCATTTCTTCTAGATCTTTAATTAATATATTTTTATTACTTATGGTTGTGATTTGGATCACAGTGATTGCTTTAAGTTTGGATATTTCCTTGCTCAGTTGGTTTAGATGAGAAGCAGACTCAGTGTGTAAAGAAATATCTTTTCTTAGAGAATCAATCTCCTTAGCTTGTCTTTTGACAAGCAGCTTGCTCTTCTTTAGAGCTTCCAAGATCAAACCATAATTATCAATCAGTTAATTGACATCTCCCTCAGATTCTGAGCCACCTTTACCATAAGATGATGGTGCTTCAAAATTTGAACTCGTTTCATATTCGGATCTAGATTCAGAGGAGGAGATATAGTGTATTAATACCTCATCAGGATCAAAATTGTCCTGGTAGTTTTCTCTTGTAGTCATGTCCATCAATCCATATAATCCATTGACTTTTTCATCATCCTCATTATCATTGCCTGAATGTGAAAGAGGGCCATGATGCCTATCCTTACAGTTGGATAGTCATAATCATCTTCAGTAGTAGCAAACAGTCTTATATTGGCTTCATCTTCTTCTTCGGAATCTGAAGATGTTGAGTCAGATTGACTCCAGCTCTTCTCCTTCTTAGCAAGGAAAGTCTTTTCAGCTTTCTTGACCTTGTGATGATGGTGCTTCTTCTCATATATTTCTTTCCCTTTGACTGGGCAGTGAGTAATGACATGTTCATGCTTGTTATAGCAATAACATATAACATTTGTAAAAATATGTATACTAGGCTTAGTTTCATATCTGTCTCCTTTGGAGTACTTCTTTCCAGGTCTATTGTTGTCCTTCTTGTAGTTTGAAGAGGAGGAAGGATTACTCTTTCATTGCTTCCTCTTCATCATCTTCTTGAATTGCCTTGAGAAGGTAGCAAATTCCACATCATACGTATTGTTGTTAGATGAGTTGGACTCAAAACTCTCTGAGTCAGCTGGCCTTCTGGGAGGAGAGGGAATTCTCTCCTTACTATTCTTAGAGCTCTCAACTTTAAGAGCCACAGACCTCTCTTTGGCATGGGACCTGATGGTGGTCTCCTCCTCCTTCCTTGTAGATTGCTGCATCTCATAAGAGAGTAGCTTTCTATATAGAGTATGTGGAGAAGTATTAGCTAGCTTGTCCACCTCCCTTATGACAGATTTTTATGTCTCAGTCTCTAGTTAGAGACCTCAGAAATTTATCATTCATGTCATAGTTGCTGAAGACCCTTCCATAGGTCCTCAACTCAATGATCACCCTGAAAAACCTTTCATAGCATTCAACTATGCTATCCTTGCTATTCTACATGAAGGCTTCATATTCCCGATTCAACAGGGATTTCTTATTATCTCTTACTTCTTTAGTGCCTTCCATATACACAATCAGTGTATCCCACATCTCTTTAGCAGTTTCACAGTGCACCAAGTTTTGAAAGGTGGAGTCATTAGTTGCACTTACTATGATATTTTTAGCTCTCTTATCCATAATAGCAAGTGCAACTTCGCCCCTAGTCATCTCATCATATGACTTGGGCACTCTCATATTTGGATTAATAGTGGAGGCCTTTTGAGGGATAAAAGGTCCCTCCTTAACAGTGATGTAGATCTTAGGGTCTGAGGCTTCTATGAATAACATCACCATTTGCTTCTATATGACAAAGGACTCTTTTCTGCATATGGGCAACTTCATAGAGCTCATCTTCTTATAAGCCTCTGCAGCATACATATTTGGAAAAGTAGACTACCTCTTATAGGATCTGGTCTGATTGCTAAGTCCTTTTTGCCAACCTCCCTCTGATACCACTTGATGGTTAACTTTGTATTAGTCTAAATCACCTAGAAGGGGGTGAATGGGTTGTTTGATTTCTTCTTTTTATACTTAGATCTTTTTGTTGTTTTGCTCAATAAAAACAAACACAGAAAGCACATTGTGGTTTATAGTGGTTCCCCAAGGTATAAGTACACCCACTCTCCCTCTCCACCTTTCTAATAGTGTGTTAGACAAGGTAACCTCCTCCAAAAATCAGCTCAAGGAGCTTACAACATGGATCCCTCGGGATCTCTCGGGTCTCCTCCAATACACTACCTCAGGCCACAACCCTACAAACTCAGAGTACACTCTATTCCTACAGCTCAGTGCCCCTCCTGATCACTAACCTCAGGCCTATCAAGAAGCCCTACCACTCAGGCTAGGAGGATAGCTCTACACTCAGGCACATAGGCCCTACACTCAGGCTTAACAACCTTACACTCAGGCCTAACAGCCTTACACTCAGGCTCAACAACCCTACTCTCAGGTCCAAGACCTTACACTCAGAACAACAATGTTCTTACAGAGATTATATATAAATGATTACAACAGAAGACCTTAGATAATAAACCTTCAGCCTTTGTCTTCAGTTGATCTTGTGCAACATTTGGCTGACTTGAAGCAAGACAAGAAAATGGTTTTGCAGCGTAAGCCCTTGTTCCACCTTGATCTCATGTCTTTAAGAAAAGGAAGAAGATCTATCACTTGAGTCCAGAGTGACTCAACATGTTCTCTTGAACCTGATCAGCAAGAACAAATTATCTTCCCGAAATTGAAGTGCGAAGCTATCAGGAAGATTGACTTCTCCCAGTTCACGCCTGAGAAGACCTTTATACTAGGTCATATTTCAATTTTTCAGAACTTAGCACTTCTTGGCCAAACTTCTGTTCCATTGACCTAAGTGTTGCTTTTATATACTTCAGCACAGCAACGGCTCTTTGACTTTGTACTGACACGGCATGGCCAAGAATAGATAAAGTTATCTTGCTTTATCACCTTTCCCCAAAAATAGATGCGCCATCTTAACAACTCTTTTTGAAAACATCTCAGCAGTTTAGCTAAGACTGGCTTTTATCTCAACAGTTTCACTGATACCAGACTGTCTTCTCACCGGTGTCACAACCTGCATTTTCACCTCCATTAAAGTAATATCAGAGTAAGGGAAAAATGCGCATCATGATGCCACGTTAGCAGGAGATAACTGCGGATGCTCAGGCAAAACTCCTACTTGACTAAGAATAAAGTTCTTTAAGTTATTTAGAGCCAAAATCAGTTTATATGTAGTAGTTAGTCGTATCCCTCGGTTTAGTGGATCATCTAGTCCACGCAAAAAGGTAATTAAACAATGCGGAAAATACTTCTTTTACAAAGTTAGACATCTTACATGAGTTTAGAGGTTCCCAGAGGACACCTCAAGGTATGCAGGTTCTAAGTTTAAAATAGCAATAAAAGTAGATTTGTACTGTCATTAAAAGTAGTGATTTAACATTTTAAAAACGTGCAATGCATGAGGTAATAATAGTAGTTTTAATACTTGAAAATACCTATCATGCAGTCCGAGCATAAAACATCCCAGAGAGCAAGTAATCAAAATACACAGAAAGAAAACTAAGCAGCTAGCAAGCATCCAAAATCAACAATCCTGTGGACATCAACAAACTGACACGAACCCACATAAAAATAAAGTATGTCTGAGCTAGTAAGGAAAACTAAACAATAATCAACCTCGCTACGATGAGGCAAAAGTCGCAGCCAACACTGCTGCTCAAAACTCCAACCCAGCACCACAATCAGCTACAGCTCTGAACCTGAGGCATTCCAAAGACAGAACACCTCAGAAATAATGTACAAGTGATGGCAGAAAGTAAGCCAAAAGTAAACAAAGTCAAGGGGTACCAACCCAAGTCCCAAGGAAAGATACATAAATAAAGTACAGTAGTAAGGTAACAAGTCAAAAAAGGAATACTTACGTAAAGCGTCACGTACAACAAAATCACCCCAAATGCACAAGACTATAAGGGACAAAGGTCATGATTAAATCATAAGGAAGAAGGAAAGACTCTATTAGCCACTTGTGGTCAACTCCAGCAAAAAACCAAATGGGCAGGGTGGTCAACTCATCTGGACACACCCCCATGGATATATTAATCCGTCATAAATGCGGGGGAGATTAGATACTCCACCATACACCGCAAAAGCCCAAACACCCAGTAGAGTCCCACAAAGTACTAACAGAGAAAACAAACATTACAGCGGTGGATTCGCCCACAAATAACACCCGCAACAAAGATAATCATGAAGTCGCACCCCATAATGATTCGGGTTTAGAGCTCAGGGGCACACCACAACTGTATCGAGGCTTGGCAGCTGGTCTCGCCTCACAGCATCGCCACGAAGGAAACCATAATATAGATCTCAAGACAACAGTGGCACATCAGATTCTACTAGACAATTCTAGATTTGACATGGTTGATCAACCTTTAGGAAGAATTCACAATCCTAAATAAACTCTAACACATCCCACATAAATATGGAGGAATGGTTATAAGGGTGATATTTAACCACATCATCAAAGTGTATAGCACTTAACAAGGCATGATAACAAAATTGAGAATATGAAAACTATAAATAGAATTGGACAAGGGATCTAAACATCACTATTCAGCAAGTTGCAAATAATGAATACAAGGAATTAGAAAAATCTGCAATTCGGGTTAAAGAATGGAAGAGAAGGAGGAAACCATCACTTTCCTTGGTTTTACCGGAGAAGACCTCCAAATCGCACTACGGCGTAGATCAGGACCAAGAAAGACGAGGAAAAATGAGATCTAATAGAAATGGATAAAAAAAGAGTTAGTGCCGAAAACCCTAGCAAGAAAAACTCAAAGAATGGGGAAGATTTTACCACGATGGCGTAGCTCTCGTTGAGAGCTTTCCTGATCAATATTCGGTTGAAGATTTCGAGCACCGGAGCACCGTCGGCAGCCATCGGAAGATTCACGGATGGACGTTCTCTCTCTCTCTCGCTCACGCTTCTCTAGTTCGGGAAGGAGAAAAATCGGCCTAAGGAGGAGAAGAATAAGTTTATCCTATTTATATATATATATATATAATCGAATGAATAGTATATTGGATCATTACACTTAAAGAAATAGTCAAGGGTCCGCTGAATCGGAATTCTCGGGACGAAGCAAAAATTTCTCGAGAATAGCTAAATTTCTCGAGAAGGGCTGGATTTCTCGAGAGCAAGGTTGGATTACTCGGTAACAAGATGGGGACTTTTCTCGAGAATAGGAAGAAGTTTTCTCGAGAACAACATGCCTTCTCGAGAAACACCTCTTGAGAACAACAGGACATCTCGAGTACTGAAATGGACTTCTCGAGAACCAGGTGGACAGTTCTCGAGTACAAGTAAAATTTCTCGAGTACAAAAGCATTACTCGAGAACAGAAGGAAGTACCAATCGGGAACAACAAAACCCAATTCTCGAGTACAGAGCCAAAACTTCTCGATAACATGGGCAGTTCTCGAGTACAGCAGATCTTCTCGAGAACACGAAGGGCCGTTCTCGAGAACAAGACAGCCTTCTTGAGAACAAGAACAGATCTCGAGTACAGAAGAAGATTACTCGAGTACAAATAACCTTCTCGAGAAGTAAAAGGACTTCTCAAGAGCAAAACTGCATATCTCGAGAACAATAGGGTACTTCTCAAAAACAGACTAGTATTGCTCGGGAACAACTCAAACATTACACGGGTTCAAAAGTAGACCTCTCGAGAACTAGAAGCGTTACTCGAGAGCTAGAGGAATTTTTCTCGAGTACAAGGAAAGGCATTCTCGGGAATCAACACACTACTCAGGAACAACTCCCGACCTCTCGAGAAACGAAGGGCCAAAGCTCCCGAGTACACAAAGATCTCTCTCGAGGACAAGGTTGTCCATCTCGAGTACTAAGCAGGGAAAATTTCAGAAATTCTAATTTGACTAACATTCGGGATAAAATGTGACTCTAAGAATTTAGAGCGAGGACAAATCCCTAGAATCCGACGTACCATTCTTGAGACACAACAACAAATGCTTACACAAGCAAAAATCACCAGGAGGGTCCAAATACACGTCGAGACTCCAAAATGCTTGGATCGCAATAAAACTGGACAAATCCAAAGCATCAAAACCTCATCCTTTAAATCAAGGAAGACATTCAACTCAATCAAAACCCCAAAATCTGGTCAACCAGACCCAACGGATGCAAAAAAACGCACAAACGGTGCGGCGTTGTCAACAAAACGTAAGAAGGGAGGTAACGCCCTGACGTCATAAATATGATGACACTAAATCAATAATAACATCAGAAAATCGGGGGTGTTGCAGTCACACCCCCTAAAAAGAAGTTTCGTCCTGAAACTTAACCCAACTTTTAAACCAAACCAGAATGAAAAAAACCCCAAATATTACCAAAACTTGAAGACATACCTGAACTAAGGGAAGAGATGTGGATGAGATTCTCTCATCGCCGACTCCAATTCCCACGTCGTGCTCTCAACATCTTGATTTTGTCAGAGAACTTTAACTATGGGGATGGTCTTTCTTCGCAACACTCGTTCTTGAGAATCCAAAATACGAACAGGTTCTTCCACATATGTAAGGTTGGGCTGAATCTAGGGTACTGAGTCAAGGACTTGACGATCACTACGAACACACTTCCGCAACAGGCTCACATGAAACACATCATGGACACCAGGAAGGTAGCAGGAAACTCTAGCCTATAAGCAGACACTCTGATGCGCTCCAGAATCTGAAAAGGTCCCACATACCGGGGGTCTAACTTGTGATTCCTTCCAAAGCTTTTAATACCAGACAACGGAGAAACTTTCAAAAAAACCAAGTCCCCAACAGCGAACACCAGACCAACCCTTCTTTGATTAGCATATTTCTCATAGTGCACTTGTGCTACACTGAGCTTTTCTCGAATATGAGTCACAACACAATTAATTTCTTCAAGGGCTTCCGGACCCAGCAATGGTCTCTCACCAACCTCAGCTCAAAACAAAGGAGTTATACAATGCCTCCCATATAAGGCCTCAAATAGTGCCATCTGCAGACTCTCTTGGTAACTATTATTGTAAGCAAACTCCATGGGTCTAAGATGCTCGTCCCAAGAACCACCATGATCCAAAATATAACACCTGATCATATCTTCCACGATCTGATTTACTCTTTTCATCTGATCATTCATCTGCGGATGATAGGCAGTGGAATACCTCAAATCGGGACCCAACCCCTCTTATAAACTTTTCCAAAAGCGAGATGAAATCTAGAGTCTCGATCTGATACGATGCTGATAGGCACTCCATGTAATCTGATGACCTCATCAAGGTATAACTCAGCTATCTTTTTCATAGAATACCCAATCTTGAAAGGTACAAAGTGAGCACATTTAGTCAATCTATCAACTATCACCCAAACAGAATCGTGCTCACGGGGAGATCTCGGTAAACCGGTGATGAAATCCATCGAAATACTCTCACACTTCCAACTTGGAACATCAAGCAGTGTCAATTTACCTCCAGTCCTTCTATGGTCAGCTTTAACACGCTGACACGTATAACATTCTAACACAAACTTCGCTATATCATTCTTCATTCCCGACCACCAAACAATTTGCTTTAGATCCTTATATATTTTAGTGGAACCAGGATGGTAGGCAACACTGGAACCATGAGCTTCAGTACAAATCTTGGCCCGAATATCAACAAAAGCGGGGATGCAAAATCTACCCTGATACTTCAAAGTATCCAACTCGTCCAAAAAGAAATCAGGTAGCTCTCCCTTCTCAGTTCTATTCCGGAGTTGCAACAAATCCAGATCATCCTTCTGATGCGCTCTGGTTAGGGAAATCCAAGAGGGATCTTCTGCTTCCAAACTAGTAGGCACGACATTACACTAAACCTCAATGTCCATCAACAAAAATTTTCCTACCAAGGACTATATAGATAGATTAAAAATTTTGGCGGTCTTTCTACTCAAAGTATCGGCTACTACGTTAGCCTTTCCCGGATGATAAAGAATCTCCACTTCATAATCAGCCACATATTCAAACCAGCTACGCTGGCGCAGATTTAATTCCTTCTGAGTGAAGACATACTTCAAACTCTTATGGTTTGTATAGATATTGCACAGCGCGCCATACAATAAATGTCTCCAAAGCGTCAGCGCATAAATTATAGCAGCAAACTCCAATGATGCGTAGGATAGTTTCTTTCATGAATCTTTAATTATCTTGATCCGTACGCGATTATCTTTCAAACTTGCATCAAAACATAACAAGGTCCAATGTGTGATGCATCCACATACACAGCCTACTCAATTCCTTCAGTATGCAAGGTTAAGACTGGAGCTGTACACAATCTCTTCTTCAACTCCCGGAAAGCTTCTTCACACTTATCGCTCCAGATGAAAGCAGTATTCTTCTGGGTAAGTCTAGTTAGATGTGCAAACAACATTGAAAACCCTTCCACGAATCTTCTATAATAGCCAGCCAGGTCTAAGAAGCTCCTAATCTCCTTAGGTGTAGAAGGTCTCTCTCATTCCATCACAGCAGAAATCTTGGTCGGGTCTACGTAAATATCGTCCTTGTTGACAACATGACCCAGAAAAGACACTTGAGGTAGTCAGAACTCACACTTGCTCAACTTCGCATATAACTTATGCTCCCTCAGGGTCGACAAAACCAATCGCAAATGTTAAGTATGCTCCTCAACACTACGGGAATACACAAGGATGTCGTCTATGAATACGATCACAAAACGGTCCAAGAAATCCTTGAACACTCTATTCATTAAATCCATGAAAGCAGAGGGTGCATTGGTCAAACAGAAGGACATTACCAAAAACTCAAAATATCCATGTCGTGAATGGAAAGCGGTCTGTGGAATATCTGCCTCACGAATTCTCAAATGGTGGTAGCCTGAACGAAGATCGATCTTTGAAAATACCGAGCTACCACGCAACTGATCGAACAGATCATCAATCCTCGGCAAGGGATATCTACTCTTAATGGTCACCTTGTTCAATTCTCTATAATCGATGCAAAGCCTCATCGATCCATCCTTTTTATTTACAAATAATACAGGAGCACCCCACGAAGAAGAACTCGTTCTAAGAAAACCACACTGTAGCAGCTCATCAAGCTGAGTACGTAACTCATCCAACTTACGCGGAGTCATACGGTATGGTGCTTTGGCAATAGGACGAGTACCTGGATCGAGGTCTATCACAAACTCTATCTCCCTCAAAGGAGGAAGTCCTGGAAGACAATCAGGAAAGACATCTGGAAACTCTCGCAACATCGAGATATCCTCAAGACGTGGTGTAACAAAAGCTGTTTCTAAAGCAGAAATAGAAACCAAATACACCTCACAACCAGACTCTATAGCACGACAAGCACGTACTGTAGAAATAATAGGGGAAACCCTGTCCTGAAAACCATAGACGCTCATAGTTTGTCCATTGTCCATCTTGAACTCCAGTCGCTTTGCTTTGCACTAGATGACCGCATCATACTTGGACAGCCAGTCCATGCCCAAAATCACATCAAAGTCTGTCAGATCCAAAACCATCAGATCCGCAAAGGCTAAGAAATCGCCTAGATAGATAGGTCATCTCAGAACTCCTTGATTAGATATCTCTGAATCACCGAAGGGAAGCTTGACGTTGAAGGAGTCTTCCAATTGATCCACGTTCAAACGATATTTATTTACGAACCTCCGCGCTACAAAGGAATGGGTGGCACCTGAATCAAAAAGAATGTGCACTGATGGGCCCGCGAACAGACTCTTACTGTGGTTGGTTTGGTGAGTCGATCGCCGCGGGCTTGCTCGGGTAGGCAAGTGCACCTATCGCAAGTAGTACTCGATATTCGGGGGAATACCGAGGTCGTATTGTTCTCGGGGTCGCGTTGACTATTCTTACTCCTCCGGGAGGACTATTATTTTACTGAAAGTAAGATGGATTTTTTTACTTAATAAAAGACTGAAAAGCAAAGGAGCAAAAAAAACGATTTAGAAAATATTCGATGAAGGGTTAACGCTCGGCATCGAATCAGATTAAGACTAAAACAATTTTTAATAATAAAAAGACTTAGTTTTCAAATTAATAATAAGGCAACTTGGCCGTGGAGGTTCCACAAATGTGAGCTCACCTAGCTATAGGGATATCGCTCACCTAAACGTTAAGACTATTCGACCGAACGTTAGTCCGACGAAGGATTCCTCTTAACGCCCGCTTTACGCTAAGAACCCCGCTATTGGGTGGGGAACCCAATCTGGTAGAATTACGCTTGTCCTCTCTCGAGGGTATGCACGCAACTCTATTTACCCAGGGGTGATCGGTCCATATACACGGCCTCTCGGCTAGCTAGCATATGGACTACGGAAATAGGGCCCACACATCGATATGTGGTCCTACGCGTCGTAAACCCGGGGTAAACCTTAAGTGCTTAAATTAAAATGAAAATAAAGAGCTTCAATTATTATAAATCATTTTAAATGTCCCAATGCTCTTCGATGCCGAGGCTAATAGTGATTAGCCACACATCGGTATGGGGACGGCTTATAATTTAGTGAGGCGCGAGTTCGAAATTAAACACTAAACGATTATAAGAAGGGGACACAAGAAAAAATAACAAAATTTAGAAAACTGAAAAACTAGTTAAAACAAGAACTCACGCACACTCCAAATTATAAATTAAAAAGGAACTAAGTTACACAGGAAAGAAATTTGCATATTCAAAATTTGCGAGTCCCACTCAAACGAGTGGGGCGGTAAATAAAAGCTGAAAATTGCAAGTCCTACTCAAACGAGTAGGACTGAAATGAAAGCGAGTCCTACTCAAACGAGTAGGAGAAAATAAATGCGATTACAGGGCTATAAAGTCCGGCCATTTAACTCAAGTGAGTAGGCGGAAAAATAAAGAAAGAAAAATTACAAATCCTACTTAAACGAGTAGGCGGGAAATAAAGTCCGGCCATTTAAACTCAAGTGAGTAGGCGGAAAAATAAAGAAAGAAAAATAACAAGTCCTACTCGAACGAGTAGGACTGAAAATGAGAACGATGCGCCATTTAACTCTTAACGAGTAGGAGGAAATAAATGCACACAAACACACACACTCCATATGAAATTCAAGAAAGCAATAAAGCTAACACCTACACTCACACACTCTACAAAATTGAACAAAACATAAAAACAAAGCAATTAAAAGAAAGCATTAAAATTTAACACCTACACTCACACACTCTACACAATTTAAATCAAAGCATCAAAGTTATACACCTACACTCACACACACTTCATGAAGATTAAGAAGAACAAAAGGAAATTTAGGCTCATACACTCACACACACAAATAAAAAGCAAAATGAAAGTTACCTAAAAATTAAAATTTTAACTTTTTCATGCTTAGGTTTTGCCAAAAACAAATAAAAAGAAGAAATTACAATTTTTAGAAGACAAAAGTTTTTCAAAACAAATTAAAAACCAAAGTTTTTGGAAAATTAAAATGCCAACATTTTCATTCTTATGATGTTATGAAAGTGATAAAAAAGGTGAAAAAGAAGATGAAAAGAACAAAAGAGGTTTTACAATCCTAAAAAAAACTAAGTAAAAAAAAAAGAACAAAATCACTTTTTAAATCTCTTTTATAAAATCATAAGAATGAAATCAAAATTTTTTCAAGAAAAAGACAAGGAGAAAACGAGGAAAACCTATCATACCTAAGCATGAAAACAAGTTAAAAACATGAATATTAAGCATGTTACACTCATACACACACACACACACTTTTCATAAATGAAGAACAAAGTGAAGAACAAAGATAAAACCAAGGATAAAAAGGGGAAGAGGTGAGCCATCCAAATGAATTTTTCATGCTAAATAGAGAGAGAAAATCTAACATTTTTATTAAAATTTTCAAGCTATTACAAAGCTAAAAGATAAAGCAAAACAAGACATGAAATAAAGAAGGGAGAAATCTCCTTACATAGCACTAGTATCCACGGATTAAGCCCACAAAAAGACACTAAATTGGCCCAAAAATCTGAACCCTTGGACCTTACAGAACTGGGCAATTTATAGGCAAAAAATTCTAAGTACACGCCCTCGGTCACGGGCGTGTAGGGGGGGCGTGACAGTACTATTCATGAAGGCGGCCGGCGATTGGACAGGAAAGTTGACTTCGGGCTGAGTTCGCAGCAGTCACGCCCCAGGTTACGGGCGTGACTCTGGGCGTGTCGGGGAGGTAGAACCGGGCGCGGGTTGCGCCGAAAGTCTTCGGCAGCATCTTGTCGGGCTAGCTGGAAAGGTCACGCCCCAGGTCACGGGCGTGACGCTGGGCGTGACAGTTGGTGTCGACACTCGACGAATGTCGAGTGGAAAGTGTCGAGTCGAAATCGTCGAGCGGAAATTGAGTCACGCCCCAGGTCACGGGCGTGACGCTGGGCGTGACCGTTGGTGTCGACACTCGACGATCGTCGAGAGGAATTCGTCGAGAGGAGAGGACACGGGCTTGGGTCACGCCCCGTGTCGGGTGACACGGGCGTGACCCCAGGCGTGTCAAGCTTTTTCTTCAGAAATTTTCCGATTTCACGGGAAATGCACAGTCACGGCCCGGTCACGGCCCGGTCACGGGCGTGACCAATGTGTCACGGGCGTGTACTTCCCAAATTTTGGCAGATTTTGAAATTTTTCTGCAAAATAAAATAAAACAAGTTAGGAGAAAATTTACAAGAATAGGAGCATTTTATTGAACAAAAATAAGTAAAAACGACGAAAATAAATGAAAATGACTAAATTAATGTGCGTAAAAATACGTATAATTACAATTCATCAAATACCCCCATACTTAGGCTTTTGCTATTCCAGAGCAAAAGTTTGAGGTGAATCTATAAGGAATAAAAAAAAACTCTAAGTTTTGGCTATCGCTTAATCAATTATAAGAGAGATCGAAATAAATATACGGGGTGTAAGAGTTAAGTCCTAAAATTATGTAGATGATTTAAATAGCGCAAAAGTTTTGGCCAAAAGACTTCTTGATGTAATCAAATAGAAGGCAACATTTGTAATGGTTAGATTAACGAAAATAGTTTGGAATTATAAGAACTCTAGCTTATACGAGTGCTACCGGAAATAATACAATTTACTAATTATGCTCTCAAAAAGATTTTTGAATTAATTCTAGAATCGTGTAATTGGCTAAAGGGGTAGTGGGTTTATGAAGAGGGTTTTGATATTTGAGGTGAGGTAATTTTTTCTCGAACCTCCATTTTTTTTGGATTATTAGGAAAACGAAATCTTATTTTCCTAATATGATTTTTGTTTTTTCAACTTCATAAGAATAAAATTAACCCAATGTATATTTGTAGGAGTAATGAATTTTATCCTCTTACTCCATATATAATCTTTTAAAATTATTGGGTGTCTATGTTTACGGAACGAAATCTTATTCCCATTGACATAGGATCTTTTAAGGATAAAATTTTTCATGCCAAGTAGGTCATGAAAAAGTAAGGGGAGAAAGGAAAACTAGATTGTAATCCTAAAAATTTTTGAGAGCAACCTTAATAATTTGTACGTTCCAATGTTTCAGAAAGCTAAAAGTAAGTATAATTGAATTCTATAGTCGTTATTTCCTAACATAATATACGTGCTCCTATTAATGAAAAATTAGAAGTAGTGCCTAAAACGAGTCCGCTAGTTTTAACAAAGCATAAAGAATTCTTTAAAACTTAACCCCGGCTATTTAAATGTTTCAATCAATAATTAACAAACGGGTAGCAAACAGAGAATTAATAGTATTCACATATAAATAAACTCAGAACAAAATTTTTGGATAGCAGAAAAGTTAAGTATGGAATATTTAATTTATTTATTTCAAAACATTTTTTTTGATTTTTATAGTTTTTGTTATCATTTTTTTTTCATTTATTATCTTTTTTTTGTATTTTTGTTTTTCTCAATTTTTTTGAAAAATGTTTTTTTTTGAACTATTATCACTTTTTTTTTATAGTTTTCATTTATGTACAAAAATATGGGAGAAAAAGAGAGGTTTTTACAAGAATGAGTAAGGGGGAGAGAGAAAAAAAAAGGAAGTACAAAAAATATTTACAAAGTGAAACTAAATATATTTTTTTGTTTTCTCTTTTTTTATTATTATTTTTGAGTTTTTTGGAAAAAAAGAAAGAAAGAGAACAAAACAAAATTTTTTTTTGGATTTTTTCATTTAAAATTTTTTGTTTCATTTTAAGATGTTTTTAAATTTTTTTGTTTTTGTTTTGTTGTTATATGTATTTTTTTTGTATTTTTTGAAATGCAGAAAAAAAGAAGTGCAGAAAGTAAAGCACGAAAATACTCCCATACTTAAGTCCAACATTGTCCCCAATGTTGTATCGTAAGTATGCGGAACAGAAAGGAAAGACAATATGTACAAAGAAAAGAAAGGGAAGGGGGTAGAAGCTTCCCTGAAACGCGTAGGGGGAGGCCGATCAGAAACCCTGCGTTTATTAGAAAAAGCAGCAAAGATAATGAGGAAGGAGCGAAAAGATAAGCGAGGGGTGCCTCCCAGGAGCGCTTTGTTTATAGTCGTGTAGCTTGACTATTTTGGCGGATTTATAATGTGGAGGAAAGTTATGGTTTCGCTAAAACCGATCACTGGGTCGCCTGCTATATAAGACTTTAACCGATGACCGTTTACTTTAAAAGAGCCTTTGTCCGGGTGGGAGACGAGTACGGTTCCATAAGGAAAAACTTCTTCAACTAGGAAGGGACCGGACCATCTAGATTTTAATTTACCTGGAAAAAACCTAAGACGTGAATTGTAAAGAAGGACAAGATCGCCCGGAGAAAATAATTTTTGGGACTTGATTTTTCGATCGTGATATAACTTAGAGCGCTCCTTATAGAATTTATTGCTCTCGTAAGCGTTCGCACGCCATTCATCGAGCTCGTTGAGTTGCAGTTTTCTATTTTGAGCGGCTAAGTTGGAGTCGAGGTTTAAGAGTTTTAAAGCCCAAAGTGCGTGATGTTCTAATTCTACGGGTAAATGGCACGCTTTGCCGTAGACTAACCGGAACGGCGTACATCCAATAGCGGTTTTGTATGTCGTCCGATACGCCCATAACGCATCGTCGAGTTTAACGGACCAATCTTTCCTATTTAGTGAAACGGTTTTTTTCTAAAATTCGCTTAATCTCTCGATTTACTACCTCGACTTGGCCACTTGTTTGCGGGTGGTAGGGGGTGGCAAGCTTGTGCGTGACTCTGTATTTATCTAACGTCTTAGCCATAAGAGCGTTACAGAAATGCGTTCCCCTATCACTAACAATTGCGCGAGGCGTGCCGAAGCGAGAAAATAATTTTTTAAGAAATGTAACGACGACACGCGCATCGTTGGTGGGGAGAGCTTGCGCTTCCGCCCACCTCGATACGTAGTCGACCGCCACTAAAATATACATATTTTTGAAAGACGGAGGTAGGGGGCCAACAAAATCTATGCCCCACAAATCGAAGACTTCGCACTCTAAAAACATATTTTGGGGCATCTCGTCGCGACGAGAGATGTTACCCGACCGCTGACAGCTATCGCATGCGCGCAAAAAATTATGCGCGTCTTTGAAGAGAGTGGGCCAAAAGTAGCCCGCCTCTAGCGCCTTCCGAGCGGTTCGGTTGGCTTGATAATGCCCGCCGGCTGGACCCTCGTGGCAGTGCTTAAGAATTTGTAAGCACTCCACACCCGCAACGCATCGTCGAACCGCTTGGTCCGCGCAGATACGAAAAAGAAATGGGTCCTCCCAAAAGAAATTTTTCAAGTCAGAAAAGAATTTCTTCTTTTGGTGACTTGAAAACTCTTTTGGAAGCACCCGCGCTACTAAAAAATTTGCAAAATCTGCGAACCAAGGCGAAGATGACGAAGATTTATTAATGGCAAGAAGGCGTTCCTCAGGGAATCTGTCATTTATTTCAGATTCGACGAGCGCTTCCGCACCAGGATTTTCTAAACGGGAGAGGTGGTCTGCCGCTAGATTTTCCGCTCCCCGCTTATCTCGGATCTCCAAATCAAACTCTTGTAGGAGGAGAATCCATCGAAGAAGGCGGGGCTTCGCATCATTTTTAGCTAATAAATACTTAAGCGCGGAGTGATCGGTAAAAACGATAACTTTAGATAGCGTTATATACGAGCGAAACTTATCGAAAGCGAAAACGACGGCTAAGAGTTCCTTTTCCGTTGTCGTGTAATTTACTTGTGCGGAAGTGAGCGTCTTGCTAGCGTAATAAATAGGATGAAAATGTTTTTCTATGCGTTGGCCAAGAACGGCACCTAAGGCAATATCACTAGCGTCGCACATTATTTCGAACGGAAGGGACCAATTAGGGGCCACTAAAATTGGTGAAGTGATAAGTTTTTGTTTTATCAAATTAAAGGCGGACTCGCATTCGCTACTAAAGATGAAACGTGATTCCTTTTCCAAGAGGTGAGTAAGCGGCTTGGTTATTTTTGAAAAGTCTTGAATGAAGCGTCGATAAAAGCCCGCATGGCCTAAGAAACTCCTAATAGATTTTACGTTTGTTGGATGCGGAAGTTTTTCTATAATTTCTATCTTGGCCTTATCCACCTCTATCCCCTTAGATGAAATCATATGGCCGAGGACCAAACCTCCTCGAACCATAAAGTTGCATTTTTCCCAATTTAAAACAAGGCTTGTGTCCTCGCACCGTTGAAGGACACGATCTAAATTGTGAAGGCAATCGGGAAAAGAGCGTCCGAAAACAGAAAAGTCATCCATAAAGACTTTCATAATGTCTTCTACTAGCTCGCCAAAGATCGCTAGCATACATCTTTGGAATGTAGCCGGCGCATTGCAGAGTCCAAATGGCATTCTTCGATATGCGAAGGTGCCGAACGGGCAAGTAAAAGTTGTTTTCTCTTGATCATTGGGGGAAATGGGGATTTGGAAAAACCCCGATAAACCATCAAGAAAACAATAATACGGATGACCGGATAAACGCTCTAAAATCTGGTCTAGAAATGGCAGAGGGAAATGGTCCTTGCGGGTGGCGTCATTAAGTTTCCTATAGTCGATGCACACTCGCCAACCCGTAACAGTACGAGTTGGGACAAGCTCGTTATGCTCATTCGCCACTACGGTAAGACCGCCCTTCTTGGGTACGACATGCACGGAACTAACCCATGCACTGTCCGAAATAGGGTAGATAATCCCCGCATCTAATAACTTAATGATTTCGGCTTTAACGACGTCTTTCATGTTTGGGTTAAGACGACGTTGCGGCTGAATCGTTTTGCGGCAATTATCGTTAAGGAAAATCTTATGGGTGCAAAAGGAGGGGCTAATCCCCTTTAGGTCAGAGATTTGCCACGCAATTGCGTGGCGATGTTTAAATAAAACTTCCAATAGATCGGAAGTCTCCGAATCACTCAAGTCCGAAGAAATGATAACGGGAAGCGTATCACCTTTTCCCAAAAAAGCGTACTTGAGCGAGGCAGGTAAGGGTTTGAGGTCTAGGATGGGCGGTTCTTCTAGGGAGGTTTTAATGCCTATGTCTTTCTTACCAATTGGTTCGAAAGGCAAGTCTAAAGAAGTATCCTCATCGCATTTAAAATTTTCGAGCGCATAAATATCGTCATTTAAAAATACGGACTCGAAAACGGGAGAAGAACGATCTCCGAAAAAGGTATCTAAAGAGTAGCAGAAATCGTCGCTCGATGACAAATTGTCCATCGAGGGATTAATAGAGAAAGTAACTTGGTCATCGCCTACTCGGAGGAGAAGGCTACCATTACTAACATCTATTAGTGCGCGGGAGGTGGCGAGAAAAGGGCGACCGAGTATTATTGGTACCTTGGTGTCCTCCTCGATATCTAAGATGATGAAGTCTACCGGGAAGGTAAACTTGTCGACTCGGACAAGGACGTCCTCCACTACCCCGATAGGGAACTTAACCGAGCGATCCGCTAATTGGATGCGCATATTCGTAGGACTAGGAGTACCCAAACCTAAACGCAAAAAGAGCGAGAACGGCATCAGATTAATGCTAGCCCCTAAATCAGCTAAGGCGTACTTTACTAATATATCGCCAAAAAGGCACGGGATGGAAAACCGTCCCGGGTCGTTTTGTTTTGTGGGCAATTTATTAGTAAGGGCCGCCGAGCAGACAACGTTGAGAGATACATGCGAAATATCCTCTAATTTACGTTTATTAGAAAGTAGTTCTTTTAAAAATTTCGCATATTTGGGCATTTGCGAGATAGCCTCGCAAAAAGGAACATTAATGTGAATTTGTTTTAATAATAAAATAAATTTTTCATATTGCGCGTCCTTACGCTCGTTTTCTAACTTAGCGGATACGGAAGAGCCTTGTTTAAAATAATTTTTTCTTTTATAATAGGTAAAGGCGGCGTAAGCGAAGAAAGGGGAAGAGGGGTCGGAGGTGAAATATGTACCTGAGGGTCGGTCCGTTTTGGATCGACCACCTCCTTTCCGCTACGGAGGGTTATAGCGTTGGCGTTCTCCCGCGGATTGGGCTCCGTGTTTCCCGGCAGTGCCCCGAGCGCGCGCTCGGACATCATCCTCGCCAGCTGTCCAACCTGTTGTTCGAGTGTTTTTAGCGATCCGGTGATGTTCCGGATATTTGACTCGTTGGACGCAATATACTTCGAAAAATTTTCCTCCATCGGGGAGGGTTTCGGAAGAGGAGGAGGAGGAAGAAATCCGGGCGCAAAAGAAATAGGGGGACGCTGAGCATTATTCGGGTTGCTCCACGAGAAGTTGGGGTGATTCCTCCAACCCGGATTATAGTTATTACTATAAGGGTTGTTGTTGGGGTTGAAGGGAGGACGACCCGAATTTCCCATGAAGTCTACGAACTCTTCAGCTACGCAGACGTTAGGGGGAATAAAACAAGGCGGAGTGGAGGAGGCAGCAGACATCTCCGCCACCTGCTTTGTTAACCTTTCAACTTGAAGGGTCAAGAGAGCAGTGGCATCCACTTCAAAAAGACCAGCCGCCGGCTTTGGCCGTCCCCGCGGGACGTTCCATTGATAGGCGTTCATAGCCATCTCTTTGAATAAAGCCTGGGCGGCCTCGGGGGTTTTGTTGTTCAGAGTACCCCCGGCAGCCGCGTCAATCATTTGACGCGTCTGAAAATTCAGCCCATTATAAAAAATTTGAACTTGCAACCACGTTGGCAGCGCGTGGTGCGGGCAACGGCGGAGGAATTCCTTAAACCGTTCCCAAGTCTCGTATAGAGACTCAGGATCGTTCTGCACAAACGAAGAAATGTCCGCCCGCAACTTTGCATTTTTGCGGGCGGAAAGTACTTCGTTAGGAACCGTTCCGTCAACTCAGCCCACGTGGTGATACATCCTCGCGGGAGGGCATTCAACCACGCCTTGGCTTTGGACTTAAGGGAAAAAGGAAATAAGCGCAAACGAATGGCGTCATCAGTGACGCCATTAATCTTAAAGGTGTCGCATATCTCCAAGAAATTGGACAAGTGGACATTCGGGTCCTCATCCGGCATTCCATCGAACTACACGGCGTTTTGGACCATTTGAATGACACTTGACTTTATTTCAAAATTATTATTCGCCACCGCAGGGCGAACAATACTCGACCCAGAATCATCCAGGTTAGGCCGGGCGTAATAGGACATAGTACGCTCGGCCGCCGGGGGAGGGTTAGGCGCAGCCATAAGTACAACAGTAGGTTCTCCGATAGATTCCTCGGGATCTAAAGAAGGATTTCGGCGTTGAGATCGGATACGCGCAAGAGAGCGTTCGATCTCAGGGTCGAAGTCCAAATCTTCAGACTCTGAGGGTTGTCCTCGGGTCATACACCCAAACAAAAATAAAACAAAATAAACTTTTTTTTTGTTTTAAAATAAAGTTTTTAGTTTTTTTTTGTAGAAAATAAGTAAAATTAATAGACTCCGGAATTCGAAATAGCAACTCGAAAAGAGAGTCCCCGGCAACGGCGTCAAAAACTTGATGGGCCCGCGAACAGACTCTTACTGTGGTTGGTTTGGTGAGTCGATCGCCGCGGGCTTGCTCGGGTAGGCAAGTGCACCTATCGCAAGTAGTACTCGATATTCGGGGGAATACCGAGGTCGTATTGTTCTCGGGGTCGCGTTGACTATTCTTACTCCTCCGGGAGGACTATTATTTTACTGAAAGTAAGGTGGATTTTTTTACTTAATAAAAGACTGAAAAGCAAAGGAGCAAAAAAAACGATTTAGAAAATATTCGATGAAGGGTTAACGCTCGGCATCGAATCGGATTAAGACTAAAACAATTTTTAATAATAAAAAGACTTAGTTTTCAAATTAATAATAAGGCAACTTGGCCGTGGAGGTTCCACAAATGTGAGCGCACCTAGCTATAGGGATATCGCTCACCTAAACGTTAAGACTATTCGACCGAACGTTAGTCCGACGAAGGATTCCTCTTAACGCCCGCTTTACGCTAAGAACCCCGCTATTGGGTGGGGAACCCAATCTAGTAGAATTACGCTTGTCCTCTCTCGAGGGTATGCACGCAACTCTATTTACCCAGGGGTGATCGGTCCATATGCACGGCCTCTCGGCTAGCTAGCATATGGACTACGGAAATAGGGCCCACACATCGATATGTGGTCCTACGCGTCGTAAACCCGGGGTAAACCTTAAGTGCTTAAATTAAAATGAAAATAAAGAGCTTCAATTATTATAAATCATTTTAAATGTCCCAATGCTCTTCGATGCCGAGGCTAATAGCGATTAGCCACACATCGGTATGAGGACGGCTTATAATTTAGTGAGGCGCGAGTTCGAAATTAAACACTAAACGATTATAAGAAGGGGACACAAGAAAAAATAACATCATTTAGAAAACTGAAAAACTAGCTAAAACAAGAACTCACGCACACTCCAAATTATAAATTAAAAAGGAACTAAGTTACACAGGAAAGAAATTTGCATATTCAAAATTTGCGAGTCCCACTCAAACGAGTGGGGGCGGTAAATAAAAGCTGAAAATTGCAAGTCCTACTCAAACGAGTAGGACTGAAATGAAAGCGAGTCCTACTCAAACGAGTAGGAGAAAATAAATGCGATTACAGGGCTATAAAGTCCGGCCATTTAACTCAAGTGAGTAGGCGGAAAAATAAAGAAAGAAAAATTACAAATCCTACTTAAACGAGTAGGCGGGAAATAAAGTCCGGCCATTTAAACTCAAGTGAGTAGGCGGAAAAATAAAGAAAGAAAAATAACAAGTCCTACTCGAACGAGTAGGACTGAAAATGAGAACGATGCGTCATTTAACTCTTAACGAGTAGGCGGAAATAAATGCACACAAACACACACACTCCATATGAAATTCAAGAAAGCAATAAAGCTAACACCTACACTCACACACTCTACAAAATTGAACAAAACATAAAAACAAAGCAATTAAAAGAAAGCATTAAAATTTAACACCTACACTCACACACTCTACACAATTTAAATCAAAGCATCAAAGTTATACACCTACACTCACACACACTTCATGAAGATTAAGAAGAACAAAAGGAAATTTAGGCTCATACACTCACACACACAAATAAAAAGCAAAATGAAAGTTACCTAAAAATTAAAATTTTAACTTTTTCATGCTTAGGTTTTGTCAAAAACAAATAAAAAGAAGAAATTACAATTTTTAGAAGACAAAAGTTTTTCAAAACAAATTAAAAACCAAAGTTTTTGGAAAATTAAAATGCCAACATTTTCATTCTTATGATGTTATGAAAGTGATAAAAAAGGTGAAAAAGAAGATGAAAAGAATAAAAGAGGTTTTACAATCCTAAAAAAAAACTAAGTAAAAAAAAGAACAAAATCACTTTTTAAATCTCTTTTATAAAATCATAAGAATGAAATCAAAATTTTTTCAAGAAAAAGACAAGGAGAAAAAGAGGAAAACCTATCATACCTAAGCATGAAAACAAGTTAAAAACATGAATATTAAGCATGTTACACTCATACACACACACACACACTTTTCATAAATGAAGAACAAAGTGAAGAACAAAGATAAAACCAAGGATAAAAAGGGGAAGAGGTGAGCCATCCAAATGAATTTTTCATGCTAAATAGAGAGAGAAAATCTAACATTTTTATTAAAATTTTCAAGCTATTACAAAGCTAAAAGATAAAGCAAAACAAGACATGAAATAAATAAGGGAGAAATCTCCTTACATAGCACTAGTATCCACGGATTAAGCCCACAAAAAGACACTAAATTGGCCCAAAAATCTGAACCCTTGGACCTTACAGAACTGGGCAATTTATAGGCAAAAAATTCTAAGTACACGCCCTCGGTCACGGGCGTGTAGGGGGGCGTGACAGTACTATTCATGAAGGCGGCCGGCGATTGGACAGGAAAGTTGACTTCGGGCTGAGTTCGCAGCAGTCACGCCCCAGGTCACGGGCGTGACTCTGGGCGTGTCGGGGAGGTAGAACCGGGCGCGGGTTGCGCCGAAAGTCTTCGGCAGCATCTTGTCGGGCTAGCTGGAAAGGTCACGCCCCAGGTCACGGGCGTGACGCTGGGCGTGACAGTTGGTGTCGACACTCGACGAATGTCGAGTGGAAAGTGTCGAGTCGAAATCGTCGAGCGGAAATTGAGTCACGCCCCAGGTCACGGGCGTGACGCTGGGCGTGACCGTTGGTGTCGACACTCGACGATCGTCGAGAGGAATTCGTCGAGAGGAGAGGACACGGGCTTGGGTCACGCCCCGTGTCGGGTGACACGGGCGTGACCCCAGGCGTGTCAAGCTTTTTCTTCAGAAATTTTCCGATTTCACAGGAAATGCACAGTCACGGCCCGGTCACGGGCGTGACCAATGTGTCACGGGCGTGTACTTCCCAAATTTTGGCAGATTTTGGAATTTTTCTGCAAAATAAAATAAAACAAGTTAGGAGAAAATTTACAAGAATAGGAGCATTTTATTGAACAAAAATAAGTAAAACGACGAAAATAAATGAAAATGACTAAATTAATGTGCGTAAAAATACGTATAATTACAATTCATCATGCACCCACTTATTCCGCACCTTAAAATCCCCTAACACCGTAGCATACATAACTAAAGGAACGAAAACTAGGGCAACAATAGAGAGTAAAAGTAAACTAGGGTCTAACCTGATATCACTTGCGTAGAGGTCTGAGCTTCCTCGTTGGTCACAACATTCAGCTTTACTTTTCCTCGCTGGTCTAACCATGATCGCAATAAAACTGGATGAATTCAATGCCTCAAAACCTCATCCTTCAAATCAAGGAAGACATTCAACTCAATCAAAACCCCAAAATCTGGTCAACCAGACCCAACAGACGCAAAAACACACAAATGGTGTGGCGCCGTCAATAAAACGTAAGAAGGGAGGTAACGCCCTGACGTTATAAATATGACGACATTAAATCAATAATAACATCGAAAAATTGGGGGCGTTACAACCGGTTCTGCTGAGATCAGACTACCTGTCAGCGGAGCTAAGACTGGCTTCTATCTCAGCGACAAATCAGCTACATCTCAGCGCTTCCGCTGAGACCAAACTACCTTCTCAGCGGATTGATCCTTAAACAGTTGAGACAAATTAGCAATATTCAGTGAAGTTCTAACCATATTTTAGAACAACTTAAACTTGTAATAATATTAAAGAAAGAGGTTTATCAAATACAATATGTACTTAGCATTGTAGGTGAGGCATCTTCAAATCCAAGGAACATTGAAGGGCAATATTCTCAATAGTCTCTTTGATGAGTGCCTACCTGGTATTCGACATGATGAGACTGTTAATGCCTCTTGAATTCATCTTGTTGCTCTGTATTCAAAAGGTGCTCAGACTTCCCATATATACACATTATATGCTAATTTGTTTGCCCGTCTTACTTTGACTCTTGTTGCAGCTTATTAGGATGTGCAAGCACTTGACATTGAAATTCTTCAACATCATCCATTCTCTGCTGACCTATCTGAGCAGCACAAACACTTCCAAGGGTTTTGGTTGTATGTTACCTTCTTCGCCTTCTGAAATCTTATGGCATGATATAGCAACAAATTCTTGGCAAAGCTGATTCACCCACTCTTGATACTACTATTGTCGGTATTGCAACCATTACCACTCTTGTTCAGCGCCCTCTATTTGCCTCCCCACCCTCTCATGACACATTAGCTTATCAAGCTCGCTTTGCTAAATCTAGTGGTCGTGGAGGTCATATTGGTGGGCGTGGTATGTCTCATCATGTCTGCTCACATTATGGTAAGACGAGCTATCTTGTTGATTGTTGATGAGTTAAGTATCCTCATCTTCGCACGTCTGTCGGCGACAACACAAAGAAGTCCACCTCCCTTGCCTCTTATTCCTCTTCTTGTAGTTCTAATGTTGTCACTAATGGTAAGTGGTTGATTCATTCAGGAGCTACTAATCATATGATAGGGGATCCTGGTTTATTCTCTTATTTGGACAAGCATAACCGGTCTCCTCCGATTTTTGTTGTGAATGGTAATCCTTCTCCAGTATGCGAAATTGGTATAGTCTATGTTACTCCTACTCCGCGGCTTGAGGACACACTTTACGTTCCATCTTTTTCGTGCAATTTACTCTTTGTTCCTTCTCACTGTAAACAGTTGTACTGCACGGTTACCTTTACATCAACTACTTGTTCTTTTCAGGATCCTCAATCCAAGGAGAAGACTGCTACTGGGACTAAAAGTATGAGCTCTTCTTCCTTAATAATTTTACTGCTTTCTCTATGTCTCTTCTACAATAACATCTTCTCCTTGGTCATCATTCTCCTCGTCTCATCTACCAACTCCTACAGGATTTGCCCAAGGAGGACTCCTCATTGAACTGTGAGTCCTGCCAACATGGCAAGCATCATCATTCTTCCTTTTCCGCAAGACAAGGACGTAGTTCTTCTAGTCCTTTTGAACTTATTCATTCCAAAGTTTGGGGTCCTGCTCCTGTTAGGAATATTGGAAGGGGAGTTTATATTTTGTTAAATTTGTTGATGATTTTTCTCATTGTACTTGGCTATATCTCTTATGATAACATTCTGAACATTATTATGTGTTTACAGCTTTTTATAATATGATCCAAACTCAATTTGATGTTTTTATTAAAGTTTTTTGAACTGATAATGCTCGAGAATATCTTAGTTACCAATTTTCCAATTTTTGCATGCATCGGGGCATAGTTCATCAAACCAGTTGTCCCTACACCTCTCAGAAAAATAGCATTGATGAGCACAAAAATTGACATCTCTTGGATATTACTCGCACCCTTCTCACTCAGATGAATGTTCCTCGATTATACTGGGGACATGTTGTGCATCATTCTTGCAATCTCATCAATCGCATTCCCTCGTCGGTTCTTCAACGCGCCACCCCATTCTATGTTTTACATCTAGGAACTCAACCATTTTATTTACCTCTTCGTGTGTTTGGATGCACAACATTTGTGCATTTTCCTTCTCCTGGTTGTGACAAGCTTTCACCTCGCTCAATAAAGTGCATCTTTCTGGGCTACTGTCCGACCCAAAAGGGGTATCAGTGCTTTGATCCCCTACTCGAAAAACAATTTGCTTCTGTTGATGTTACCTTTTTTGAAGATATACTTTATTTTTCTTGAGCTTCTACTCCCTCATCATTTGATGATTCACCACCTCTTTCTATTTTCTTCGCTCCTTCCCCTGCCTCTATTCTACCTTCTTTTCCATTATCCCCTATTTTTGTATCAGATCCTCTATCTTCTGATTCTTCATTGCCTTTGGAGCCAATGCTGACATTTCCTGACCCGGTAATCTCTTCGGAGGATGGATCTACTATAGAAGACAAGTCAGATCTTGTCCTTCATATTTCTCTGTGGAAGGGGGTTAGGATGTGCACTAAACATTCCATTCATGATGTGATTTCCTATGCTTGTCTATCCCCAGATAGAGGGAAATTTTCCCTTGCTCTCTCAACAAATGTTGTCCCGATTAATTATCAGGAGGCTCTTTATATTCCGCATTGGAAAGAGGCAATGGATTAAGAAATGAAGACATTAATAGAAATGGGTACTTGGACTCTTGTCCCTACTCCTATGGGTGTGGATGTGGTTGGATGTCGGTGGGTCTTTGTTATCAAGTTTCACCTCGATGACATTATTGACCGCTATAAAGTTAGGCTTGTTACCAAAAACTTTACTCATACTTATGGTGTGGACTTTTTTATACCTTCTCCTCATTTGCTTGCATTAGCACTGTCTGTGTCCTTTTCTCTATAGTAGTTAATAGAGGTTGGGAGATGTATCAGTTGGATGTGAAAAATGCCTTCATGAATGGTGATCTACAAGAGGTGGTTTACATAGAGCAACCTCCTAGGTATATTGCTGATGGGGAGTCTCAGGTGTCCAAGTTACAGAAAGCAATTTATGGTCTAAAGCAAAGCCCGTGGGCCTGGTTCTACAAGTTCATCAAGGTTGTCTCTCTTGTTGCTTCACTCAGAGTTCTGCTAATCATTTTATTTTTTTTCTCATGACTACTAAGGGGCTCGTGGTTCTGGATGTCTATGTGGATGATATTCTTCTTAGTGGTGATGCTAAGGAAGGAGTTAATCTATCAAAGAGACATCTTCAACAACAATTTGTTACTAAGGATATGAGTTCTCCTAAATACTTCCTGGGAATAAAAATTTTGAGGAAACAAAACTCTATGGTGCTTTCACAGCGGAAGTATGCATTAGATTTTTTGAACAGAATTGGTCTTCTTGGGGCAAGGCCTGTTCGTTGTCCTATGGCTATTGGTGATGACAAGAGTTGGACGGAGGATTCTCCTCTTCTTTCAGATAGAACTATGTATAGGCGACTTGTGGGAAAACTGATCTATCTGACTGTCACCAGACCTAACATATGTTATGGTATAGGGAATGTCAGTCAATTTATCCAAGCACCCAAATATGTTATGCTAAAGTGGTCTCCAGGGAAGCGGATATTATTTTGAAAGCATAACCACCTAAAGGTAGAAGCATATTCTGATGCTAGTTATACTGACAATAAAGAAGATAGAAAGTCTACTTTTGATTTTTGCACCTTTGTGGGAAGAAATCTTGTCATCTGGAAAAGCAAGAAACAGTTTATTATATCATGATCGAGTGCTGAAACTGAATACTAAGGCATGACATCAACCGCTTGCGATTTAAAATGGTTGCGTGCCCTTATGCTCAACTTGGGAGAAATATATGACCATCATTTACCCATGTTTTGTGACAACCATGCTACTATACTTATATAAAAGTATCTAATGTTTCACGTAAGGACAAAACACGTTGAGGTTGACTGTCAGAGAAGATATTTTGAAGAATCAAATATGTACTTCATTCATCACTTCTAACAAGGAGCTTACAGACATCTTTATCAAACCAGTGTCTGCTTCTCTTTTAGATGTCTGTGATAAGCTGGCCATGGTTGACATATATGCTCCAGCTTGAGGGGGGTGTTAGATTTTGAGCTCAGCAGTCTGATGGTCTGGTCAAGCGGACTGGTGCTTAGCAGTCCGGCAGTTTGATCAGGTGACCTGGTGTTTGGCAATCTGGCGGATAGATCAGGAATCATGGTGTTTGAAGTTCTTTCGGATAGATCAAGCGGCCTGATGTTTGGCAAACTGGCAGCTTGAACCAGGCAGACTGAAGGGTTGGTGGTCTGACAGCTCAGAAAAAACACATTGAGGTTGAATGTCACACAAAAATTAACATCTCCTGGATATTACTCGCACCCTTCTCACTCAAATGAATGTTCCTCGATTATACTGGGGACATGTTGTGCTTCATTCTTGTTATCTCATCAATCGCATTCCCTCGTCGGTTCTTCAAGGCACTACCCCATTTTCTATTTTACATCCAGGAACTCAACCTTTTTATTTACCTCTTCGTGTGTTTGGATGCATAACATTTGTGTATTTTCCTTCTCCTGATTGTGACAAGCTTTCACCTCGCTCAATAAATTGCATCTTTCTGAGCTACTGTCTGACCCAAAATGGGTATCAGTGCTTTGATCCCCTACTCGGAAAATAGTTTTTTTTTTCTACTGATGTTACCTTTTTTGAAGATATACTTTATTTTTCTTGAGCTTCTACTCCCTCGTCATTTGATGATTCACCACCTCTTTCTATTATTTTTTGCTCCTTCTCTCTGCCTCTATTCTACCTTCTTTTACATTATCCCCTATTTCTGTACCAGAGCCTCTATCTTCTGATTCTCCATTGCCTTTGGAGTCATTGCTGACAGTTCCCGACCCGGTAATCTCTTTGGGGGATGGATCTACTATAGAAGACAAGTCAGATCTTGACCTTCCTATTTCTCTGCGGAAGGGGGTTAGGATGTGCACTAAACATTCCATTCATGATGTTGTTTCCTATGCTTGTCTATCCCCAGATAGAGGGAAGTTTGCCCATGCTCTCTCGAAAAATGTTGTCCTGGTTAATTATCAGGAGGCTCTTTATATTCCGCATTGGAAAGCGGCAATGGATTAAAAAATGAAGACCTTAATAGAAATGGGTAGTTGGACTCTTGTCCCTACTCCTCTGGGTGTGGATGTGGTTGGATGTCGGTGGGTCTTTGTCATCAAGTTTCACCTCGATGGCATTATTGATCGCTATAAATTTAGGCTAGTTACCAAAAACTTTACTCATACTTATGGTGTACGTGGACTTTTTTATACCTTCTCCCCATTTGCTCGCATTAGCACTGTCTGTGTCCTTTTCTCTATAGTAGTTAATAGAGGTTGGGAGATGTATCAGTTGGATGTGAAAAATGCCTTCATGAATGGTGATGTACAAGAGGTGGTTTACATAGAGCAACCTCGTAGGTATATTGCTCAGGGGTAGTCTCAGGTGTCCAAGTTACAGAAGGCAATTTATGGTCTAAAGCAAAGCCCACGAGCCTGGTTCTACAAGTTCATCAAGGTTGTCTCTCTTGTTTGCTTCACTCAGAGTTCAGCTGATCATTCTCTTTTTGTTCTCATGACTACTAAGGGGCTCGTGGTTCTGGCTGTCTATGTGGATGATATTCTTCTTACTGGTGATGATAAGGAAGGAGTTAATCTATCAAAGTGACATCTTCAACAACAATTTGTTACTAAGGATATGGGTTCTCCTAAATACTTCCTGGGAATAAAAATCTTGAGGAAATAAAACTCTATGGTGCTTTCACAGCGGAAGTATGCATTAGATTTTTTGAACGGAATTGGTCTTCTTGGGGCAAGGCCTGTTCGTTGTCCTATGGTTATTGGTGATGACAAGAGTTGGACGGAGGATTCTCCTCTTCTTTCAGATAGAACTATGTATAGGCATCTCGTGGGAAAACTGATCTATCTGACTGTCACCAGACCTAACATATGTTATGGTATAGGGAATGTCAGCCAATTTATCCAAGCACCCAAATATGTTATGCTAAAGGGGTCTCCAGGGAAGGGGATATTATTTTGAAAGCATAATCACCTAAAGGTAGAGGCATATTCTGATGCTAGTTATACTGACAATAAAAAGATAGCAAGTCTACTTTTGATTTTTGCACCTTTGTGGTAAGAAATCTTGTCAGCTGGAAAAGCAAGAAACAGTTTGTTGTATCATGATCGAGTGCTGAAACTGAATACTAAAGCATGACATCAACCGCTTGCGATTTAAAATAGTTGCGTGCCCTTATGCTCAACTTGAGATAAATATATGACCATCCTTTACCCATGTTTTGTGACAACCAGGCTACTATACATATATAGAAGAATCTAATGTTTCACGTAAGGACAAAACACGTTGAGGTTGACTGTCAGAAAAGAAATTTTGAAGAATCAAATCTGTACTTCATTCATCACTTCTAACAAGGAGCTTACAGACTTCTTTATCAAACTAGTGTCTGCTTCTCTTTTAGATGTCTGTGATAAGCTGGCCATGGTTGACATATATGCTCCAGCTTGAGGGGGTGTTAGATTTTGAGCTCAGCAATCTGACGGTTTGGTCAAGCGGACTGGTGCTTAGCAGTTTGGCGGTTTGATCAGGTGACCTGGTGTTTTTCAATCTGGCAGATAGATCAGGAATCATGGTGTTTGAAGTTCTTTTGGATAGATCAAGCGGCCTGGTGTTTGGCGATCTGGCAGCTTGAACCAGGCAGATTGAAGGGTTGGTGAACTGACAGCTCAGACAAAACACGTTGAGGTTGACTATCACACAAAAATTAACATCTCATGGATATTACTCGCACCCTTCTCACTCAAATGAATGTTCCTCGATTATACTGGGGACACGTTGTGCTTCATTCTTGTTATCTCATCAATCGCATTCCCTCGTCGGTTCTTTAAGGCGCTACCCCATTCTATGTTTTACATCGAGGAACTCAACCTTTTACCTCTTTGTGTGTTTGGATGCACAACATTTGTGTATCTTCCTTCTCCTGGTTGTGACAAGCTTTCACCTCGCTCAATAAATTGCATCTTTCTGAGCTACTGTCTGGCCCAAAAGGGGTATCAGTGCTTTGATCCCCTACTCGGAAAATAGTTTTTTTTTCTACTGATGTTACCTTTTTTGAAGATATACTTTATTTTTCTTGAGCTTCTACTCCCTCACCATTTGATGATTCACCACCTCTTTCTATTTTTTTCGCTCCTTCCCCTGCCTCTATTCTACCTTCTTTTTCATTATCCCCTATTTCTATATCAGAGCCTCTATCTTCTGATTCTCCATTGCCTTTGGAGCAATTGCTGACAGTTCCCATCCAGGTAATCTCTTCGGGGGATGGATCTACTATAGAGGACAAGTCAGATCTTGACCTTCCTATTTCTCTACGGAAAGGGGTTAGGATGTGCACTAAACATTCCATTCATGATGTTGTTTCCTATGCATGTCTATCCCCAGATAGAGGGAAGTTTGCCCTTGCTCTCTCGGAAAATGTTGTCTTGGTTAATTATCAGGAGGCTCTTTATATTCCGCATTGGAAAGCGGCAATGGATTAAGAAATGAAGACCTTAATAGAAATGGGTACTTGGACTCTTGTCCCTACTCCTCTGGGTGTGGATGTGGTTGGATGTCGGTGGGTATTTGTCATCAAGTTTCACCTCGATGACATTATTGACCGCTATAAAGTTAGGCTTGTTACCAAAAACTTTACTCATACTTATGGTGTCGACCTTTTTATACCTTCTCCCCATTTGCTCGCATTAGCACTGTCTGTGTCCTTTTCTCTATAGTAGTTAATAGAGGTTGGGAGATGTATCAGTTGGATGTGAAAAATGCCTTCATGAATGGTGATCTACAAGAGGTGGTTTACATAGAGCAACCTCCTAGGTATATTACTCAGGGGGAGTCTCAGGTGTCTGAGTTACAGAAGGCAATTTATGGTCTAAAGCAAAGCCCACTGGCCTGGTTCTACAAGTTCATCAAGGTTGTCTCTCTTGTTGGCTTCACTCAGAGTTCTGCTGATCATTCTCTTTTTGTTCTCATGACTACTAAGGGGCTCGTGGTTCTGGCTGTCTATGTGGATGATATTCTTCTTATTGGTGATGATAAGGAAGGAGTTAATCTATCAAAGAGACATTTTCAACAACAATTTATTACTAAGGATATGAGTTCTCCTAAATACTTCCCGGGAATAAAAATCTTGAGGAAACAAAACTCTATGGTGCTTTCACAACGGAAGTATGCATTAGATTTTTTGAACGGAATTGGTCTTCTTGGGGCAAGGCTTGTTCGTTGTCCTATGGCTATTGGTGATGACAATAGTTGGATGGAGGATTCTCCTCTTCTTTCAGATAGAACTATATATAGGCGACTCGTGGGAAAACTGATCTATCTGACTGTCACCAGACCTAACATATGTTATGGTATAGGGAATGTCAGCCAATTTATCCAAGCACCCAAATATGTTATGCTACAGGGGTCTCCAGGGAAGGGGATATTATTTTGAAAGCATAACCACCTAAAGGTAGAAGCATATTCTGATGCTAGTTATACTGACAATAAAAAGATAGCAAGTCTACTTTTGATTTTTGCACCTTTGTGGGAAGAAATCTTGTCAACTAGAAAAGCAAGAAATAGTTTGTTGTATCATGATCGAGTGTTGAAACTGAATACTAAAGCATGACATCAACCGCTTGCGATTTAAAATAGTTGCGTGCCCTTATGCTCAGCTTGGGAGAAATATATGACCATCCTTTGCCCATGTTTTGTGACAACCAGGCTACTATACATATATAAAAGAATCTAATGTTTCACGTAAGGACAAAACACGTTGAGGTTGACTGTCAGAGAAGAAATTTTGAAGAATCAAATCTGTACTTCATTCATCACTTCTAACAAGGAGCTTACAGACATCTTTACCAAACCAGTGTCTGCTTCTCTTTTAGATGTTTGTGATAAGCTGGCCATGATTGACATGTATGCTCCAGCTTGAGGGGGTGTTAGATTTTGAGCTCAGCAGTCTGACGGTTTGGTCAAGCGGACTGGTGCTTAGCAGTCTGGCGGTTTGATCAGGTGACCTGGTGGTTGGCAATCTGGCGGATAGATCAGGAATCATGGTGTTTGAAGTTCTTTTGGATAGATCAAGCGGCCTGGTGTTTGGCGATCTGGCAGCTTGAACCAGGCAAATTGAAGGGTTGGTGGTCTGACAGCTCAGACAAAACACATTGAGGTTGACTGTCACACAAAAATTAACATTTCCTGGATATTACTCGCACCCTTCTCACTCAAATGAATGTTCCTCGATTATACTGGGGACATGTTGTGCTTCATTCTTGCTATCTCATCAATCGCATTCCCTCATCGGTTCTTTAAGGCGCTACCCCATTCTATGTTTTACATCCAGGAACTCAACCTTTTTATTTACCTCTTCGTGTGTTTGGATGCACAACATTTTTGTATTTTCCTTCTCCTGGTTGTGACAAGCTTTCACCTCGCTCAATAAATTGCATCTTTCTGAGCTACTGTCTGGCCCAAAAGGGGTATCAGTGCTTTAATCCCCTACTCGGAAAATAGTTTTTTTTCTACTGATGTTACCTTTTTTGAAGATATACTTTATTTTTCTTGAGCTTCTACTCCCTCATGATTTGATGATTCACCACCTCTTTCTATTTTTTTCGCTCCTTCCCCTGCCTCTATTCTACCTTCTTTTACATTATCCCATATTTTTGTATCAGAGCCTCTATCTTCTAATTCTCCATTGCCTTTGGAGTAATTGCTGACAGTTCCCATCCAGGTAATCTCTTCGGGGGATGGATCTACTATAGAGAACAAGTCAGATCTTGACCTTCCTATTTCTCTACGGAAAGGGGTTAGGATGTGCACTAAACATTCTATTCATGATGTTGTTTCTTATGCTTGTCTATCCCCAGATAGAGGGAAGTTTGCCCTTGCTCTCTCGGAAAATGTTGTCCTGGTTAATTATCAGGAGGCTCTTTATATTCCGCATTGGAAAGCGACAATGGATTAAGAAATGAAGACCTTAATAGAAATGGGTACTTGGACTCTTGTCCCTACTCCTCTGGGTGTGGATGTGGTTGGATGTCGGTGGGTCTTTGTCATCAAGTTTCGCCTCGATGACATTATTGACCGCTATAAAGTTAGGCTTGTTACCAAAAACTTTACTCATACTTATGCTAACGACTTTTTTATACCTTCTCCCCATTTGCTCGCATTAGTACTGTCTGTGTCCTTTTCTCTATAGTAGTTAATAGAGGTTGGGAGATGTATCTGTTGTATGTGAAAAATGCCTTCATGAATGGTGATCTACAAGAGGTGGTTTACATAGAGCAACCTCCTAGGTATATTGCTCAGGGGGAGTCTCAGGTGTCCGAGTTACAAAAGGCAATTTATGGTCTAAAGCAAAGCCCACTGGCCTGGTTCTACAAGTTCATCAAGGTTGTCTCTCTTGTTGGCTTCACTCAGAGTTCTGCTGATCATTCTCTTTTTGTTCTCATGACTACTAAGGGGCTCATGGTTCTGGCTGTCTATGTGGATGATATTCTTCTTACTGGTGATGATAAGGAAGGAGTTAATCTATCAAAGTGACATCTTCAACAACAATTTGTTACTAAGGATATGAGTTCTCCTAAATACTTCCTGGGAATAAAAATCTTGAGGAAATAAAACTCTATGGTGCTTTCACAGCGGAAGTATGCATTAGATTTTTTGAACGGAATTGGTCTTCTTGGGGCAAGGCTTGTTCGTTGTCCTATGGCTATTGGTGATGACAAGAGTTGGACGGAGGATTCTCCTCTTCTTTTAGATAGAACTATGTATAGGCATCTCGTGGGAAAACTGATCTATCTGACTGTCACCAGACCTAACATATGTTATGGTATAGGGAATGTCAGTCAATTTATCCAAGCACCCAAATATGTTATGCTAAAGGGGTCTCCAGGGAAGGGGATATTATTTTGAAAGCATAACCACCTAAAGGTAGAAGCATATTCTGATGCTAGTTATACTGACAATAAAAAAGATAGAAAGTCTACTTTTGATTTTTGCACCTTTATGGGAAGAAATCTTGTCAGCTGGAAAAGCAAGAAACAGTTTGTTGTATCATGATCGAGTGCTGAAACTGAATACTAAAGCATGGCATCAACCGCTTGTGATTTAAAATGGTTGCATACCCTTATGCTTAACTTGGGATAAATATATGACCATCCTTTACCCATGTTTTGTGACAACCAGGCTACTATACATATATATAAGAATCTAATGTTTCACGTAAGGACGAAACATGTTGAGGTTGACTGTCAGAGAAGAAATTTTGAAGAATCAATTTTGTACTTCATTCATCACTTCTAATAAGGAGCTTACAGACATCTTTACCAAACCAGTGTTTGCTTCTCTTTTAGATGTCTGTGATAAGCTGGCCATGGTTGACATATATGCTTCAGCTTGAGGGGGGTGTTAGATTTTGAGCTCAACAGTCTGACGGTTTGGTAAGGCGGACTGGTGCTTAGTAGTCTGGCGATTTGATCAAGTGACCTGGTGTTTGGCAATCTGGCGGATAGATCAGGAATCATGGTGTTTGAAGTTCTTTCAGATAGATCAAGCGGCCTGGTGTTTGGCGATCTGGCAGCTTGAACCAGGCAGATTGAAGGGTTGGTGGTCTGACAGTTCAAGTCCAAGCAGACTGGCAGATTGATTATTGTGGACTACTTTGGCAGACTGGTTAGAGATCTAGCTAACATGGGATTGTTCAAGACGACTGACAGCTTAAGTCCAAGTGGAATGGCAGATTAATTATTGCGGACTGCCCTTCGTAGAATGGTCAGAGATCGAGCCAGTCTAGGGCTGTTCAATCCTGTTATGAGTTTAATGGATAGCAGATTCTAGTCACAGCTGATAGAGATCGCGGTTTGAGAAGCAGCTGAAGCTGCGGTTAGAGGCAGAGCTGAAGTTACGAGTAGATGCTGTTGTTGTGGCCTATTGATCAAGGGAGCTCAATACCAGAAGCTCGGTGGACTTATGCATCTATCCGCTGGTATTGGGAGACTGCTGATCAGGTTGGTAGCGAGCTGTGCAAAGACTAACGTATACTCCCGTAGAGCGGACAGACTGTCTAACTACTCCAGTTGTAGCGGTCTGAAAATTTTAACCACCTATCCTCCTCCTGTAATTTAGTCCTACATCATCTGTTGTATTTTTCTTTTTTCTTTTCTCCTAATAAATAGGGGGTAATACTCTTATAATTTATCTTTTTGCGGAATGCAAAACATGTTATTTAGATTTCTCACAATATAAGTTAAGTTATTATTTTTATATCATAACAGCTACATACTCATATTGTATATTAGAATTATAAGAACCTTAACTTAAAAGTTTGTATGAGCATTCATATAAGTTAAATTATTTTTGTACTATAACAGTTACATACTCGTATTGTATATTTAAATATGTTAGATTTACCTATGTCAGAACAAGACCCTCAAGTTAAAAGGATATATGGGCATTCTTATAAGCTGGGTCATATATGCTTCCTCTTACTACTATCTTGTTTTATAAAACATTTTATTAATTGAGCCTTCAAACTCCCTCTCTCTCTAGTCACTCGATTTATCCATACTACCGCTTGTACACATTATCCATCCTCAACCTAATGCTTTAGGATGCATTGTGGAAATGAGAGGAATCCGACTTAGTCAAATTGATTAATGGTTTTTCATAAAACCACCCAGGAAATCCGACCACAGTTGTTCTAGCAGTACCAGTCCGGCCCTAGTTCTAGCCCGTGATAGAGATCCCTGAGGTAGAGACAGTGAGATGGAGATGCCTACTGTCTTAGACCCCACAGTGGTAGTAAGGAGTTATCAAAAGATTTGAATTCTTGCTTCGATTCCATGATCTTACTTTGTTATATATATCAACAGTTTAGATTATAGGGGAAAACTAGGGATAAGACATGCTCATATGACTAATACTAACGCATGCCCTTATAACAAAGTAAGAATATATATATATATATATATATTCTGTTATAAATATATATATTATGTTATAAATTAATATAACTATTGCTATGATGTAATGATAATATATATATTCTGTTATAAATTAATATTGTTATGATGTAATGATAACACGCATTACTGAGCAGGGTCATATAGTGGAGATTAGCTCATTTGCTAACTCTATCGCATGGCAACTGCCCTTGACATAATAACACCCTCGGCTGTGACTAATTTTCAGGAGAGGATTCATATAGGTTTCATGTGATCTAGGAGGATAGTCTCATTCAATCCGCACAACTCGCATACAAAAAAGGAGCAGCTCGACATCCTTTGGCCATCGGACCGCACAATCAGCTTTAGTTATCTCTTAGTGATATTTGCACAATATATAACCTCTCATCCTTGCCCAATTCTTTTAAATCTTGGGTAATTTCATAATTAAGAGCTTGTCCGTACAAACAAGCTCTCCCGCACTAGTATAAATAGAGGTGCACTGTCTCTAAAAAGAGTATATTGACTTGATTCCAAAGTGTATTTTCTCGCTACTATGGACCCTAGTTCATCTCCTTTGGTGGTCTCTGCGGCCTCTTATTAGGTGGTGTTTGTAACTTCTCTTGAAGTGATTAGTAAGATCATCAGCAACAAGCGGTATTCGTCATTATAGGCAAATATGGTCTCGTCGCTCTACGTACTATGTTCTTTTCTCCCTTGTTAGTCCTCGATAGCTAGAAAGTAGCAGACAACTCGCAATTTTCCCCATTCCTCTTACGGTGATCTGTGGATGTTCATTTTGTGCACTAATAATGTGCAGTGGGATTTGCGAGCGGCGGAGAGAGTGATAGGGAAAATCGTGTTCTTCAATCTATACTCGATTAAGGCAAGTGTACCTATCAAAATATTGCATAAGATATAAAAATATCAAGGTCGTATTTAAACACGTGTCTGTCGAGTACTGCTACTTTGAGAAAACAACTATTATTGTATCAATCAAAAAATAAGATAATTTTAAGATTAAAACTAAATGCAAAATAAGATACTTAAAATTGAATAAAACGCACTTTGAATGAAATATAAAAAATAATTTATAAGCATCTAATCTGATCCTTGACTGTGGAGATTCACGAATTATGAACATGCCTCTTTTGAGGACTACGCCCAACTGAGATTAGAAAGGTTGACTGAACACTCATTCTAATCGATAATCTAATACTCGTCTTACCGAGATGAATCCCGCTATAAGATTTGACTCTTATCCAGAAGATTTTCATCATCCTCTCTAAAGGGTTGCGATCAACTCTTTTTATTACTGAGCAATCGATTCGTACGCACGATCCTTTCGGCTACTAGAGTATGAAAACATATATTGAAATCTATAACCGACATATGAACCTGACGCATGATAATCAGAAATAAATCAAAGGTGAAAAAAATGATTTAAAGAGAATGATAATTTCATTATAGATTGCAATGCTATAGATCTAAATAGTATTCTACAAAGAAAAGAGGATAAAAAATAATACTCGTCTTCCCGAGATTAGGAATATTGACTGAGATTAGGAATATTTACTGAACACTCATTCTAATCGATAATCTAATACTCGTCTTACCGAGATGAATCCCGCTATAAGATTGGACTCTTATCCAGAAGATTTTTGTCATCCTCTCTCAAAGGTTGCGATCAACTCTTTTTATTACTGAGCGATCGATTTGTATGCACGATCCTTTCAACTACTAAAGTACGAAAATATATATTGAAATCTATAACCGACATATGAACCTCACACATGATAAATCAGAAATAAATCAAAGGTGAAAAAGAACGATATAAAGAGAACGAAAATTTCATTTATAGATTGCAATGCTCAAGATCTAAATAGTATTCTACAAATAAAAGAGCATAAAAAACATTGCATAAAATAAAAGTAACTAAAAATTCATTTCATAACAAAGAAAGGTACATGAAACTAAAAACTACATAAAAAAGAAAATACAAGATAGAATTGAACTGCCCAAATGGGCAGTGGAAGAGAGCATGAAAAATAATTAGAAATCGACCACTATATATAAGTGAAAGGGGAGAATGAAGGTGAGAGACATATGAAGGGATGAAAGACTACATGATTCAAGGGAGAATTAATGTCCAGGGGGGGGGGAGAATGGGTTCATTGGATTAAGCCAAGGGGATGAATGGTTGGTGATATTAATATTTTTAGGTGCATACAAGAATATAGAGGTGGGCCTAAGTATAAGGGGATTGAATATGAACAGTAGTGCTACTGAGGAGTGCACGTGGAGGGTAGCATGAAATATATTAAGAGGGTTGCATGCTTGAATTGGAGAGAAGAAGTGGATGGGTTGTTTGAGAGAATTGCATGTGGCCGTGAGAAACAATATGAAAGTGGCAGTAGTTTAAATGACGATGAAATGCATATGATTTAATGAAAATAGATAGAAGTGCATGCATGATGAGGTGGCATGAAATATATGGAGAAATTAATGGGTAAATTAAAGTGGTGGTATGCATGGATGGCAGGTAGCAGCAAATGGAGAGTTCACGTGAGTTTGCATGGAATTGGGGGTGGGGAGATGAAATCTGGATCCTCTCCATTTCAACTGAAATGGAGGAGATCCATTTCATGGTCTAGATTTATTTCACTTTGATCCGACGGGTTCACCATTTCCCATGTTTTTTTAAATTTTTTAACTCACAAAAAACTCCACCACAAGATTTTTTTCAGGCTTGTCTTATCCATTGGATGCTGAAATGGACCCCCTCCATTTCAAGTGAAATGGAGAGGATCCGGATTCGGGGAGATGTGGCCTTAACATGGGAGGTTTGGCCATATGGAATTGAAAGTAGCGGCAACATTAAAATGAATTTATTTGCATGGATTTGACGTTGGAGAGTAGCAGGGAACTTGGCCGGAGGAGTAAAATTTGAGGTTATATGGGCTTGCATAGAAAATGGTGGACTTCACGTGGAATGACATGCATGGGGTTTAAGTGGTGTGAAGAAGCGACTTGAATTCACGTGCTCTGTGATATGCATGGGGAGCGGACATGGTGGGCAGCAACTTGGATATCGTCGGGAATGGTTCGGCCAAATTGGAGGAGTTGTATGAATGCGGCGAAGCAGGCGCTGCAGCGGGCTTTTATTAAAATCGTATAGGAATTCCCTCGGGCCTGCAAAAATAAAATAACAATAGTGCAATTTATATTTAAAAACTACTTAATATATTTTTAGGATATATATATATATATATATATATATATATATATATATATATATATATATATATATATATATATATATATATATATATATATATATATATATATATATATATATATATATTCTCGATGCGTCGCTGCGGGCTTCGCCCGCTTGACCCCCCGGCGGGGTTCGCCCGCCCCCTGCATCTTCGAACGGGCTCCGCCCGTTCTCGATGCGTCACTGCGGGCTTCGCCCGCAATCAAGCGGGCTTCTCCCGCTTGACCCCCCGGCGGGCTTCGCCTGCCCCCCGACGGGCTTCCCCCGCGGCCCAGCTTTTAATAAAAAAGTAATTTAAATTGTAATAGAAAATTTAATAGGAATTTAATAATTTTATAAATTATAAATAAATTTAATAAATTATATAATTAAAATAAAATGAAAAAAAAAACAAAAATCCCCCCCCCCCCGCTTCGGCCTGCTCACGCAGGCCGATCTTCTCGGCCGCCGCCGGCGGCCTGCCCGGCGCCCACCGGCGGGTGCGCCGGCCTCCGGTGAACCCGCCGGGGGTTGTCCAGCGGCGAGCGGGCAGGGCCACCGCCGGCGGTGGCCCTGCCCGCTCGCCGCCGGAGGCCGACTCACCCGCTGGTGGTTGCCGGGCAGGCCGCCGGCGGCTCTGCGGGCGGCGACGGGGGTGAGCCTGTGAGGGGGCGGGAGCTGAAGCTGGGCATCGGGTTTTTTTTGGGAGTGAACAGTGTTTTGGGGGGGGGGGATTTGGATATTTCCAGGCCCTTTGTTGAGATCCAATGACCAGAAGTCATTTTTTGGATATCGAACGGTCTAGATGCGTTTGATGGTGTGATTTGAGATATGTATATTGTTTTATATGATAAAGATATATATATATATACATAAAAAATAATATTTGTATCTAATAATTCAAGTTAAAATATTCATTATCAAATTCTCACAGACAAAGTATTTTGCTTGTCCCCAAGCAAACACATACGAGCTAGCAAAATAAAATAGACTAATCAAATAATTTGACTATGCCGAACACAAGTGCGAAGCGAAATTAGAAGTAGGGAAACTATGAAATCTAAAATGAAATTTTTTATTTAACTATGACATAAATTTTTTATATATTTCACTAACATAAAAATAAATCATCTCAAGTTTTAGCAAAATTAAAAAACCAAGTAATGAGACGAATGAAAATGACATTGAGTTTCTACAAAAATCTAAGAGTCCTTTTATAACCACCTCAATCTAAATCAAAAATCCAAACTCTTACCTAAAGGTTTACCCAATTTACTTTTTCGCTACCTTGATAAAAATAAACATAGGAGCATAATCAAAAAGACTTCATTAAACAAAACTTTTTAAGCACCCTTAAAACATAAAGGAGAGCTTTGCAAAAACATGAATGCTAGTAAAATAAATCCTTTTTTGACACACTTTTCAAATATTTTTCTTCATATATTTTTTCATTCATCAATTTTCCTCCCTTCATCATTTATCTTTTCTTCTTTCTTTTGTAGCAAAAAGATAACAAATTAAAGCTCCACCATACATTCTCACAAATAAGATGCACAAGCTGGCATGATATAAAACTCTAAATTTTAAGCGTGCAACATCGGTAGGTTATTTAGCTTTGGTGAAAATAAGAGTGGCTAAAAAGAAATGGAAAAAGCGCAAAGTGGTTAGCAAGGGTTAAGATTTTATGGGTCGGAATGCAAAGGCTCAAATGAATCAAAAGGTGGCCTAAATTATTTTCATGCTCCTATGTCTATCTAAAGCAAAGCTTTAAAAAATTCAAAAGGTGCAAGACTAGAGAGAAAATAAAGAAACTTGACTTTTCATGAAAGTGAAAATAACAACATCTAGACCGGTTCGCATCTACAACACTTAACATAAGTCAACATTACCAAGATTTTAAAAGAGAAAATAATGGATGATATAATCTATAAAAGTGAAAAATATAAAAAGAAAATCATGAAAAAGTGCAAAAATTCAATAGATTTTTCAACATAACATGCTACATCTAATTAGGAACTCTGCATGAGTCAACACATTACTCGCGCAATATAGCTAAAATAAAATTTTAAAAAATTATTCTAGCTAAACAAGTATATGAATGACTAGAAACAAGAAAACACCAAGTCGTAAGGTACTAGAAACTAATAAAAAACTAACTCAAATTACTAAAGATTTTTTTTTTGTTTTCTTTTTTTGAAAAAAGATATTTTTTTGGTTTTTTAATATAGTAAAACTAGGGTTGAAAATAAACTAAGTTATATTTCTAATAATTTTTTCGATGTTATATTTTGAGAATTTTTTATTCTAATGCTAATAAAAAGAAAATAAAAGAAAAGAAAAGAGAATATTTTTTGATGTTTTGGGATATTTCAATTTTTTTTTTGAAATTTTCTAACTTTTAATTTTTTTTTGGATTTTTTGAGATATTTAAAAGAAAGGGAAAAAGACTCTCCCATACTTAAAATTTAACATTGTTCTCAATGTTAAAAACTAAGTGTTGCGGGCTAGCTCAATGCCCCGGTCGGACCGGATTCCATTGGATCGTCTTAGCTGGCGGAGCGATCGAGCACGCACACAGTCAGAGAGAAAGAAATGTTGACTCAAGATGTGATGACGTGGAAAAACACCTCAATTGGGTAAAAAACCACGCGACCGGATCTGTGCCGGTCTAAATCCACTAACTGCTCGTGATTACAATGCGTTCTGAGAATTGGGGCGACAGGCCGCTACCGTTACAACTTGGGGTGAGAGAGAAGATGCACGGCTCCCAACGGGTAACAGGCGGCGCCGCAGGAGCGATTTGTACACTAGAATGCGTGAGATGGCTTTGGCGCTCTGAAGCTTGGAGCGCGGGTTCGTCGTGCGCTTGCTTGCAGGGGTCGCTTTCCTCCTTTTGCTCGCTCCGGGACTTAGGCGTTTTGCTGGTGGTGGTGCACTGGTGACTCGTGGTGGCTGGAGGATGATCCGAGGGAGGAGTCCGACAGAGCTATTGCCGGGAGTCAAAAGATGAAGAATGAGGAGGCCCTGAGGCTCCTTTTATAGCCTCCAGGAGAGGTTCATGGCGGGCCCCACCACTAATGTAGTGGGTTGGTGGGTGGTTACCCACCAGATCGGATGACGAGGAAGCCCACCATGATCGGACGGCGGGCAGGCCGTCCATGGTGATGGGGCGGCCGGGTGGTGGAGGCGGCCGGCCGGCGGCGCGGCGGCGGCCGGGCCGACGGCGGGGCCGCGACCTGCGACGGCATGGTCGGCCGGGCCGCGAACCCGGCGAGCGGCCAGGCCGCCGGCGGCCTGGCTGCTTGGCTGCGGCCTGCAGCGGCAAGGCCGGCGACCTGCCGACAAGCCCGGCTAGCGGCCAGGCCGCCGGCGGCATGGTGGCCTGGCTGCGGCTTGTGGCGGTAAGGCAAGCGACGGCCGGAGGCTAGTGAGGCGGCGGCGGCGGTTTCCCCCTAAAGGGGCGTTTTTGGAGGAAAGAGAGGGAGTGGGCCCTCCCTCCCATGATTTCCTCATCATGGAGAGTTCGTGGGGGTGGAGTTGACCTAGTCAACCCCATGGTCTCTTTTTTGGAGGAGATCATGGGGGAATCCCACTTATAATTGAGGGTGTAATCCATCACTAAGTATAAAGAAAAAAGAACAAAAAGAGAAAACAAAGTGCAACATGACAAAAACTAATAGAGAAGAGAAAGAACATGTCTCTGATTAGAAGACGGAGAGAGCGCACAAACAACTACAAAAACATGTTATAATAATAAAAAAACAAACCAAACACAAAACAAACACAATAAAATTTATTTTTTCTTTTTTAAGTACAGTTCTATAATTTTGTTTGTATTTTGAAGTTTTGAATTTTGGGTTTTTTTAAACATTCTAAAAACAACAAAATGAGAAAAGAACCTTCTAAAAACAACAAAAAGAGAAAAGAAATTTTTTTTGTAGCTTAAATTAGTCTTGGACTTCTCAAGATCTACCCGGTGAAAGCTTGCGAGGTACAAGGAGATATGATGAGATGATACCACAAATCACCTTTTCTAAAAATTTAGTTATAATTTTAAATTTTTTAGGGTGGAGAAGATAAAAAGATAAAAGTAATAGCGTCTTCTCTTTTCACAATATCGACAAAAATAATCCCTGACAACGACACCAAAAACATGATAAAGAAAATTATGTTCTCCAATATATACTCGATTAATGCAAGTGTACATATCAAAATATAACATAGTAAATAAAAATATCAAGGTCGTATTCAAACTTCGGACTGTCGAGCATTGCTACTTCGAGAAAATAACTATTATTTTATGAATCAAAAAATAAGATAATTTTAAGATTAAAACTAAATGCGAAATAAGATACCTAAACTTTAACAAAATACACTTCGAATGAAATATAAAAGATATTTTATAAGTGTCTAATCAGATCCTTGACCGTGGAGATTCCCGAATAATGAACACGCCTCTTTCGAGGACTACACCCAACTGAGATTAGGAATATTGACCGAGCACTCATTCTAATCGATAATCTAATACTCGTCTTACCAAGATGAATCTTGTTTTATGATTTGACTCATATCAAGAAGATTTTCGTCATCCTCTCTCGAGGGTTACGATCAACCCTTTTTATTCCTGAGCGATTGATTTGTACGCATGATCCTTTCGGCTATTGAATTACAAAAAACATATATCGAAATCCATCCCCGGTATATGAACTCGACGCACGATAAATCAAAAATAAATCAATGGTGAAAAAGAATGATATAAAGAGAATGATAATTTCATTTAAAGATTGTAATGCTCAAGATCTAAATATTATTTTACAAAGAAAAAAAGCATAAAAAATAACATTGCATGAAATAAAAGCAACTAAAAATTCATTTCATAACAAAGAAAGGTACATGAAACTAACAACTATGTAAAAAAAGCATGAAAAAAATACATGGAAATCGACCACTATATGTAGGTGAAAGGGGGAAAATAAGGTGAGAGGCATATGAAGGGATGAAAGGCTACATGAATCAAGAGGGAATTAATGTCCAAGCGGTGAAGAATAGGTTCATTGGATTAAGTCAAGGGGATGAATGGTTCGTGATATTAATATTTTAGGTGCATGCATGAATATAGAGGTGGGTCTAAGTATGGGGGGGGGGGGGGGTTGAATATGGTCAGTAATAATAATGAGTGCACTTGGAGGGTGGCGCAAAATATATTGAGAGGGCTGCATGCTTGAATTGGAGAGAAGAAGTGGACGGGTTGCTTGGGCGAAATGCATGTGGCCGTGAGAAATAATATGAAAGAGGAAGTGGTAGCAGTTTAAATGTTGATGAAATGCATGAGATTTAGGCCCTGTTTGGGAGGGTTTTTTTCCTCCTTTTCATTTTCTGGAAAACGTCACTTTCATAATATTGTGTTTAATTTCTCTATCATTGGAACACACAACTCATCAAAAGGAAGTCATTTTGTCTTTTAGAAAGTAACTCGTTTATAAAACAAACACAATATTATGGACGGTGGCGTTTTCCACGAAAAGGAGAAAAAAGTTCTCCCAAACGGGGTATTAATGAATATAGATAGAAGTGCTTGCATGATGAGGTGGCGTGAAATATATGGAGAAATTAATGGGTAAATTAAAGTGGTGGTATGCATGGATGGCGAGTAGCAGCAAATGATATCAGGATCCTCTCCATTTCGAAATGGAGGGGATCCATTTCACGGACATGATAGAGTTCGTTTTAATCCAACGGGTTCAACATTTCCCAACCTTTTATATATTTTTTTAGTCAAAAAAAATCTTGTATATAGAATAACTTCTGTACTTATGTTGTGATTGCCCCGCCTCCCGATTCTCCTCCCCAATCCGTCGATTTCTTCACCCACTATTGAATTCAAGCTGACGTCTCGGCCGATCAACAGGTAATGGCGCATCCTTCACTTCCTCCCTTACCTCGCTTTTTCTTCTACTATCACTTCTCCGAACTCCACTCTCACTGCCACTTTCTCTGCAACTCAAATCCTAGGGTTTTAGTTATATATCCATTTATTTCGAATTGATGAGCTAAGCTCATTCTATGTCCTTCCTAATTAGGAGTTTTAACTTCTTGAATGGTGGAGAGATGGACGTTGCTTGTGGAATTTGGAACTCTGGAATCATCGGTTACCCTGTCTATTTAGATTCTAGCGTAAGGAGCGCAAAATTCAACTCCGGCGTTAAGGATTGTAATTTTGCCGGAGATACTAGGGTTTTCTGTCGATTGCGTTCAACAAGGAAGAGAAAACATGGTGTGTCTGCGAATCAGTATAGTCTGCAGGGCTCAGCTTGTGGAATTCGTTTTCCTCACAGAAATCTTTGGAGGGGAGCTGTGTGGTTGCAATGCCAGGGCAATGACTCTTTGGCATATCTTCAGGGGCAAGCTGAGGATCTTGATGTCACTGAAAGCTTTACGTTGTCGACATCTGATCCTTTGGACGAGGGCTTGGAAGTGGCATCATGTTCTGTTACAAATTCGAACAGTTTGGTGGACAATGGTAGGAGTGATTACAAGCTGGAGGATTGTAAGGAATTGCTTCAGAAGGCCATGAAAGATCTTGAGGTTGCGAAGCTTAACAGTATCATGTTTGAGCAGAAGGCGCAAAGAATATCTGAATCTGCGTTTGCCCTAAAAGATGAAGCGGAGAATGCTCGGAAAGATGTTTCTTCCACTGTTTCCACCGTTCAGGAGATAATCAATGAAGAGACTATTGCGAAAGAAGCTGTTCAGAAGGCCACCATGGCCCTTTCAATGGCTGAAGCCAGGTTACAGTTAACAATGGGGGAATTGGATCCTATGGAAGAGCTATCGGTCTTGACAAAACCTTCTTTGCAGATTGATTTTGAAGAAAACCTTTTCTCTGCCCAGGAAGAGATTAAAGACTGTAAGGCTAACTTGGAAAACTATGAGGCAGAGTTGAAAAGAATACAAACTAAAAAAGGGGAACTTCAAAGGGAAGTGGACAGGTTGATCGAGGTTACCGAGAATGCTCAGTTAAAGGCTTTGAAGGCAGAAGAGGATGTTAATGGCATAATGCTCCTGGCCGAACAAGCGGTGGCCTTCGAATTGGAGGTGACACAACGTGTAAATGATGCCGAACTCGCATTACAAAAAGCAGAAAAGGCGGCCTCATTGACAGTTCCTTCTTTGACAGTTCCTTTGGAACAAGAGAGACCACCTTTCCATGACCGGCCAGCTGAGGATGTGTATCTTGATTCGCAGCAGAGTAGTTTAACTATGTCTGATAGCCTCGCCGGGGAAAGAGATCCGGGGGTGTCGCATGCCAAAGATGTGGCCGAGCTGAGTGATGGAGAGATACAAAGCTCTGGTTATCTCTCTGATCGGGAGAATGCCATATTGAGTTCGTATTCTGATAAGGAATCTGAAAACGACTCGAAGAATGCCTTCCATGGAAAGAAGCAGGAAGTTCAAGCAAAAGATCCAACTAAAGATTCACCTTTAAATGCTCCAAAAGGATTGTTAAATAAGTCATCTCGTTTCTTTTCTGCGTCATTTTTCTCTTTTAATGTAGAAGGCAAAGAATTCACTCCATCCTCTATTTTCCAAGGGCTTGCTGCATTTGCTAAGAAACAAGCACCAAACTTGGTACTTGGGACCATGCTTCTTGGGTTGGGGTGAGTTGGATTAGTATTCAGAATTAATTCCTGTCTCTTTCAAGTTGTCTTATCGTATGTTGGATTAGTAGGGCTGTTCTATTGAGTAATCGAGCAGAAAGGAGTTATCAGCTCCTTCAGCAGCCAGAAATATTATCTAGTATTGAAGAAGTGACTTCAAATGCTCAACCTATGGTTCGTGAGATAAAAAGGTTCCCTAAAAGATTGAAAAAGCTTATTGCACTCTTACCACAGCAAAAGGTAGATCTCATTGCCTTTGGATTTATTTATTGTGCTTCTCTTTCCAAAGATTTCTGTTAGTTAAATGTTTGTGAAACCTGCAAAGTGCTTTTATGATTTCAAGCTTGAGATGAGAATTGTTGGATCATAATTACAAAATGAAAATGATTTTAGTACTTGGTGGTATCCGTTTAGAAAATTGCACAGTTTCAAAAATATGCTAGTGATAGCATTTTAAGTAGTAGACAATACATCCTAATAGTTACTCTTTATTTTTGCTAGATAAATGAGGAAGAAGCATCACTTTTTGATATGTTATGGCTCTTGTTAGCGAGTGTTATATTTGTTCCTATTTTCCAGAAGATTCCTGGTGGTAAGTGAATACACTTCTTATTCTAATTTTTTTTTTGAAGTAGAAGGCTTTATGCTACACTTTTATTTACTTGTTTTTGATAAATTAGATCCTGCTCTTTCTATGTTTTGATCACAAATTGTGAGAAACTGATACAGACTAGCCGTATCAAGATCTAAAATAAGAGGAACACAAATTTGCAATGCATAATAGAAAACGAGAAAGATACAGTCGATAGGCAAGCTCTCACCAAGCACCCGGTGGCTGGGTCCTCCAAAGCACTCCTCTGTCCAAAGAGAGTTCAAGACACCAAGACTCAAAAGATAATCATAAAGAGACACTCGCACTCATATATAGAGTGGGAACGATACAAAGTAGGAACATGCCCGTAGGGCTACATAGAATAGTAAAGATATGTGTGGAGGCCAGCGTCATATCAACACGCCCTACCCAAAAAGGCGGCCTTGTCCTCATGGTCGAGGTCTGTAAGGGTCGTCAGGGAGTGCCAGCGGATCCAAGTCCCCGAAGTCAGGGCCGTCACCTTCAGGGATAATCAACATACACAAGTTTTTAAGAGGGAAGACATGGGTGGACGAGTATGGCTGCTTGCAGCGATAGCAGAGGCCCTTGCAGCGAAGCTCGAGGTGTTGTTGGTGGACAAACATTGGGCTCATCAGGGTACCTGTGGATGCGGAATTGGCGGGACTGGTGGCTGTGGAGGCGGGCCTAGCAATCAGAGCTCCGGTGGTTGCATGAGAGCAAAGCGAGGAATTGGCAGCGACGATGACGACGAATGGTGGGGTGGCCGGATTGAGGAGGATGGTGGTGTTGTGTAGAGTTCCTCATCGAGGTATCAATCCTGCTCTATGGAGCGCGAAAGAGTAAACAAGGTGCTCTCGGAGGTGGGGTTGCAGACCCGCCAGAATATACCCCAGGTAGTGCTCGAGGGCTAGGTCGGGTATGTGTGTAGCGACCACGATGAACTTGTCGATATAGGTGGCCACTGTGTCAGACTGACGTACGAAACTGATGTGCTCAAAGCATTAAGTACATGGAGTTGGTTATATGATTAATAAAATTTATTACATTTGTGATTAAGAAGCAGAGAGCACTATTCGAATTAGGATATAATATAGATTTTATTGGGTTAACGAGTTGTGTTGGGAAAAACTCACCTCTTGATTTGATATACATTTTAAAGAGTGATTAATTTAATTCATTACCCATATTGTATAGAAAGGTAATTTGTATTTATCTAAGTAGCGTCGAGTTCGCCTTGTAGCACTGCATTTCTCAAAGCAACAATGAAATCTCTGAGTAAGTGTCAGAATCTCAAGGCAGCGCTATACTTGTAAAAGCAACGCCATGATATTCAAGTTGCGTCGAATAGTAAAAGCTATGTCGACTACTAAGAAGCTGTTCCGAAATCGCAAAGTTACTGATGCAACCCAAAACGGGGGTTGTATATTTTCAAAGAAAATATAATTACGATATTTTAAATAATTACGGCGCGATGGAACTTCATGTGCTATTTTTAACGGTTAAGCGATATAGGCGTTGCACACGAACGAAATGCTACCCCACAGACGTAGTAACGTCGCAAAATACAATTTCACATGTAGAGAAATTAGGTGGTGGCATTCACGTCAGTCCTGCCCAAAAAGACTGCACTACCAGTCCCGGACCGATCTTTTAAAAGACCGGTCTTTTGCCTTGTCGGTCCCGGACCGGTTCCAGTGAAACCAGTCCCGGTCCGGGACCGATTTTCCTGCTCAAGAGGACCGGCCGGGACCGGAGGATCGGTCCTAACCGGTCCCGGACCGGTTTTTTTATTTAATTTTTTTTATATATATTAAAATTTTAAATTCTAAATTTATATTAAAAATGAAATAAAATTCAAAGTGAAATAAAATTTAATTTTTATTAAGAATGAAATAGAATTACAAATTTGCATTTTACATTATGACAAAAATAAAATAACATTGAACGAAAATGAAAATTACATTCAAGTTAAAATAAAATATGAAAATTACATTTAAATATTAAAAATTGAAATAAAATGAAAAATAAAATACATTTTGTGTAATTATTCTTATATCGCGCTTCCCAAACTTAAGCTATTCATCTCGTCTTCTACTTCAGACTCACTATCTTAATTAGACGAGACGCGTTGCCTCCTCCTTATAACATCCAAATGATCCTTGTAACAAATGCAAATCTCCAAAGATTTCTCGTTCAAACGGCTTCTTCGCTCGTTCAGAATCCTGACACTCAAAGAAAAAACAGACTCTGAAGCTACCGTACTAGCTTGGATTGTTAGTAAATCACGGGCCATTAAGGCCAAAATAGGATAAACATTTGTTTAAGTTTTCCACCATTTTAAAATATTAAAATTTTCTATTTCGCTTGCGGTCATATAATCTTGAAATTGTGTTTTTGTATATAAACATAATTCATTTAAAGTACTCGAAGTTCGTTGTTTTTTCTATAGGCTAATTCTAAAAGTTTGTTTTTTAAAATATCTTTTGTTTTAGGTTGGGTGGATTCTTCACGAGGTCGCGATCCATACATATTATCATAATAATTATAGAAACGGGTAAAATCAGAATTAAATTTTGAAACGCTTAAATTAACAAAATCACTATCCGTTTCGTTTAAATTTAAATTTTGATTAATTTCTTCTATAAAATTCTCTACCCCGTCCACACCCATTAAAGGGTTTAAAGCTGCGGCGCATGAAAACATGGGTGACATTTCTTTGTAATATTTTAAAAAATTATCCTCCATTACTAATATTAATGGACGGCACATTTCATTTGTTTTGTATGTTTTAGATGTTCAGTAATTAATAAAATATTTTCAATAACTAATGAGTAAGTAAGATAATAAACTCCAGATAGAATCGTTGTTGATCGATAAAAGAATTATAATAAATTTACGTAATCTTCGAGTACCGCCCAATCTGATGCACCTAAATCATGTGCTTCTATACTATTATAAAATTCTATTAATAAGTTTTTTTGTGACAAAGTTCGCTTTAGCATTTTATAAGTTGAGTTACAGCGTATAGACATATCATAAGAAAGACTTAAAAATTTTTACCTTGTGAAATGACAAATTTTTTAAAATCTTGTTTTCTTTTTTTTGAACTGTAAATAACTCGTAACATAGTTCGTATTTTAATTACGTACTCGTTCATATAAACCAAACTATCTTGTACAATTAAATTTAAAATGTGACAGTCTCACGTGTTTGAAATTTACGATAATTAGGAGATAATTATTAATTAGGGCAAACTCCAATAATTAGTTATTCATTTAAAACTTGAGCATGAAATTAACTAGTGTTCGGGAGGAAGGAGATCGTGAGATATACCACAAGGGGAGGACTAGCAATAGCTGAGCACCAAAATTCCCAAGAACGGGACTGTCGGGGCTCGGAATTGCCGGGGGTTGCTGTAAATGCTAGGGCTGACAGAGGTGGGGTTGACAGGGAAATAGAACAGTGCTGGCGGCAGTGGAGAGGACTGGAGAAGCATGATTGTGTGGTTGGAAGAAGAGGAAAGACTGAAGTGGCGCAAGTGTCAGCTATAAGAGTGGTCGGAGCTGTCGCCGAAACCTTAGGAACACGGTAGCGCCGGCGTATGAGGCAAACGAGGTCTTCCAAGGCGGCGACGGATCTGGACGGGAAGTTCAACGACAGCTTGAGTGAAACTATTGTGGAGGTGTCAATCAACCTGGAAACTGGCAGGGAAGTGCTCGCCGGCCCCTGGAAGGGTCTCCAGCGGCGGCGCCAGAGTTGGACGGGGTGGGGAATGCGAAGGAATGTCTGCGTCAGGCTTCAGGTAGGGGCAACACTTGATGAGAATTGAATGAAACCAATAGAAGGTTCGTCCAGTTCAATTTCCAGCCACCTCTAACAATGAGGAGGGTTTGTTTATATAAGGTGGCTTTGGGTTAAATTTGTTATTGGCAGCCACTTTTTAATAACATAGGAATTTTTCCTTTTGGCAGCAATGAGCTTTAAGGTAGGCTCAAGATGGGTTGGGCTTAACTTGAAAGGGATTTGATAATTATAAATGGGGGGATTTCAGGGCGGAGCCGGTTGTAGGTAAATAGGGCATTTAATTGTTAAAGTAGCGAACAAACGACCAAAAACAAGCCGGAGTTTTGAATAATTGAAAGTTTTATTATCCAAAAAAGATATCTATTACAAAGGTATGCCCTCCCTTATATAGAATGGAGGAGATATGAGAGAATACAAATAAGAGATGTGAGACTAAAAATTTACAGGACTAAGCGGAATATACAGAACAAACCGCACAAGCCGCGCGGTTAGACACAAGGGCTAACCGCACGACTACCATCAGAGAGAAAGAGAGATTGCCAGGGTAGACCGCTAGACCGCCCGGTCTCCAAGCCGGCTGAGACAAACCGCCAGACCGCGCGGTCTTCAACTTCAACACTCCCCCTCAAGCTGGAGCATATATATCGATCATGCCCAGCTTGTCACAAACATGAAGAAACGAGGCGGAAACTGGCTTGATGAAGCTGTCAGCCAGCTCTTTATCAGAAGTGACAAATATAGTGCAAATTTGTTCCTTTAAAATCTCTTCACGAATGAAATGACAGTAAACCTCAATGTGCTTTGTTCTTTCATGGAAGACCGGATTTTTGGAGATGTATATGGCGGCCTTGTTATCACAGAACATAGGTAGAGGATGATTGTAGACCTCTCCTAAATCTAGCATGAGAGCCCGCATCCAATTTAACTCACAAGTGGTCGACGCCATACTGCGATACTCAGCTTCTGCACTGGAGCTGGAGACAACAGACTGCTTCTTGCTCTTCCAGCTCACCAGATTTCCCCCAACAAAGGTGCAAAAACCTGAGGTTGACTTGCGATCCCCTTTGTCATCAGCATAACTTGCATCTGAGTATGCTTCAATCCTCAGATGACCATTCTTCTGAAAAAGTAATCCTTTCTCAGGCGCTGCTTTGACATACTCCAAGATCCGCAAGACGGACTGTAGATGACACTCCCTAGGTGCTTGCATGAATTGACTCACCTTGCCCACAGTATAGGAAATGTCGGGACTGGTCACTGTGAGATATATGTGCTTACCAACCAGACGCCTGTACCGCGAACTATCTGAAAGAGGAGGCGAATCATCTGTCCAGATTTTGTCTTCTCCAGTTGCCATGGGGCATCGGGCAGGTTTTGCTCCAGTCAATCCTGCCTATTTTAAAAGATCAAGGGCATACTTACGCTGAGAGAGAACTAAGGAGTCGGGCTTCCGAGAGATTTCGATCCCCAGAAAGTACTTTGGAGAGCCCATATCTTTCGTGATCAGATGTTGGCGAAGATGTCGCTTTGTCAGGGCTACCCCTTCCTGGTCATCGCCAGTGAGAAGAATATCATCGACGTACACAGCAAGAACAACCAGCCCCGAAGGAGTTTTGCGAATAAATAGAGAGTGATCGGCAGAGCTTCGCGCAAAACCAACGGCCGCCACGATGCCGCTGAACTTGTCAAACCAAGCTCGAGGGCTCTGCTTGAGGCCATAAATTGCCTTCTTCAGCCGGCATACTCGTGTCTCCCCCTGAGCAACATACTCAGGAGGTAACTCCATGTAAACGGCCTCGTGAAGATCACCATAAAGGAAGACATTCTTGATATCCAGCTGGGAAATCGGCCAATCCCTATTTACCGCCACAGAGAGAAGGACCCGGATAGTGCTGAGACGAGCCACGGGGGAGAAAGTATCAAAGTAATCAACGCCATAGGTCTGAGTAAAGCCCTTAGCAACAAGGCGAGCCTTATAACGATCCACAGTACCATCGGGGCCAAATTTGACCACAAAGACCCAGCGACAGCCAACAACATCAGTGCCGAAGGGAGGAGGAACAAGAGTCCAGGTACCCCGCTCAGTTAGGGTCGCCATTTCCTCATCCATGGCCATCTTCCAATGAGGAATAGCAAGAGCTTCCTGGTAGGAGCGGGGTGTGGCAGTGACAGAGATAGCCAGTGCAAATGCCCTGCGAGAAGGGGTAAGACGATCATAGGAAACAACAGCATCAAGGGGGTGTAGGGTACACGTCCGTACCCCTTTGCGAAGAGCTATAGGAAGATCCAGGTCAGCGGGTCCCGCGGCATCCGTAGCATCCGTGGTAGAGAAAGCTGGCCCGTGAGTAGAGAGCGACGGCGGCTGAGATGAGGGAGAGGGTGGCGAAGGAGGGAGAGAGAGAGGTGGAGGGAGAGGAGTGGAGGGAGACGGTGTAGGGGTGGAGATCATAGTAGGAGGCGAGGGAACGAAGGGAACGGCAAGAGAATCAGAAGCTGGGAGAAGAGGAGAGGAGGCATCCGAGAAGTATGAGGTATTCTCGAAGAAGGTGACGTCAGCAGAGACGAACTGCTTACGAAGGACGGGATCAAAGCAACAATAGCCTTTCTGAGTGGTGGAGTATCCCAGAAAGACACATTTGGTGGAGCGAGGGGAGAGGTTATCACTGGTGGCAGAAGGGGTATGCACAAAGGCAGTGCATCCAAAGATTTGGAGAGGTAGAGGAAACGGCTCCTTGCCCGGATACAGAATGGAAAATGAGGTTTTTCCGTGGAGAACCGTGGAGGGAATGCGATCGATAAGGTAGCAGGCAAGGAGAACTGCATAGCCCCAATAGGAGCGAGAAACATGCATCTGGGTCATCAAGGTGCGAGCGACATCGAGGAGGTGATGGTTTTTGCGTTCGGCCACACCATTTTGTTGTGAAGTATAGACAAAACTAGTTTGATGAATAATCCCATTTTGCATGCAGAATGTAGAAAAATCATGACAGATATATTCTTTGGCATTATCAGATCGAAAAACTTTGATAGAAACATTAAACTGAGTCTGGATCATGAGATAGAAGGACATCCATACGGAGAATAATTTGGAGCGATCTTTTAATAGATACACCCACGTACAGCGAGAGAAATCATCAATGAACGTGACAAAATATGAACTACCCCGACCAATGGTAAGAGTAGGAGAAGGACCCAAAATATCGGAGTGGATGAGATCAAACGGACGGGTAGAGCCACGAACGTGCTTTGGAGGGAAGGAGGAGCGGTGATGCTTGCCAAGCTGACAAGCCTCACAGTTGAGCGAAGGACTTTGTGGAGGAAGGTGGGGCAGAAGTTGACGAAGAAGACGTGGAGGAGCATGACCAAGGCGGAGATGCCATTGAAGAATATCTGTGGAGGTGGAGGAGAAGGTGGAAAAAGCAGAAATGTTGTCCAGGAAGTATAGACCGCCACTCTCAGTCCCAGTAGCAATCGTCCGTTGGGAGTCCGAATCCTGAAAAGAGCAAGAAGTAGAAGTAAATGTGACGGAACACTGTAATTGCTTGCATAGAGAGGTAACAGATAATAAGTTGCACGGGAACTGGGGCACATATAGAGTATCCGCCAAGTGAAGAGACAGAGTGACATGAACTATCCCCGTCCCTTGGACTGATGATGAAGAACCGTCAGCGAGAATAACTGGGGGCAACCGATCATGTGTTTCTAGGAGAGAAAAACACTGGAGATTGCCGGTCATATGATTTGTAGCACCGGTGTCGATCAACCATTTTCCTTGAGTAACAACGTGGGCACTGCCAGAAGACGTGACAACCGAGGCGAACGGCTTGGAGGAGTATATGAAAGCCATGAAGGGAGGAATAAAAACTGCAGCGGTCTCGGTGACAGCACACCAGCGGCAAGAAGGGCCACGACCAAGGTGCAGAGCAAGGCAAAGGGGAAGAAGAGGGAAGCACAAGCCGCGCGACTGAACAGGAGGTCGCGGCGACTAACAAGCAGGAGCGGCTAAAGGAAGAAAGGCAGAAAGGCCGCCGAAACAAGGAAGAACCCGCACGAACAAAGAGAAAATGCAGCAGTTAGGTGAAAGAGATCTGCAGCGGTCACGATGATAGATACCAGCGGCCAGAAAAACCACGACCAAGCCGCAGAAGCAAGCAGAGGGAAAGAAGTCGAGCGGCTAGAAAACAGCCCGTGCGAACAGAAGAAAGAGACCATGCGAACAGAGAAAAAAGTCCGCGGGGAGGCAAACAGGTCGCAGCAAGAAGAAGAAGAAACAAGGAGGTCACGCACACAAAGGGCAACGACAAGGAGAGAAGAAACCGCGCGAACAGGTCGCAAGCAGGCAGAAGAAACAAGCCGCGGGGACAGGCCGCGAGAAGAAGAAGCAAGCCGCGCAGACAAGTCGCGAGGTCAGAGAGGGCGCACAGAATCAGGAGAAAATCGAGTCCTCTGATACCATGTTAAAGTAGCGAACAAACGACCAAAAACAAGCCGGAGTTTTGAATAATTGAAAGTTTTATTATCCAAAAAAGATATCTATTACAAAGGTATGCCCTCCCTTATATAGAATGGAGGAGATATGAGAGAATACAAATAAGAGATGTGAGACTAAAAATTTACAGGACTAAGCGGAATATACAGAACAAACCGCACAAGCCGCGCGGTTAGACAGAAGGACTAATCGCACGGCTACCATCAGAGAGAAAGAGAGATTGCCAGGGTAGACCGCTAGACCGCCCGGTCTCCAAGCCGGCTGAGACAAACCGCCAGACCGCGCGGTCTTCAACTTCAACATCAATAAAATAGTTAATTAATATAAGCTTGTCCTAAATTAACCTATCTTCTAAACTATCAGACCTATGCATTCAAGGTCTCGTTGGCCGGTCACACCAACAAGTCAAACAAAAATTACGCGAAAGATATGCGTGATACAAAATTATATCCAAGCGCTCATAACATGCGCGTTAAAACTCAACGCCATACAACGAAGCAAAAAGACGTAAAAATATGCGCTATCAAAATAACAAACATGATCAATAATAAAAATAAAAGATGCGGCGCGGGTTGCATCAATTCTCCCGGGGTTGAGAGAGCTCGACCCCGACGTGACTCGATGTGACCTGCAAGTAGAAAGTCCAAATGTCGATCGGATATATGCTGCATAAATGTCCTGTGGCTACCGTCGTCGTGACTCAAAACCCGAAGGTAACTTCTCATCCCTAAAAGAGATAAGAAACTAACCTCTTTTGGAAAATTATAATCCGTGTTCATGAAATCAACCATGATATTATAAGGTCCCAAAAAGACTCGTAATCCATAAGTCAAAATTTCATGCCAAATACTTAAATGAGTAGCAATTATTAGAGCTTTCAGATGATGACGGAGGCAGCGTGTGGGGCAATCATGAGGCAGGAGGAAAAGCAGTAAACAAGTGAGATTAACCCGTGAAATAAGTAATTCATGACGCAAGTCACACAACACACGCTCGCCCGATATACACATACGAACGTTTGTTAGACCAGGATCGTCTATCGTCATAATTTCACCCGGTGAAATTCCGCTCGTGTCACAAAATATTAAAAAGATCCCAATTTTATCGTGTAAGATTTTCCATAAAAAACCCTTGAAGCGGGTATCCATATGGGGAGTAAAAAATCTAAGGATCGTCTCGACTCCCTCAAGACTACTAAACCTAGCAGTGTCAGAACTCGAACGATAGTGAAGTGGGGGCTCAACATGCACGCCTACAACCAAAGGGAAGTGATGTTAAAAAACGCGTGTTTGCTAAAAACAAAATCAATATAGAGTGGTCACTCTAATGACACTAACGAGTGGTCACCAAGCTCAATGTCTGCGTCCTCACGAGATTGGGGCGGCAGCGGGGTACGAAAATCAGGACATTTGACGAACGAGTCAATGTCACCTAAGATGAAGGCCTCATCACTAGCCAACTTCTCCTCTAGGAGAAGAGTGAGCGATGATGTGTCATTCGAGGTGAGTGACACATCACTAGTAAGTCCTACCTGGAGTGGGGCTTCAGGAAAAAACTTAGTGACTAAAGGGCGCGGTGCAGTGTGAGCAAGGCGACACACTATCTCAGTCGGGATGAAGGGATGGGGAGGAAAAATCATATTCCTGGAGGTGGGGCTCGGGAAGAATTTCCTCGATCAAAGGGGTGCTATAGCGGAGACAAGTGGAGTCACGACTTCAGTCCAGGTGATAAAAATAACAGAACTCTTCTTTCTTGAGCAGGGGATCGGGAATAATCTCCTTGACCGAAGTGAGTGTCACTATGGGGGAGGTATGCAAGAGTTGCATAATGCATGTGTAACGGCCCGTTTGTCCGCCACAATTAACAATATCACTATTTGCATATATAATCAGGTACATCGGAAATCTACATATGCATTTCATAACGAGTAAGTATCATAAACATCTGTACATAACATTCTATATTTATCTATACAACAAGTACAGAAAAGAAATAAATCAGTAAATTCCAACCTGAGCTCTAATGACGACCGATCGCTTGATTTCCGGTTCCTAAAAATGTATAGAATACAACCGTTAGTCTTGCATAAAGAGTAAGTGAAAATTTACCTTTTTAATCTGCTGTACAGTTGTATAAACATTATAAGAAACAGTTACTATTGCAATTAAATAAACAAACATATAACATGTTCATTTGACTATAGATGCTATCATCATTAATGAAACAATTTAGCACATGTTCTGTAATCAGTATTGCAGTCGAATCAATATAGGTAACTAACAGTAATGTTTCAGTATGGGCTATAAGAAATCTTAAACAGTAACTGTAAGACTATTTTTTGTTTACTTTTCATATAGTAACTATTAAGGGTAATTAAATGAATTCTGTATCAGTCTCCGTATTCCGATTTTCAGTCTTTGGGCCCGACCCCTTTGGGGTCATCAGTCTCCAGACCAGTACGTACAACACGCGTTTATGCCTTTCAGTTCGACTGATTTGGTGATTCAGTACACAATATCAGTATTATTCATTTTATACCACCCTTAACAGTTTCGTGTGTCGACACATGTTTTTATTTATGATGAGTTCTTTATTTTAATTAGTCCCCTTAGAATATTTTCTTGCTTGATTGCCTCTATATGATGCCATTCATAGCATTTAAAATATATGACATTTTCAGTATATCAGTGAAACATTTAGGTAAAGCGTAAATTAAAAAGAGAAATTCTCACCGTGGTTCGTTCCTTTTCCTTGCCCCGTCTCGAATAGACGTCGCGTCTACTTGGAGATGTTATCCTTCGTAATATCTGTATATATATAATGCATTTATAAGGCAACAACATTTTATTCCACGAGCTTGCATCCCACACAGCGACCCGACGCATTCAAGCCAACGCATGCAAATTTTCATATAGCCGACCAGTCAAACATGCCAAATAAACCATAGCATAACCAAAAAGATTATACCAAACAGCCCACACCATCACTAACCCAGCCGGCCAACAGCCCAAACAGTCCAAACCCATAGCTATACCATCCGACCAACAATCCAAACAATCCAATTTATCAACTAAACCAGCCGGCCAACAGTCAAGCATAAAAATATAAACTAGAAACAGCAAAGAAAACCAAAACAGTCCAATTTATCAACTGAACCAGCCGGCCAAAAAGGAGGATAAATCTCAGCACACCAAAACTACAACTAACACTCCCCCAATACAAGTATAAATCATGAAAGAGATCAAGTAACTGAGTTCAAATATTCAAAGTTTTCTCCCACCAAAGCCAACCAAGGTCCAAAATCCCCAAAATCAGCTGAAGAAGAGGCGTTTAAAGCTCATACAGGGAGAAGAAGAAAAAAGAGTGTAAAATTTCACCATACCAGGCGACGAGAAGGAGAAAACCACCAAACCCTAGCTCTCGGGTTTCGCCAGGTAGCAGAGAAAGGAGCGCAAGTGCGGGACAGGAACAGTGAATCGGGATTTATCCCGTGACGCAGGACAAGTGCCACCGCTGAAGACCGGCTAGAATTAAAAGAAGCGGACTGAACCGGTCAAGCCAGCCCACATATAACATATAAACAGAACTAACCAGCCAGCCCAACCCATAGCCACCCCCCAATAACACTCATTTGTACATTACCACATAGGTTTAAACCAGCATCAATAGCAAACCAATCCAACCAGCCAGCCATACTCTTGACAATACAACATATATATAAATAAACAAGTCATGCGATCATACAACAATATTATGTGTCGTGCACATCCATATCATCAAAATGTTATACATACAAATATATTAAGTAGCCCACAAAACATAGCATAACATTTTCATAGTAATAACTCACACGACGCCGAATCACAGCTCATGGCGACGCCGATTCAATACTGCTTAAATCTCTTTTCATCATCGGGGACGTTACCTGTAATAAATTGAATTTCGTTACACATCATCATATGATTTATTATTTAATTCGGGCATAAATTTATATGGCATACCAGAAAATGTGTGCGTCACAATTCTCCCATCCTTCAATAATTTTCGTCCCCGAAAATCATTCTTCCATATTATCAAACAGTACAGGAAAAAGATTCCGCATTGCATCTTCACGTTCCCAAGTCGTTTCGTGCCTAGGGTGACTCTTCCACCAAATTAGTACAAAATTCACGTCACGATTTCGTAACTGTTTGTTTTGCCGATCTATAATCTGATATGGTTCCGTCGGGCTAGAGAGGTCTGGTTCAATTTGTATATCTGTGGCTGGAACAATCGTTTCAGGGTCACGAACATACTTTCGTAATGCTGACACTTGAAATACATGATGCAACCTCTGCAATTCTGCTGGTAGCTCCAAGCGGTAGGCAACATCGCCGACCCGCTCAATGACTGAAAAAGGTCCGACATAACGCGGACTCAATTTCCCAAGTCGTCGGAAACGTGTAACTTCTTTGAACGGTCTGATTTTCAAACATACTTGGTCACCAACTTGAAATTGCACAAGGCGATGACGAACATTATAGTATTTTTGTTGCCGATCTTGAGCTACCTTCATTCTTTGCTGTATCAGCTTTACTTTTTCATGCCATTTATCAATTTTCTCCCGATGATACAATGTTCGCTCCCCTTCCTCAGCCCAACTTAATGGTGTTCGACAACGTCGGCCATGCAATGTTTCAAAGAGTGCCATCTGGATAGACGATTGATAGCTGTTATTGTACGCAAACTCTACCAATGTCAGATATTTTTCCCAGGAGCCTTTTAAATCCAATACAACCATACGCAGTAAATCTTCTAAGAACTGGATTGTTCGCTCCGACTGCCCATCTGTTTGGGGATGGAATGCTGTGCTGAACAATAACTTTGTCCCCAAACGTTTGTGAATATATCTCCAGTTTCCCGACGTGAAGTGACCGTCGCGGTCAGAAATAATGGACCGGGTAATCCCATGCAATTATACAATAACATCTATGTACAGATCATTCAACTTTTCAGGCGGTCCATCCTGTCGCACTGGAATAAAGTGTGCGCTCTTCGTTAAGCGATCAATAATTACCCAAACACCATCATGCCCCAATTTGCTGCGAGGTAGACCGAAAACAAAATCCATCGCAACGTCTTCCCACTTTCATTCTGGTATTGGTAGGGAATGCAAATATCCTCCAGGTTTCTGGTGTTCTGCTTTCACCAGTTGACATGTGTGACAGTCGCAATATATGCTATCACGTCTTTTTTCATACCAGGCCACCAAAAATCCTCCTTCAGGTCATGATGCATTTTTGTTCGTCCTGGGTGAATTGAATACGGGGTGTTATGTGGCTCATATAATATATCTCTTCGTAAGTTGTTCACATTCGGGACACACAATCACCCGTTCATAAGTAATAGCCCATTCTGTTCCGTAACACTTGTCAGTCTCTCCTTTACTTTCTCTTGCAATTCAGCGAGAAACGGATCCTTTGACAAAGCTTTTTTAATTCTATCTTTCAATGTATATTTGATTTGTAGTTGAGATAACTGTGCTCGCTTACTTTCCGGTGTAACAAGTGGAGTGATTTGCATCTTTTCCATCTCGTACACGAATTGCGCTTCATAACCAAACAAAACAGATAATCCAACTGTATTCTTGCGGCTTAGGGCATCAGCAACCACATTCGCTTTGCCAGGGTGATACTGCATATTAACATCGTAATCCTTGATAAATTCTAACCAACGACGCCGTCGAAGGTTCAATTCCTTCTGAGAAAATATATATTTTAGATTTTTGTGATCAGTAAAGACCTCGCAGCGTACGCCGTATAAATAATGTCGCCAAATCTTTAGGGCAAAGATCACTGCAGCCAGTTCTAAATCATGGACTGGGTAATTCTTCTCGGCATCTTTCAACTGTCGGGAAGCATACACAATTACTTTTCCGTGCTGCATCAATACACAACCCAATCCTTTGTACGAAGCATCACTATAAATTTGAAACCCTTCCGTACCTGACGACATGGTTAAAATCGGCGCTGTAGTCAGTTTTTCTTTTAAGATGTCAAATGCTATCTGACAGTCATCCGACCAATGAAATGACATATTTTTTCTGGTTAGCTGGGTCAACGGTAAGGAGATCTTTGAAAAGTCATTTACAAAACGTCGATAGTATCCTGCTAAACCCAGGAAACTCTGTACTTCCGTCACTGTTGTCGGTCGTGGCCAACTGAGGATAGACTCAATCTTTGCGGGGTCTACAGCCAAACCTTGCTCCGTTATCACGTGTCCGAGGAAAGACACTTTTCTCAACCAAAATTCACATTTTGAAAATTTGGCATACAATTGATGTTCTTTCAATATTTGCAAGGCCAATCGCAGATGCCAAACATGTTCTTCTTCTGACGGGGAGTAAATCAGTATATCGTCAATGAACACAATCACGAATCGGTCCAAATAGTCTTTAAAGACCCGATTCATCATATCCATAAATGCTGCTGGTGCATTAGTTAGCCCAAACAGCATAACCATAAACTCATAATGACCATATCTGGTACTGAATGCAGTTTTGAAAATATCGTTTTCTTTTATCCTTAGCTGGTGGTAACCAGATCGCAAATCCAACTTAGAGAACACTCTGGCGTTGACAAATTGGTCGAATAAATCCTCTATACGAAGGAGAGGATATTTATTTTTCACAGTCAACTTATTGAGTTCACGATAATCTACGCACAGGCGTAACGTTCCTTCTTTCTTTTTTACAGACAATACGGGGGCACCCCACGGGGAGGAACTCGGGCGGATGAAATTTTTATCAATCAATTCCTGTAGCTGTACTTTCAATTCTGCCAATTCCTTTGGCGCCATTCGATATGGTGACTTTGCCACTGGTCTAGCCCCTTGCTCGAGGTTGATTTCAAATTCAATTTCCCTCTTTGGAGGGAGTCCAACCAACTCTTCCGGGAATAACTCTTGAAATTCACATACGACTGAAATCGTCGTAATGTCTTTCTTTTCTTCTGGAGGTCATTTTACCATTACCAGAATAGCTTTACCGCTCTTCCGAATTTGTGAAAGCGCTTTCATTGCAGAAATTAGCATTTTCGACACTTCACCTAATCCTCGGTACGTAATTCTGCTTTGATCTGCACACTTTACCGATACTTCTTTGGTCTTACAGTCAATAACTGCCTCCTGTTGGGTTAACCAGTCCATGCCCAAAATAATATCAAACTCGGTCAGTGGAAGAACCACTAAGTCTGTTGTAAATGACTTATCATTCAGGGCAAACGTAATGATTACTCGTTGTTGTGTAGTGAGTATCTGGTTATTTGGTAATGTAACGTGCAGAACCTCTTGTACCCGGTATGGTTTTGCCGCAATTGCATTCAATATTGTTGTCGAAATAAAAGAATGACTTGCTCCAGTATCAAATAACAGTTTAACTAAATAGTTGCCGATAGAGATAATACCTGTCACAACGGTGTCATCCGCCTTTGCCTCTTGCTAATTAAGATTGAACACCCGCGGCTGCACTCGACGTTCTTCTATATATGATCCTGCTGGCGCTGAAATAGAAGCTGAGGCTGCGTACTCACCTCCCGTAACACGACCCATCAGATACAACCTCTGGCCCTGTGACACTGGAAACGGCTGTGCTGCTCTTTGTCCTTCTCGGTTACGAGGGCACTCCCTCTGTCGATGCCCAGGCTGGCGGCACAAGTGGCAAACGTTGCTCCCCACTAGACACTGCCCCTTGTGGCTTTTGCCACACTTGCCACATCGTTGCTCAACTGCTGGTGCACTGCCACTACTTTCAATGGGACGAGGCCGCTTTCCTGAATCACTTGACTTCCCTGATGTGCTCGTCTTGCTCGAGGACTCCTTACTGGAGGACGACCACGTCTATCTTTTCTTCGCAAAGTCCCTCCGCTTCTGCGTTTTCTCCGCATCAATTTCCATCAAACGAGCATTCTTCACCAAAGCCCCGTAGTCTGTGATCTCCATCGGTATCAGAATCGAACGGATACTATGTCGCAGTCCTTCCTGGAAACGTCGACATCTTTCTCTCTCATTAGGCACAAATGCCTCTGCATAAAACGCTAAATTGACGAACTCTGTTTCATATTTCAAGACTGATCGAGAACCCTGTACCTACCGCACAAACTTATCCTGTAATAACTTCTTTTCTGATTCTGGGACAAACCAATTGGTAAATGCTTGAATGAAAGTGACACACGGAATACTTGCTTGTGCGCGGCCCGCCAGTCTGCCACGCACATTCAGTCACCACCGCTTCGCTTCTCCTTCCAGTAAAAACGTGACCAAACCCACTTTCCGTTCATCTGGACAAAGCATGACTTCCAGTATTGTCTCAATGCGTGAGATCCAATCCTCTGCTTCCAAGGGCGATAACCCTCCCCGAAACACTGGTGGCTTCAACTACAAGAATTGTTTTAAATCGACATCCAAATGCCTCTGCTGTGACGGTCCTGCCACTTCCGGTGCTGGTGGAGGGGGCACATCTCGAACCATTTTAATAGCCTCTGCCAACATCCGTGTCAGATCCATTAGCTGCGGTGGTGTCTGTTGCTCTGCCTGTGAGTGTATCGTTTGCAGCAGCTCTTGCTAGGCCTGCCCCGATGCACTGCCCTCAGACATTGCCTCTTGGGCTTCCTGTGCAAATTCCTTCAATATAAACATATGTGCATCCATCTAAATCACACTTAGATGAATTTACTGACAGTAATACATACTCGTTATGGTCAGGGTTCAATTGAAAACCTGATTCTGATACCACTAAATTGTAACGACCCGTTTATCCGCCATAATTAACAATATCACTATTTGCATATATAATCAGGTACAACGGAAATCTACATATGCATTTCATAACGAGTAAGTATCATAAACATCTGCTACATAACATTCTATATTTATCTATACAGCAAGTACAGAAAAGAAATAAATCAGTAAATTCCAACCTGAGCTCTAATGACGATCGGTTGCTGACTTTTCGGTTCCTAAAAATTTATAGAATACAACCGTTAGTCTTGCATAAAGAATAAGTGAAAATTTACCTTTTTAATCTGCTGTACAGTTGTATAAACATTATAAGAAACAGTTACTATTGCAATTAAATAAGCAAACATATAACATGTTTATTTGACTATAAATGCTATCATCATTAATGAAACAATTTAACACATGTTCTGTAATCAGTATTGCAGTTGAATCAATATAGATAACTAACAGTAATGTTTCAGTATGGGCTATAAGAAATCTTAAACAGTAACTGTAAGACAATATTTTATTATTTACTTTTCATATAAGAACTATTAAGGGTAATTAAATGAATTCTGTATCAGTCTCAGTATTCCGTTTTTCAGTTTTTGGGCCCGACCCCTTTGGGGTCATCAGTCTACAGACCAGTACGTACAACACGCGTTTATGCCTTTCGGCTCGACTGGTTTGGTGATTCAGTACATAATATCAGTATTATTCATTTTATACCACCCTTAACAGTTCCGTGTGTCGACACATGTTTTTATTTATGATGAGTTCTTTATTTTAATTAGTCCCCTCAGAATATTTTCTTGCTTGATTGCCTCTATATGAGGCCATTCATAGCATTTACAACATATGAAATTTTCAGTATATCAGTGAAACATTTAGGTAAAGCATAAATTAAAAAGAGAAATTCTCACCGTGGCTCGTTCCTTTTCCTTGCCCCGTCTCGAATAGACGTCGCATCTACTTGGAGATGCCATCATTCGCAATATCTGTATATATATAATGCATTTATAAGGCAACAACATTTTATTCCACGAGCTTGCATCCCACACAACGACCCGACGCATTCAAGCCAACACATGCAAATTTTCATATAGCCGGCCAGTCAAACATGCCAAATAAACCATAACATAACCAAAAAGATTATACCAAACAGCCCACACCAACACTAACCCCGCCGGCCAACAGTCCAAACAGTCCAAACCCATAGCTATACCAGCCGACCAACAATCCAAACAGTCCAATTTATCAACAAAACCAGCCGGCCAACAGTCCAGCATAAAAATATAAACTAGAAACAGCAAAGAAAACCGAAACAGTCCAATTTATCAACTGAACCAGCCGGCCAAAAAGGAGGATAAATCTCAGCACACCAAAGCTACAACTAACACTCCCCCAATACAAGTATAAATCATGAAAGAGATCAAGTACCTGAGTTCAAATATTCAAAGTTTTCTCCCAACAAAGCCAACCAAGGTCCAAAATCCCCAAAATCAGCTGAAGAAGAGGCGTTTAGAGCTCATACAGGGAGAAGAAGAAAAAGGAGTGTAAAATTTCACCATACCAGGTGACGGGAAGGAGAATACCACCAAACCCTAGCTCTCGGGTTTCGCCAGGCAGCTGAGAAAGGAGCGCAAGTGCGGGACAGGAACAGTGAATCAGGATTTATCCCGTGAAGCAGGACAAGTGCCACCGCTGAAGATCGGCTTGAATTAAAAGAAGCGGACTGAACCGGTCAAGCCAGCCCACATATAACATATAAACAAAACTAACCAGCCAGCACAACCCATAACCACCCCCCAATAGCACTCATTTGTACATTACCACATAGGTTTAAACCAGCATCATCAGCAAACCAATCCAACCAGCCAGCCATACTCTTGAAAATACAATATATATATATAAATAAACAAGTCATGCGATCATATAACAATATTATGTGTCGTCCACATCCATATCATCAAAATGTTATACATACAAATATATTAAGTAGCCCACAAAACATAGCATAATATTTTCATAGTAATAACTCGCACGACGCCGAATCACAGCTCATGACGACGCCGATTCAATACTGCTTAAATCTCTTTTCATCATCGGGGACGTTACCTGTAATAAATTGAATTTCGTTACACATCATCATATAATTTATTATTTAATTCAGGCATAAAGTAATATGCCATACCAGAAAATGTGTGCGTCACAGCATGCACATTGTCCCCTCAAGGTTGTGAACAGAGGTGCACAACCCACTCAGATTCTGTCGGACGTCTGCAGTGACACACTCAACATTTTCAACAAAGTTTTAACACGCGTGTCTAAATCCTTCATTTTTTAAACGTAAAATCTTAAACTTAGAATTTTGAAAACAACCGCCGCTCGGCTATCCCACAATAGGAGTGAGATATCCCAGCAACCACACCAAACTGTTGTAACCCAAAGCGAGTGTTGTAGATTTTAAAAGATAATATAATTACGATCTTTTAATTAATTATGGCACGAGGGAACTTCACAGACTATTTTAAACAGTTAAGCGACCTAGGCGTTGCAAACGAACGAAATGCTACCGCGCACACATAGTAATGCCACGAAACACAATTCCACAGACAGAGGAATTAGGTGGTGGCATTCATGTGTTTGAAATTTACGATAATTAGGAGATAACAATTAATTAGGGCAAGCTCCAATAATTAGCAGTTCATTTAAAACTTGAGCATGAAATTAACTAGTGTTCGGGAGCAAGTAGATCGAGAGATATACCACAAGGGGAGGAGTAGCAATAGATGAACACCAAAATCCCCAAGGACGGGACTGCCGGGGCTCGGGACTGCCGAGGGTTGCTGTAAATGCTGGGGTTGGCAGAGGTGGGGTCGCCGTGGAAATAGATCAGTGCTAGCGGCGGTGGAGAGGACTGGAGAAGCAGGATCGTGTGGTTGGAAGAAGAGGAAAGACTGAAGTGGCGCAGGAGTCGCTCGTAGGAGTGGCCGGAGCTGTTGCCGGAACCGTAGAAACACGACAGCGCCGACGTAGGAGGCAGACGAGGTCTTCCATGGCGGGGAAGTGCTCGCCGACCCCTGGAAGATTCTCCAGAGGTGACACCGGGGCTGGATGGGGTGGTGAATGCGAAAGAAGGTCGACGTCGGTCTTCAGGTAGGGGCGGCGTTGGATGAGAAACGAACAAAACCAAAAGTAGGTTTGTTCAGTTCAATTTCCAGCCGCCTCTAACAGTGGGAAGGGTTTGATTATATAGGCTGGCTTAGGGTTGGATTTGTTATTGGCTGCCACTTTTTAATAACATAGGAATTTTTCCTTTTAAGAGTAATATGCTTCAATGCGGGCTTCAAGATGGGCTGACAGAACACTTCAATTTTGGTCTTAACTTGAAAGAGATTTGATAATTATAAATGGGGGGGATTTCAGGGCGGAGCCGGTTGTAGGTACATGGGGCATTTAATAAAATAGTTAATTAATATAAGCTTGCCCTAAATTAACCTATCTCATAGACTACTGGACCTATGCTTCTCAAGCTCAGATAATGAAGAAAAGACAGGATATTGAGGTCAACTGTATGACTTTCAATGACTCAGACTTTGAAGAAGTCACTCAGGTAAATAAGATACAATTCTTTAACTTTACTGACTGCGATACATCTGAACCGAGAAATGACTTTGAAGTCCCTCACCTTGCTCATCTTGGGGTAGTGAAGGAAATCAAAGATCTCAAGGAAGAGCTGACACCATTAAAACAAACAATGATGAGTGGTGCCACTGAAAATGTAAATTAGGATGGTAAAATGCAAAACACAAAACATTAAAGGGAATTTATCTCCCTAAAATCCGAAGTTGTTGAGTTGAATAATCAACTTGCCAAAGCAAAATAATTTGAAAGTTCCTTAAATTTGAAAGTTCCTTAAATTGTAGAAGCAATAAGCTAAAAGACATCTATGAAAATCTTAAAATAAAGTTTAAGAATCTAGGGCTAGGAGTTGATCCTGTCATGCCAAAGGGACCTTTGAACATTCCTGCTTGAAAGAGCCCAATGACATTTGTCAAAGTCAAAACCTCAATATCGTCTGAAGATGTTTTTCTAACATCAAAGTCTAGCAGTAAAAATCCATTAAAACTTTTGTGATCGTAAAGTACTATTAAAACTTAAGAGCAAGTTTTACTGTACTGCAGTTAGACCAGCGGTGCTATATGGTTATGGGTGTTGGGCAGTGAATTGCGTACACGAGTAAAACATGAGAGTTGCGGAGATAAGAATGCTTAGGTAGATGTGTGAACACACAAGACTGGATAAAATTCGAAATGAATGTATCTGGGATAAGACAGGAGTAGCACCAATTGCAGATTAGGTGCGAGAAGCTCGACTAAGATGGTTTGGACACGTACAAAGGAGACCATTAGAGGCACCTATTAGCTGTTGAGTCTAGTCACTATGCATATTAAACGAGGGAGTGATATACCAATAAAGACTTGAAATGAAACTACAAGGAAAGACATGATGTACTTCGGCATTAGTGAGATTATGACAAAAGATAAGACACAATGCCGACAAAGGAATCATATAGCCGGCCCCACTATAATGAGATAAAAGCTTGAGTGTTGTTGTTGTAAAGTCTAGCAGTAAAAATCTTAATATGAAAAAACTTTCCATCTTTTTCTCTCAAAATGATCTCCCGAAAAAGATCCAAGAAAATTGATTCATGGAAAAATGAAGCCTATCCAAAAGGCAAATAAAACCAAGCATTCAAAGTATGCATAGAATAGAAATCGACACAACTTCATACATGCATCAAATAGTAACCAATGCAACATTGAAGTCGCGCTAAATGCTATTCCATGCAGGTATCAAATTCTGTGTAACATTACATGACGCATCCCATATGCGTTGAATACTATTCGACCCAATCTCTGTCTCCAGACTGCTGTCTCTCTCTTCAGCAGGTCTAATAAAGGCTCCGTTTGGGGGGACTTATTTTCATCGGCCAAGCGGTTACGACCGCATGAACCAAACCTTAATAACCAGACCTTAATTAAGGTCCGGTTCATGCGGTCGTAACCGCTTGGCCGGTGAAAATAAGTCGCCCCAAACAGAGCCAAAATAAGTGTGAGAAATTCCTACCCTCATTCTCACAATATTTATTCAAAAAGAAAAAAACTAAATATAACATGTATGAGTGCCATTGCTGCCATAAGATTGGACATTCATGGGAGATTGCTAGTGAAAGTGGAGTATAAGATCTAACTTAACCCTAGAGGGGGGGGGGGAGTGAATAAAGTATATTAAAATAATTTTCAAGATAAAAATTATTTGCAGTGGAAGACTTAATTTAAATAATATGTGTATAGTGCTGCAGAAAAAAAATATGAAAGCAAGAAATAAAACAACACAGCACAACAAAATACAAAGAAGCAACCAGAGGACACAAGGAGCTATAGTGGTTCCCCAATCAATCTGGGTACATCCACTCTTCTACCACCCTAGGTAGGAATCCACTGCAGGATGGGTTGATCAGGTGTCCTGGGCACCAATGAGCTTTTGATAAGGTGCTCAAAAACCAAATTAGATTTTTTGATCAGGTGTCTTGCCAGCACTGAGTTTTGACAAGGTCTCAGAAACCAACACAAACTTTTAAAGGGAGTTTGATAAACCCTTTACAGCAGAGAGAGAGAGAGGTGAGATGATCTTCTCTGTCAAAAATCAGAGAGAAGATAGTGGATGCTGTCAAAGCTCCCCCTGAGATCTTGAGTTGTTCAGGAAGTGAAGCTTTGCAATAGGGTGATAGGCCTTCAGAAGATTAGATCTCCAGCAAAAGATGATTCCAGCAGCAGCTGAAATGTGTGGTGTGTGAAGTCTTGAATGATAAGACCTTTGAACACTGGAATCAAAAGGGATCTAGAAATTTCAGTATATTGATCTCCTTCAGTGATGTGTGTTCCTGTAAGAATTCTATGACTGTGAATATCTGCAACGTTTTCTCTCTTTCTTGTTGTTGTTGTTGACCAGCAGAATGAATAATCTTTTATTCCTTAGATCTGAATAGAATAATTCTCTGTCCAAGATAGCCGTTAGCCTGTCATAAATGACTTCCTTAATGCATTTTGTCTTCTGGAGGAAAGTTCAATAAAACATTCCTTTAAAATCTCCTTGAAACTTGCTCCAGATTAATTGAAACGGCTATAAGATTGTTGAAATAAATGCTGGGAATAAATAGAAGGGAATACCAAAACTGACTGAATTTGAATCTTGGAAAACGTCGATCTCTCCAGAAAAACGTCGACCTGAGCTCAACTATCGTTGAACTGAGCTCAGCGACTGGACTTAGACTGAAGCAGAAATCGTCGATCTGAGCTCAACTATCGTCGAACTGAGCTCAGAGATAGAGAAACAAACTAGAGACAGGAACGTCGATCTGAGCTCGAAGATCGCCGAACGGAGTTCGACGACTCGTTGAAGTGAGCTCAGAGATCGCCGAATGGAGTTCGACGATTCGTCGACCTGAGCTCGACGAAATGACTTAGTCTCCTGAACTGAAATATCTGGTCTTGAGGGTCTTGAGGGCAGCTTTCAAACCTAAATACTAACCCTTAGACTCAATCTAATTGACCTTTAGATCTATACAAGGAGGTCAAAACAAATTTCCTAAAAGACATAGTGATCCTTGCACAAATCAGTAATAGGGTGTTCCAACAATCTCCCGCTATTTGGGTTAGGATTACTATTTACAGACATTGGAAAAATAAAAACATACAATGCAGAAATATAACAAAAAAAAAACATTGCAGAAACACAGATATAATCACAGATAGTCAGAAATAGGTATCACTGTCAGCTTACAAAATCATTCTTTCTCCTTGCTCTTTTTGAGAACTATTTCTCTGTTATGGTTAAGATCTTCTTTCTTGGATCTTCTGTCATCATCTGCATCTAGAAAAGTTTGATGTTTTGTCCTGGGACTACAGCTTTTGGGTGCAGCTTCATATAACTTTCTGAGTCAAAGAATTTGCTGGAAGAATATCTTTCAAGTTCTTTCTTTCTCTGTTCTGATAGAGTGGTGAAATTTGATGTGTCTCTTCCTTGTTCTCTAGCCTTTTTAATTTGGTCTAATGCAGCCAATTCTTTCATTCTTGCTGTCCAGGAATTAGGATTGTTCTCTGGGTCTTTAAATGGAACAGGAGGTTTATATCTGTTTGAAGAGTCATCAGGAGTAGCTCAGGAAGAAACTGGATCTCTTAGCTTATAAGGGAAATGACCAGATGTAGTGTCAATGGGACCTTGTCCTTCCCTATGATAAGGATGTTGCCTGGAATATCCTTTAGAATACACTCTGAGTTCTTTGATTACCTCTGAACTGTCCTCTTCTTGGTTGGTAGCCTCTAGACTGATTTCCTCTTTGCTGAGCTCTTCCTTGAAATTGATATGAACTTTGACTTCTAGCAGTAGATTGAAAGGCAGAACTTCCACCTGTACCTGCATCAGGTGAAGGAGGAGGAGGAGGATTGAAAAGGGATGAACCTTTGTCATACTTCCTTTTCTTTTTCATGGCTTTCAGCTGATTTCTGGATTACTGCATCCATGGTTCTGTAATCTGGCAATCATGCAATATATAATAAGGAACATCATTTGCATCTTTATCCTTCTCTGGGGGAACTCTGTTCATGGCCTTGCTTCTTGCTTTCCTTTTCCTTGCAATTGTTGCAGAGGAATCATCAGAGTCAGTTCTAAACTGATCACTGTCTGAACTTTGTGGATTAACATACAATGCATCAATCCTGTTGATATAGTCTTTCTGTTGTTGAGGCTGAGCAGACGAAATAACAGTAGGAACAGCAACAGGAGCAACAACAGCAGCAGGAATTGGAACAGAAACAACACTGACAGAAGGAACTATAACAGCAGGTTCAGAAACAAAAATTTCAGAAACAATAAGCTCAGATACAGCAGGCTCAAAATCAATTGCCTCTGTCATATGCACATCCTCAGAAACTGAAACAACAACATCAGAACTAACTAAAACATCAACAGCAGCAACAATTTCAACATTGTCCACAGCCTGGACAAAATCTATAAAAGAGGCTAAAATGCTGGGCTCACAGCAAGAAATATGCACAATGGCCTTAGTAAGGTCTTCAGTATGCTGGTCTGGAAGGCAGCTGAAATATACAGAATCAAATACTGATAGCAGTGACTTGAGGTCCATTGTAATGACTGCAACTGGAGCTTGAACTGGAGTTACTGCAGCAGGCAATCTCTCAGCTTCATAAGTCATCTCCCCCTGCCTAGATTCAGTGATAACTGGATCAAGGCACCCAGTAGAAGGGATTGCCTGAGGAGGAAGAATAGAGGATAGCCGGGCAGACAACTCCTGAACAGTTTTCAGAAGTGGAGCCAATGAAGTCTCCAGCAGTAGTGATAGCCTTGGAGCTATCAGCTCATATAGCTTGTCTGCAATAGCTGGAAGGTCTACTTGCTCAAGAGGGACTTGAGTAGAGGTAGGGATGGATGTGATAAAGATGAAAGTTGGAGCAGCAGGAGATGTTGTTGGAGAAACTGTGGATGGTGGAAGTGATGGTTGAGATATTGGAATTGTGGAGATGGAAGATAATGAAGTGGAGATGGATGGTGTGGAGATGGATGGTGTGAATGATGGTTGAGCAATGATTTCCTGAAGTAATTGTTGATAAGAAGTGAATGATGATGGTGACTCAAGAGGGGATGAAGGAGAATCATCCATATAGGAATCATCTAGAAGAGTGAATGATGGAATATGAGATGATGAATCAATGTCCATGTGTGGGTAGTGATGTAGTGGATGGAAGATTTCTTCAGTTGATGTTGGAGTTGGAGAAGGGATTGAAGTGAGAGATGAAATTGTGACAGTGGATGTGATTGTTGTTGATGAAACAATAGGTGGAGAAGGAGGAGATGATGAGGCAGACAAATCTTCTGCAGGGGCAGAAACCTGAGGGGAAGAGACTGAAATAGTCCTTGTGCCTGAAGAAGAGATTGCAGAGGCACTGCTGAGCTTTACAATCTGCCTGTCCCATTTCCCAAATAGGGCACAGATAAGCCTTTTGGAGGCATTGATGTGTATTCCATTAGACACAAGCAGGTCAGGGCATCTATTGTGAAGAAACAACCCTAAAATCCTCCCAAAATTAACAAAATTCTTGTTAATTTTCTTCTTGATCAAATCAAAAAACACTTCTCCCCAGTTCAACTGCTTCTTGTCCACCAAGGCACCCATCAAACAGAGCTGATACTTAGAGATGGTATCATGAGCAGAGTGTTTTGCCAACAACACTTTCGCAACTACATCAGCAAGAAATCTGTACTCAACTGACAGATTCTTCTTAAGCAATTTATTAGGGTTAGCTGCTGAATGGCCCATCCTCTCAGGCATAATTGAAATTCTTCTCCAGAAAGCTCAATAGAATCTTCACCAGAATTTAATTGAAATACCTCTGTCAAAACAGCAGGTGTTAAAGGTACCTGAGTTCCTGAGATGGTTCCGATCACAGTGTTCTGATCCAGATTGTGGGCAGTATACACCCATTCCTTTATTTCATCTGCGGCCAATTTGATCCTTGTAGACATTATGTTAACTAACTGTTGGTTCCTGAAGAGTTCCAGAATGTCCTTGAATATTTGATCGCTGTTATCGAAAGAATCCATGTCTATATCAAAGCTAGTATCAAATTTCATGCCTGCCAAGATTGCGACTGAAATTGCCATTGATTCCTGCAAAAAAATGAACAAACACAAGAGCAAGTGCAGAAAAGTTTGGAGGGAAAGAGAAATTCTGCAGAGAGTATGAAAGCGCAAAGGCAGAACGACGACCGAAAAATGAGTTTTATATTAGGGTTCGACGCAGATAAGGAAAGATCGTAGAACTCCGTTCGACGATCTGGGCTTCTAAAGGAAACTGAAAGGTCATCAACATCGTCGATCTCCGTTCGACGATATTGGAGAGCGTCGAGCTCCGTTCGACGATCGCTGACCGGAAGAAGATAGCTTAGTACTATCTGGAAAGCGCTGAACTCCGTTCGATGATTTCTAAGAACGTCTATCTCCGTTCGACGATCTTTGGGAAAAACGTCGAGCACAGTTCAGAGACTAGAAACACCCTATAGATACAAAATAAAATCAAATTGTTTGCCTAGTCTTGGTCATTTTTAGATTTTTAAAATCTTGGATCTTATTTTAAACTTCCTCCATCTAACATTTCTAACTGATTCAGGAAGAATGTATGTTTCTTTTCATCTAAGAGTTTGGTGAAAATATCTCCCCTTTGCAAATCAGTTGAGATATATTGAAGTTTAATTTTGTTTTTCTCAACATTATCCCTTACAAAGTGATGTCTAATTTCTATGTGTTTTGTCCTACTATGGAGGACTGGATTTTGTGCAATGGAAATAACACTGGTATTATCACAAAATATTTTAGACTTCTCTAAGTTATAGGCATAGTCTAGGAGTTGGTTTTGAATCCACAAGATTTGTGAACAACAACTACCTGCAGCTATATATTCAGCTTCAGCAGTTGAAGTTGACACAGATGTTTGTTTCTTGCAAAACCAGGAGACAAGTCTGTCACCAAGAAACTGACAAGTTCCACTGGTGCTTTTCCTATCTATTCTGCATCCAGCATAATCAGCATCTGAAAATCTAGTTAAGTCAAATGCTGAATCTTTTGGATACCAGAGACCTAGATTTGAACAACTTTTCACATACCTAAGAATCCTTTTTACTAAGGTTAAGTGTGACTCTGTAGGGCTCACTTGGAATCTAGCACATATGCATGTAGCAAACATTATGTCAGGTCTACTAGCTGTAAGGTACAATAAAGAGCCAATCATTGCTCTATATGTTGTCTGATCAACAGATTTCCCATATTCATCAGCATCTAATACAACATTAGTAGGCATAAGTGTTTTCATACATGATGCTTCAAACATACCAAATTTTTTAACCAATTCTTTTGAATACTTGGTTTGAGAAATAAATATGCCTTCAGCATGTTGTTTGATTTACAATATTAGAAAGAAGGATGGCTCACCCATGCTACTCATTTCAAATTTAGAATGCATTAGGTTGGAAAACCTTCTGCACAAATTTGAATCAGTAGAACCCAATATAATATCATCTACATAGATTTGTACTAGTAGGGTATGAGACTTATCAGTTCTAATAAAAATAGTTTGGTCTACTCTACCTCTTATAAAATCATTTTTTAGAAGAAAGCATGCTAGAGTCTCATACCATGCTCTAGGAGCTTGCTTTAGATCATATAATGTTTTATGCAATTTGAAAACATGATCAGGATGAGTTGAAGAGATAAAACCTGTGGGTTGTCTGACATAGACTTTTTCTTTGATATCTCCATTGAGAAAAACACTTTTTACATCCATCTGGTATACTTTGAATCCTTTGTGTGCTGCATAGACTAAGAAGATTTTTATGACCTCTAACCTTGCAACTGGTGCAAAGGTCTGGTCATAGTTTATCCCTTCTTCTTGAGAGTACCCTTGAGCAACTAGCCTTGCCTTGTTCCTTACAATGACTCCTTGATCATCCAATTTATTTCTGAACACCCATTTTGTTCCAACAATGGAGTGATCCTTTGGCCTTGACACTAGTTCCCAAACTTTGTTCCTTTCAAATTGATGCAACTCCTCTTGCATTACAATGATCCAGTGTGGATCTTGCTCTGCATCTTGAATGAATTGAAGTTCAATTTGAGAAAGAAAGCAAGTGTGCATCAGGTTTTGGTTGACCTGATTTCTGGTTTGCACACCAGCTGAGATGTCTCCAATCACTTGGGAGATTGGATGGTCTCTTGATGTTACTAAATCAACATGAGATGTTGATTGTTCACCAACCTGTGTTGTTTCCTCTTGTGGTACAACAACTGGCTTTTCAAGAAGATTCTCTTCAAGAAGATTCTCTTCAATATGTTGAATGACTTCTTCATTTTCACTGCTTTCATCTTTTTGAATAATTTGTAACCTGTCCAAGTCTTCAGCAAGAGAGTGTACCTGCAAAAGTTCTATGGTAGAAGTATTTTTCTCTTTGAAAGACATGTTAGATTCATCAAAAGATATATGAACAGATTCTTCAATTTTGAGAGTAGATTTATTATATACCCTATAAGATTTACTGATCATGGAGTATTCCAGAAACACTCATTTATCAGCTTTAGCTTGAAATTTTACTAAGTATTTCTTGTTATTATTATGAATGTAGCAAATACAACCAAACATTTTGAAGTAATTTACTTTAGGTTTCTTCCCTTTGAGTAATTCATAGGGAGTCTTGTCCTTCAGTTTATGTATTAAACTTCTATTCAACACATAGTTGGAGGTGTTCACTGCCTCTGCCCAAAAGGATAGTGGAAGGTGAACATCTGACAACAATGTAGTAGCAGATTCAATAAAAGTTCTATTTTTCCTTTCAGCTACCCCATTTTGTTGAGGAGTTATAGGAGCTGAGAAAGTGTGCCTGATCACTTCACTCTGACAGAACTTTTGCATAAGAAGAGAATCAAACTCTGTCCCATGATCACTTCTGATCCGGGCAATGTGAGTATTGAACTCACTCTGTATGCATTTGAGAAACTCTGTCAAACACTTAAAGTTATCAGACTTCTTCCTCAGAAAGAACACCCATGTTAATCTAGAGAAGTCATCTACAACCACTAAAGTATAAGATTTCCCTCCTAAGCTTTGTACTGTAATGAGTCCAAAAAGGTCCATGTGTAACAGATACAAAATCGTAGATGAATCACTCTTATTAAGTGATTTGAAACTATTTTTGGTTTGCTTGCCTAATTGACAAGCCCTGCAAAGTCCTTCCTTCTTGTAGGGGCAAGAAGATAGTCCTCTAACAAGGTTGTCGTTGTATAGGCTAGCAATGGTTCTAAGGTTTATATGCCCTAGTCTCTTATGCCATAATTCATTAGGTCTACAAATAGAGTTGAACAAACATATATCTACTTTAGTTGAAAGAAAATCTACAAGATAAATGTTACCTTTTATTTTACCTGTCAATACAGTTGTGTTGTCCTCTGATTTGATTTTGCATGCGGATTTGTTGAAAGTCACTTGATAGCCTTCATCACACAGTTGACTGATACTGATTAAGTTGTGCTTCAGTCCTTCAACATAGGCTACTTTCTTAAAAGTGACTGTGCCAATCTGGACTTCACCATATCCTTTTGTTAGTCCAAAGTTTGAATCACCAAATATTACTTTGGGTCCAAGCTTGGTTTTGAAGGATGTAAAATTGTCCTTGTTTCCTGTCATGTGATTTGAGCACCCACTATCCAGATACCATTGCTGGTTTGATGTTGGATAGGTTTTCTCCTGCACATAAAACAATTTATTTGTTTTTGACCCAGTTTACCTTGGGCCTAGGTTGATAACCTTTAAATTCTGAAATAAAAGACATCTCTGTTTGACTATTATAGCATTCAGGATGATATCTCATAGGAGATATTATCCATTCAGTATAAGAGTTAAACCTCTGAGATGTAGGACCTCTAGGATTGAAGTTTGATTTACCTTTGAAGGATTTTTCAAAACTCTGAGCTCTGTTCGACGATCTCTGAGCTGAGTTCGACGATCTTGGGTCAGATCGTCGAGCTCCGTTCGAAGATCGACTTTGCCAGAGTTCATGGTTCAGAAATCGTCGACCTGAGTTCGACGATTCAGCCTGAGATCGTTGAGCTCCATTCGGCGATCGTCGAGCTCCATTCGACGTTTTCTGTTGAACTTTTGTTTTCTTAGGTAAATCAGAATTCTTCCTAGCCACCTCTACAACTCCCTTACCTTTATCTGAGATAATCTTGATTGGGGTTGTTAATACTATGAATTGGCTAGATGAGGCACCCAAGCCCAGTGTACTATTGAATCTTGAGTTCACTGTGCTTGTGATGTCCATTAGTTTGATACTTCTCCCATTAAGGGATTCTTCAAACTTTTTGGCCTCTGATAGCTCACTTTTCAGTGAACCTATCTGCTCCCTATAGCATTCCAACTTCTCAGAGAGTTTGAGGTTTTCTGATTTTAAAGTGCTGTGTTCAGATAGCTGATTTCTGAGAGAAATGATTTCGTTCTCAGATTTTAATAAATCTAAACACAGTGCTTTAAACTCACACTTGAAGTTCTCAGAATTAAAATCAAAAGAATTTATTATCTGATCTTCTTCAGATTGAGTCTCTGATTCTGACTCTGACTCTTCTGCATCAGAATTTTGTTGTGAGACATTGATAGTCATCATGCAGAATTCTTTTTCATCAGCATCATCGTCATCATCACTAGAGCTGGATGAAGCTTCAGATTCTTCTTCTGTCTCACTCCAAGTTTCAGCAACAAACCCATTTCTTGTATTTTTGTTCTTGCTGGAGGAGGGTTTGTCATTGCTATTTTTCTTGAAGTCCTTTTCTTTTCTCCTTTCTTTCCTGTCCTTCTTGTCCTTGTTTTTATTTTCTGGACAGTCAGACACAATGTGGCTTGCTTTCCTGCATCCAAAATAAATAATCTCTTTGTTATTTGATTTGTCATACCTTGGCTTGTCATGCCCTCTATATGATGTTTTCCTGAAATCCTTCCTGGCCATTTTATAAAACCTTCTGGCGAGTAAGCTTAGCAGCTATTCATTGCCTGTGACCTTGTCTTCAGGCTGATCTTCAATAGCCTTGAATGCTATTGATTTCTCTTTTCTGACTGCTGGTGAAGCAGCCTTCTGCTCTTCTTCTCTATTCTTGATGAGCAGCTCATAAGACTTGAGCTTGCCCAAGAGAGCTTCAGTTGTGATCTCATTTAGGCTTCTGGCATCCTTGATTGACCAGATCCTTGAGTCCCAAGTGCTTGGGAAACACATTAGGATTTTATCATTGAGCTCAGTCAATGAGATCTCTTTCTCCAATGTTTTCAGCTCATTGACTATGAGACTGAGTCTGTTATACATATCAACAACTGACTCACTTTCTCCTTTCTTGAAGTTCTCATACTGAGTTATGAGATGTGATCTTATATCTTTTCTCTCATTAGCAGATCCTGAGACTATCTCAGATAACTTGTCCCAGATGTCCTTTGCTGAGTTGCATTCAGCTACTTTTTGAAATATGTCATTAGACATGGTTTGTGCCAAAATGTTCATTGCTTTGGCATCTGCAACTTTCCATTTTTTTTTATTTCTGCATCTGTTCCTGAAGGAGGTGGAACAACACTTGTACTTGTATTTTCTGGGGGTCTTGGACACACTGTCAAAACAAAATTAAAAATATCTTCATCAATAGAATTCATGTACAATTTTATCCTTGCCTTTCAGAGTGCAAACTTAGATAGATTGCACACTGGAGGTCTGGTGCTAGCATAATCTTTGCTCTGTGCTATTGTTTTATATAAGGATAAATATAATACGAATAATAAAAATAAAAACCCTCTATGAAAGATTGATCTTATCAGAGATCTTTTGGTTCAGGTGTTAGCCTGAGGAACAACTAATCTGATGAGAAATTAGTTGAATAACAACTAACCTCTAGGGTCTGGTATTTTAACCAACCTGCCTCTGATACCAATTGAAAGTGGAGGATAAGATCTATCTTAACCCTAGAGGGGGGGGGGTGATTAGAGTATATTAAAATAATTTTCAAGATAAAAATTATTTGCAGTGGAAGACTTAATTTAAATAATATGTGTATAGTGCTGCAGAAAAAAAAAATATGAAAGCAAGAAATAAAACAACACAACACACATCAAAACATAAAGAAGCAATCAGAGGACACAAGGAGCTATAGTGGTTTCCCAATCAATCTGTGTACATCCACTCTTCTACCACCCTAGGTAGGAATCTACTGCAGGATGAGTTGATCAGGTGTCCTGGGCACCAATGAGCTTTTGATAAGGTGCTCAAAAACCAAACTAGATTTTTTGATCAGGTGTCTTGCCACCACTGAGTTTTGACAAAGTCTCAGAAACCAACACAAACTTTTGAAGGGAGTTTGATAAACCCTTTACAGCAGAGAGAGAGAGGTGAGATGATCTTCTCTGTCAACAATCAGAGAGAAGATAGTGGATGTTGTCAAAGCTCCCCCTGAGATCTTGAGTTGTTCAGGAAGTGAAGCTTTGCAATAGGGTGATAGGCCTTCAGAAGATTAGATCTCCAGCAAAAGATGATTCCAGCAGCAGCTGAAATGTGTGGTGTCTGGAGTCTTGAATGATAAGGCCTTTGAACACTGTAATCAAAAAGGATCTAGAAATTTCAGTATATTGATCTCCTTCAGTGATGTGTGTTCCTGTAATAATTATATGACTGTGAATATCTGCAACTTTTTTTCTCCTTCTTGTTGTTGTTGTTGACTAGCAGAATGAATAATCTTTTATTCCTTATATCTGAATAGAATAATTCTCTGTCCAAGATAGCCGTTAGCCTGTCATAAATGACTTCCTTAAATGCATTTTGTCTTCTGGAGGAAAGTCCAATAAAACATTCCTTTAAAATCTCCTTGAAACTTGCTCCAGATTAATTGAAACGGCTACAAGATTCTTGAAATAAATGCTGGGAATAAATAGAAGGGAATACCAAAACTGACTGAGTTTGAATCTTGAAAAACGTCGATCTCTCCAGAAAAACGTCGACCTGAGCTCAACTATTGTTGAATTGAGCTCAGCAACTGGACTTAGACTGAAGCAGAAATCGTCGATCTGAGCTCAACTATCGTCGAACTGAGCTCAGAGATAGAGAAACAAACTAGAGACAGGAACGTCGATCTGAGATCGAAGATCGCCGAACGGAGTTCGATGACTCGTTGAAGTGAGCTCAGAAATCGCCGAATGGAGTTCGACGATTCGTCGACCTGAGCTCGACGAAATGACTTAATCTCCTGAACTGAAATATCTGGTCTTGAGGGTCTTGAGGGCAGCTTTCAAACATAAATAGTAACCCTTAGACTCAATCTAATTGACCTTTATATCTATAAAAGGAAGTCAAAATAAATTTCCTAAAGCACATAGTGATCCTTGCCCAAATCAGTAATATGGTGTTCCAACAGCTAGTATAACTTATGAGCAATCACTTTCCCTAGAAGCTATATGAGAATCCCTCACAACTCTCACAGTAGCAATTATTCTAGTACTTTGGGAACTAAGATAAATTAGGGTCCTTATTATGTCTATTCTTATTATAGGTAAAAATCCCCTCTTCACCACAAACCTGTTGTGGAATGAAGATTGATTTAAGAATGTTAAGTTGCTGGAATAAGTGAATTTAAATAAACCTTAAATAATAAAAAATAATACTTATTAGCACAAGTCGATGTACTTCCTAACTAGGATAATAAGTCTAGTGCGTAACATGTAGAAGTCAATCACCACCTTGGAACCACAAGCGATAAAAAACAAGAAAAGCTTTACATCTCCTCGGTACCAAGAGATTGTAATGTCTCTTGAAAACACAAAAGGTTAGCAGTTATACATTTGTTCATCCTAACCGTTTTGGTCAAAAGAACTAAATGGTCATATCTTCTTGGTAAGACGTTTATGTTTTCCTGCCTATTTTAAGGACCACTCCATATGAGCATTTCATTCTCATCCAAATCTCCAATAATTCAATCCTACTGTCTATTTTTTATACTTCTTTTTTCCTCACCTTTGTTGCCTCCAATTCTTGAATCACTCTATCTTTTTCAAGCAACTCTCCAACTTTTCAGAATCGTTCCATCCTAGGATTTTCTTGATCTCTATTCTTTATATGATGCGCTTGACGACAAGTGTACCAGTCACATAAGTAATATAAAATGAGCGAATTTTCCTAATTATCAATCTCACGTGGAACACAGTAAGCTGGAGTTATCTTTCGAGGAAGGACTTGAGATTGAAGTTCTTGCGGTCGGATGAGCCGTGGAAGCCTTATTTTGATTTGCAGAAATAAAAACAAAATAAAAGAAAACCTAAATTAACAATGCGGGTTGTCGGCACCACTTCGCAACGTGAATGGGGATTATGCAGGCCACTATGCACTGCTTCACTTGGTGGATGAAAGAGTAGGCACACAGAATGGACAGATAGTCTCGCGGAATGAAAAAGTAGGCTCGCGTGGTGGAAGAGTAGGCTTGCGGAACGGACGAGTAGGCTTGCCTAATGGAAGAGTAGGCTCACGGAATGGAGTGGAGGGTGATGGTGGAGTCAGAATCGGCACACTTCAAGCACGATCAAAACATGTAAAGATTTTCACAACAATGAAAATAGAACTACAAATCACAAGTCTAGAATGCCATACATCATCATAAAGTGAAGATTACAACGCACAACAACAAACAAGAGAAAAATGCAAGAGATACAACTGAATTCAGAGGCTTGGTGTAGATTCACGGTAAAAATCTTCGAATCGTCAATCCACATCCTAGCTCGGTCCCAATTAATGTCCGAGGTAGAGGAGGGCTGTCACTTCCTCCCAATGAGCCCGTCTTCTCCGGTAAACTACAATCCGACCACGTCCGATGCGAAGAACTCTTTGCTTGCCGATGAAGATGTGTGTAGAATCCTCTTCTTGAAGCGCTTGGATGATGTGAATTGGCATAGGGCAAAACCCTCATGAAAGGTGGAAGAAATAGAGCAGTCGCCTTCTCCGAAGAAAGAATTCACGGACTGGTTCAGAGATCCAAATGACCTAAAAATTACGACTTAAATAAAAAAAACGCGGTAAGAAAATTGGGCACACATGATCGAATGCACGACCGTGCATGTATCGTGCGATATTTAACGCGCAGAAATCGCCTAGGCTGATACAGCAACAAACCGTGCGATTTGATCGCACGAGCAAAACAGCCTGTGCTAGAACATAATGCACGGTTCAAGTCAGATTATAGAAAACCCAGGAAAACAGACACATTGTGCGATTTCCTTTGCGCACGGTTGAATCCAACCGCGCGTGAAGAAAATGCACGGGTGATAGTTACATAAAATATTTAGACAAAAATTTTGATCACGCGCGGGCACAACAGTCTGTGCGAGAACAAATCGCACGATTCGAGGCAGATCATTATTTATGCTCTATAGGCATCACACGGTCGCGCCGATCGTGTGTGAAGAAAATGCAAAGCCGCGCGATTCCTACATGATAGAAATTTGCCTCAATGGAGATCTGCCCACTTGCACAACAAACAACCCAGCTTGGAGCACACTTCCAACACACAAACAAAGAAAAATTGCTCAAAAAGATATGAGCACCATGTGCTTACCCCCAACAACATAGTGCGCAAATGTAAATCAGAATTGACCTAAAATGTGCACTTCGTGTAAGAGTGTGAACCAAGTGAAATATAAGTAATAACAATCTAAAAGTGAAGTGCAAGTGAGTGAAAATTAGCCCAGATGAGTCCGAAAAATTCTATAAATATCGGACTCATCACTATATAGTCAAGAAGGGGGAGAATGATGTACCCTAGAGTGAACCATGAAATGTGCAATGTAACATATGGTCATTGGAACCTGTTCTTTGTATGAGGTTGGTTGCACACAACCTCGTGCTTAGAGCTGGCAATGCCATACTTGCTCCTGGAATCCCTTCTCCAGTGAGATGTATTGTGCTTTTACCCAGGGGAGAAGTTGAAAAGGTCCATCCTTTCCAATATGTCTTCCCAGTTCCAATGAAAGAGAACATTCTCATCCCTTGCTGCTCAATAGGGAAAGGGTTGCTGAAGCAGGCAAATCAAGTGGGAGAAACATGTGCTGAACAGAGTAGCAATGAAATTTCTGAGTAAGCGTCGGAATCTCAAAGCAATGCTAAACTTGCAAATGCAACGTTGAGATATTCAGGTTGTGTCGAATAGTAAAACCCGTGCTATGTCGACTACTAAGAAGCGACGTCTAAATCGCAAAGTTACGTTGACTCTTCCCGCAGCTTTTACACCTTCCACTATTCAGAGTATGCTTTGAAATATCTCAGAGCAACAAAACTCCTCCTACCTCAAAGCTGCGTCGATCTCTCAGAATGCCTCCAACGGTTATCTCTCTCAGAATGCCTCCAACTGTTATCTCTCTTAGAACTTGTCACAACTAAAATTGTGGATAGAATACAACTGTTATATCTCTAATTTTAGCAAGTTATCCAGGCCTACAAAAGTAGCTTTCAGAGCATGCTTAAGAAAGACTAGAAATGATTTCAAAAATAAGAACGCATATATAAATGACGCCATCAGATAAGATTAAAAGGGAGCACATAGCAAAAAACACAACAAGAATATCAACCTTTCTCAAGTATGCAATACATAAGAGTAATCTTCTTGCAAACTCTAACAAATTGCAAAAAGAAGGATCTTCCCTTCTCCGAATATTCAAATGTAGAAGCCCTCATCTTAAGGGTTATTTACTGAAGATCGCGACTCAACCTTCTCCTTCAGAGCCACAATCAATAAGAAGAAGCTATTTCCTTAGTTATTAAAAGCGCAAGACGCACCAAGACGCAAATGGGTCTTGGAGCCTAGGCGCTAGGCTCAAGGCACAGGCACGTGCCTGATGAAGGCAAGACCCAAACACATTCATTTTTAAAAATAAGAATTAAACATAAGTTCATCTTCTTGATCCGATTTTTCATCTATTCTACTCATTAATTATTCATTACTATCATTTATATCTCTTAAAAAATAGAATTTGCATCATATCTAAATTTTAACACTTGATTATTGTTGGAAAAACCCATTTAGTCTAGGCCCATTATGTAACATTTATTGACATTTATTGTTTTTCTCTCCTCTCTTTAGTCCCACATCTTGTATAGGACCTTCTTCTCTCCTTCTCTCCTTCTCTCATCTAAATACAAGGTGGTATTTTTCCCTCTCTACATGGTATCAGAGCCATCGATTCTCCTTGAGCGGTTTCCCGTTTCTTAACCGCGCGGTCTGTCTTCTGTCCGCTACCCGCCCGGCTTCTTGCGGCCTGCCTTCCTGTCCGCTCCGCTCCTCTTCTTCTGCTTCCGCTTCTTCTCCGTGGTTCCACCCCTCCCATCCGGCATTTTATAGCCTTCCCCTTCTTTCTCTCTTGTGGGGTCCACCTTCCCTCTCTCTCCTCCAGATCGCTGTCTCTTGCGGACTGTTCTCTCTCTCTGCGACCTGGTACAGTTCGCTGCGGCTTGCGGCCTGCTGATCTGCCTCTCTCGCGACCTTCTCTGGTTCGCTCCGGTTCGCTGCGGCTTCCTATACCTCGCTGCGGCCTGACTCTCTCCCGACCTGCTTCGGCTCGTTGCGGCTTGACCTAGCTCGCCACGGCCTGCTCCTCGCTGCGGACTACCTCTCTTGCGGCCTGCTCCAGCTCGCAAGCGACCTGCCTCTTCTGCGGCCTGCCTCTCCTGCGGGTTGGTCCCGGGCGTTGCGGTCTCTTCTCTCTTTCCGCTCGAGTCTTCCCTACTCGCGGTCTCTTCTCTCTCACCGCCACCGGCCTCCTGTTTCTTAGACCGCTGCTGTGCTCCGCCAGACCGTGCGGACTCCTGTCTTCCCGCATTTTGGTCGCAGTCTTCTCCTTTTACTTTTTTTGCAGGAGGCACTTCAACATCCCGGCTGGCGGGCTGCCATGGACGAAGAAATGACGGCCCTTTGGGCCAACAAGACCTGGGACTTGGTTCCCTTACCTCCAGGTCAGCACCCTGTTGGGTGTAAGTGGGTTTTCGTCATCAAGCATGCTCCGGATGACAATATTGCCCGCCTGAAGGCCCGTCTTGTGGCCCGTGGCTTCACACAACAGGAGTGCCTTGACTATGAGGAGACCTTCTCTTCGGTGGCTAAGCTCAACACCGTCCGTGTTCTTCTCTCCGTGGCGGTGCACCGCCACTGGCCCCTTCATCAGCTCTATATCAAGAACGCCTTTTTGAATGACGACCTTCAGGAAACCGTCTACATGCGCCAACCGCCCGGTTTTGAGACCACGGGGGAGTCTCGGGTGTGTCTTCTCAAGAAATCCATTTATGGTATCAAACAGTCCCCTCGGGCGTGGTTTGGCAGGTTCAGCAAGGTGGTTCGGGACATGGGGTTCACTCAGAGTTCTGCACATTTCTCCCTATTCACCCAACACCGGGCCACTGGAACCGTCCTTTTGTTGGTTTATGTTGATGACTTACTACTCACTGGGGATGATTCAAAGGGGATTCAAGAGGTCAAACAACATCTGAGCACTGTATTTCAGACTAAAGACCTGTCGCATCTTCGCTACTTCCTTGGTCTCGAAATCGCACGACGACCAGACGGGCTGGTCCTCTCCCAAAGGAAGTACTGTCTCGATCTTCTCAAAGACGCTGGTCAGTCCGGTTGCAAACCAGCTTGTACCCCGATGGAGGTAAATCACAAACTGTGTGCTCATGCTTCTGATGACGATTTGCTTCTTCAGAACCCAGAATACTATCGACGACTTGTGGGAAAGTTGATCTATCTAACGGTCACGAGGCCAGATATATCGTTTGCTGTTGGGGTTATCAGTCGGTTCATGAACGCCCCCCGGGTTTCTCATCTCCAGGCGGTTGAACGGATTCTCCGATACCTTAAGGGAGCTCCGGGTCAAGGGCTGGTTTACAAAATCTCCGACTCGGCTCCTGCATTAGTCGCTTATTGTGATGCCGATTATGCCGGTTCTCTGGACGATCGAAGGTCAACAAGTGGGTTCTGTACTTATTTTGGTGGTCATCTCATTACATGGAAAAGTAAGAAACAAGCTGTGGTCGCCCGCTCCTCTGCAGATGCTGAATACCGATCGATGACCTCGGTTGTCTCAGAACTCACATGGCTTGAAAGTCTCCTTACTGACCTGGGAGTAAAACTCCCCTCATCTGCTGTTCTATTCTGTGATAGTTAAGCCGCCATACACATAGCAAAGAATCCGGTGTTTCATGAGCGCACAAAACATATCGAAGTCGACTGTCACTTTATTCGAGAGAAAATTCAATTGAAGAAACTTGAGTTAAAGCATGTTCCGGGCACTGATCAAGTTGCTGACATTCTCACAAAGGCCTTATCTAGTACCCGATTCTACCAGTGTTTGTACAAGCTGGGTGCATATGACCTATACGCTCCAGCTTGCGGGGGAGTGTTGGAAAAACCCATTTAGTCTAGGCCCATTATGTAACATTTATTGACATTTATTGTTTTTCTCTCTTCTCTTTAGTCCCACATCTTGTATATGACCTTCTTCTCTCCTTCTCTCATCTATATATTTGTACTCATTCTTTGTATTTGATATAAATGAACATATATAAAGGTGGCATTTTTCCCTCTCTACAATTATGTTTCGCAAACACTAAATCTTGCAAAAAACTATTGAGTTTTTACGTTATTTCTTTCTTTTGAAAAAAAATTTTGCAATAAAAATCGCAGTCATACATGTCTTTTATGCTTCAAAGGTGCAAAAAATGCGCACGAAGGCGCAAGCCTCTGAGCCTATTTTGCCTGGGAGCCTTAGGTGCACCTTTAACAACATTGACTATTGCTACTCCCCGTCTGAATCCACACTGTGCTATCAAGATCACGTCTCTAGATCTCCACTGAAAGGAGATACATTGTGGAAAATCCATTTCAACTTAACCTATACAAGGAGTTCCGAGAATCTCTCCTCAAGGGACTCAATGTTGGTTCTGAGAGTCTCCATTCAAAAGATTCAGTGGTTGAGCTTCTTTATCAACCGCTCACTTGGCTTTGGAGAGGCCTTATCAACAACACTTGGTTCTAAGAGTCTCCTTACCAAAAAACTCAATGAATTTGGAGAGACCCTATCAACAACTCCTGGTTCTGAGAGTTTCCTTACCAAAAAATTCAGTAATTTTGCAGCGACCTTATCAACCACTTTCGGTTCTACGAGTTTTCTTATCAAAAATCTCAGCACCAGTGATAATGAAATTTTTGCTGCGATAGAAGAGTGGACGTACCCATGTTTGAGAGCCATTATATTATCTTGTGTCGTCTGTATTGTTTGCATTTTCTCTGCGCCTCTCTTTTCCGCACTTTTGTTTACTCTTGACTGCCGTGGTTGTGATATAACAGGGAACTTGGTGAACCTGTTTAGAACATTAATGATAAATGAATATACAAAAAGTTTTAATTACTCTATTCACCCCCTCTATAGTGCATCTCAAGTGATTAACGTCTCTTTAAGGTTGAATTTGATGAGGTTGAATATTGAAAATCTTGATTCCAGTGAAGGAAAGTTTAGGAAAAATTAAATGAAGTACTTTTTAGGCACAACAACTTCGAGTGAAGAGATGCACCGAGGGAGATTGCGAGCTATCAGTTACTTTCTGGTTTGCGAGGTTTGACTAAAAAAGAAGAACAGAGGTTGCAAAGCGGTGAGGTCAGATTTGCCTGCATCGACAAATACCACTTGCTGCAGACGATCTTATTCCACCAAAGAGGAGTGGTTACAAGAGTGAGATAGCCTTAGCCTGTGACTAAGTGATCAAGAAGAGACTAAACTAGAGACGACAATTAAAGTAATTAGTCTTGAGAATTCGAGTTAGAGTGCATTCTGGGCACTGTTAATCCCTATTTATACTAGTGGGGGCCTGCCCGAATGGGTAGGCCTTAAAGTTACGGGCTGCCCGAGGTATCAGAGAGCCGGGCAGAGATGAGAGATTACATGGTGTGCGAAAAGCACTATATTTAATGGACTCTGACTCCGCGGTCCGACAGATAGACTAGCGGTTGTTCTCGATCATCCTGGAGATGATTGCTAATTTTTCTTGGACTGTATGGGCGGTCTCCATAAACTGAGGTTGGCCTAACTGGTTGGCATGAAGCATGCTAAGTACTTTGCAGGGTAGCAGGATTCTGATTAAATATGATTCTCACACATTTGCAAGTGTTTTGAAACTTCGGAAATGTTCGCTTTTACGCAGAGATTGCCATACGTCTTTAATGCATGAGAGGCTGCATCTGATATAGGCGGAGAAAACCGCTCTAGTCGGTGAGGAGGGGCCAAGTAACACAATGGCTAACCGGGATGCCTTGGAGAAGGCTGAGTCGAACCGGGTGGAAGCGGTAGATGCCATTAGGTCAGGTAAGGCTTAATGCGTTTGCAGGCCAAGGCCGTAATTTGAAATTCCATCTGAGGGTTTTTAGGCCTTTGCCGTATATGAAGCGGTCAGAGATAGTAATCTTTTCGCTGGACGACATCATTCCCATAAGTCATGGCGAGCTAAAGCGAGGGAAGAAGGAGGGAGAGTGATCGCGTAAGCCTCAACTCGTGCTTATGAACCTTGAGCTGTGAAAGCGTCCCGTGTTTCCTGCTTTAACCGCAGTTCCTGGGGTTAACCTAGAGTCCAGGGAGTCCTCACGTATTTGCGATCTCCCTTCCTTAGATATAGAAAGTACATCCAATCTTTCTGCTCGTTCCTTTGCACTTAACATAAAAATATTTCTTACCGCGTTGTTGTTTTCTTACCGTAGATGTGACCGTGGCTATGCCTCCACTGCCACCGTCACCGAGGGAAATTTTGAGTTTGATGCTAGAAGTTATGAGTGTGATGAGAGAAAGGGAGATGGCCCTTTAGAAAGAGATGCAGTCTCAGGATGATCACGTTCGCTCCCTTGAAAAAGACGTTCAATATTACAGGAGCAAGGCCTCAGCTCAGTTCGCTGATAATGAGAAGCTGCGACAGGTAGCTTCAATGATGTTAAGGGTAGCTCTGCCATTCATGGCGGTCGGTGCGAGCACAACGACTACAGTTCCTACAGGCCAGCATGGAGAGCGGGCAACTCCGGTCGTCATCCCCTCCATACTTGTTGATCGAGTTGAGAGGGATGTCGAGCGGATTCACCGATCCGCCTACCAAGCTAACCGCCATATCTCTTTGGCGCTTACTGCTATTAGCCATAGTCAGTTGGAAGCAGCTCACATTGGGAAATACCGACCGACACCTCACCCTTAGCTGTACTTCTTTTTAATTTTTGCTAAAAACTTGTAATATTCCTTTGATTTTTTGATTTTCTGCATACGCAGGACCTTTGTTATTGTAATATATTTATAATATTTTTTGTTACCTCTGGAATGTCTGTGTGGAATGGCTTCTGTGATCTGTGTGGCTATATATCTATTGTGCTTGATTAATCTTTCTGTTTCTGCATTGTTGATAGATAGGAACTCAGGTCGCATGATTCTCTAGATGGGCACATGGTCTGACTGTTTTTTAATTTGCTAGGGTTTGCCTTTGAAAAATCTATAAATAACGTTGGCCTTTGATCTGCAATAGAAAATTCGTTGATGCAGCCAAAATAGAATTCCGAGCGAACTCCAATAATGGTGTCCGCGCGAGTAGATGTTGCTAAGACATTTTTAATCTCTGAACATAAGCCTTCTAGGATATCAAGAGCTTAATTTTGAAATTTCCTGGGGAAGCATATGACACAAACACATCTAGTCGCGCGGCTTCCGCGAGAAGACGAAGGGATCAACATTGATGTCGAGAACATGGTCGCAATCCCCATAGAACATTTTAAATTCCCTGTCTTCTGGGAGGCCATTGAGATCTTTAATTGCTATGGAGTGGTCCCCTGCCAGCTCTCGCCAAATTCAATAGCCACGATCTTCTCTTTCATAATATATCTGCGGTCTAAGGGTGTCCGCTTCATGATTGATATCTTCAAAAATGTTTTCCTTGTGCAGTATCTGATGGGAGGAAAAAAGAAGGAATAATTTGAAGGCATGTACTTTGGCTGTAGAAGCATGACGATCTTGAATTTGCCAAACAAAGTTCACAATTGGACAGAGTGGTTCTTGATCTTTGAAGGAAATCTCGACGGTTTACTTGTGTGACCTTGAGGCCGTGACAACTCATTTAAGTCGTCAAAATCGTCAAAGATGGAGCAAGACGTTATGTTTCTTGTCAATGAGCGGCTAGATATTCATCATTATCTGCCCATGTCGCCTATTATGGAGAACATAACTCATGGAGATAGTAAGATATATTCCGCGAACTAGATTCATCTGATCACATTAGCCTTATGTTTTACAATTTTTTTCTTTTGTGATACCTTAGCAACCTTGATGGTTCCTCTAAACAAACCGCAATAATCAGAGGAAGATGTCTTGACTCAGTGAGTGATGAGGAAGAGGAGGTAAGAGGAGAGGATGGCTGGAGGCGATGTCGAAGAAGCAGTCTTATCTATCGAGTTATTTCCTCTGATTGGTGTCGGTGGCCGCATCAAGGATCTTGCCGACAAGCTGCTGATGCGATGGAACAGTAAGGGGAGACATGTCACGGTGTCAACATCTCTTACTTCTTAGAAAAATGACAAAGTTATCCGCCATTTTGGTGCAGTTACAACGACTCTTTATGGGAAGAAGAATCTTGACGAGCTGAGGGACATCCCGCCACCAAACCTTCCCGCCGCAGCCGCTCAGGTGACAGTGAGGAGCACCATAATGAACCATTTTACGGATTGTGCTTTATGCCATTCCTTGAAGGACATTGGCGATCTTCATGAGGAACTAGAGGTAAAAGGTCAATTTGCGATTTGGGCGGTTGTCTTTAATTGAGACCACATATATTAAAATGTTTGGTCTTTTTTGCAGAAAGTGTATGGCCCATAGAACTTTAAGTTCCGAAAAGAGGTCTTCAAACACTGCGAAGATACTTGTGAAAAAACCATCAATTGGTTAAGAGCTCGCGACGGCCTGAAGGAAGAGTTTAAGGATGTCAGCTTTGCGAATATATATCCTAATATGACAAAGGTTTACCTTGATGCGATTAGCGCGGTTTCGAGTTAAGAGGAGGAAGATGGAGAAGAGGCAGAGGCTTAGGACGGAGGAGAAGATAAAGAGAAAGGATGAGCTCTCGTGTTCTGGGACCAAGACTCAGCTAGATATGATGTTTAAACATGTGTAAATTTTTTTTTTGCAAAAGCACGCTGTCTTATTTTTTGTAACCGCGTGAACAGAAGGATTTTGTAATTCTCTTTTGATACGAAATGTAAAAAAAAGTTAATTCGCGTACCTTGCACGATCCTCACCTTTTTGTCATTTTTTGTTGTGTTCTTGATAATGAATTTATTATTACTTACAATTGGAAAAGCCCATGTAAAAGGCCCATTTGATGACCCACTTTATTTATTTTCTTTTCTCCTCCTTCTTTAGTCCCACATCATGTATAGGATTTATTCTTCTCTCTTCTCTCCTATATATTTGTATTCTCTCCTTGTATTTATATACTGGAATAATACATACAAGCTTCGGGCACTATCAACATGATATCAGAGCCAGGTTCCCTCTAGCTGCAACCTACTTTTTTTCTGTCCGCCCGGTCTCCTGCAGACTGCCCTTCTGCATCCGCCTCTCTGCGGACTGCCTTTCTGCATCCGCCTCTCTGCGGACTGCCCCTCTGCATCTGTCCGCTCGGCTACCCTGCGGACTGCCTTCCTGTCCGCTCCTGTCTCGTGCGGACTGCCCTTCTGCTTCCGCCTCTCTTCTCTCCCTCCGTGGTTCCACCCTCCTCAGGCTTCTTATAGCCATCTTCTGCTCTGACTCGTGGGGCCCACCTCTCCTATCCGCTCCGGACGATCCTTCCTGTCCGCTGCGCTCTCTGTTTGTGTCCGCTCGAGCCTCTTTGCTCGCGGACTGCTCCCTCTAGTCCGTTCTATTTCTGTCCGCTCGAGCCTCTGTGCTCGCGGACTCTCTATCCGCAGTCTCTTGCGGACTGCTCCTGTCCGCTGCGGGCTCTCCTTGTGTCCGCTGTGCGCTCGTCTCTTGTTGCGTGGCTTCTTCCTCGCGATCTCTTCTTCAGTCCGCCACGGTGTTTTTCAGCGACCTGCCCCAGTCCGCTGCGATCTGCTCCACACTGCTGCGACCTCTTCCGCGGACTGCCCCCAGTTCGCCGCGACCTCCTCCAAGCTCTGCTCCAAACCGCTGCGACCTCCGTCGCGGACTGCTCCAGCTCTGCTCTAAACCGCTGAGATCTGCTCCACACCGCGGCGACCTCTTCCAATTTGCCGCGGCCTCCTTTCGCGGACTGCCCCAGTTCGCCGCGACCTCCCTCAGTTCGCCGCGATCTCCTCCAGTCCGCCGCGGTTTGTTCTCTCTGCGCTCTGCTGTCTGCTCCTCCTCAGTCGCCATGTCCTCCAGCGACTCCACTACCGCTCAACCCCCGGCCGACCATGTGGCTCCTCTCGAACTCCGCGATGAGCTTCGGATTACTACTCTTTCCCTCTCGGGCAAGTCCAACTTCATCCCTGGGTCCACTCCGTCCGCCGGGTCTTACAGGCCAAGGGTCTTGCACGTCACCTTACCCAGGGCTCACCAACTCCTCCTACTGATGATTGGCTCCGAAATGACGGTCGCTTCCAGACCTGGATCCTGAACTCGGTGGAGGGTGAGCCGTACCAGATGATCATGTATCATGAGACCGCCAAAGCCATGTGGGATGAACTTCATTCGTTGTACTCAGGGAAGGACAACCTTCAGCACCTTTTTGACATCCTCACTGATCTTCAAGCCTTGGATGTTGGCAAAGCTCTGGACATGACCTCCTTCGTGGCCCGTACTAAAACTCTCACGGAGGCCTGGATTCAGCACCAGCCCGCGACTACTGATCTCGCTGCCCAACACGCCCAGAAGGAGGCTGTTTGTATTGCTATGATTATGGCTCGCGTCCCGCCACACCTGCACAGTATCCGCGCCCAGGTTCTGGCTTCACCCACTACCCCTTCCTTCTCCGATGTCTGCTCGATGTTACTTCGCGTACCCCCTCCACCGGAGGTTCCTGCACCACCCTCGCCGGCCCTTCTTCAGCAGGCCCTTCCTCCTTTACTTCCACAACCCTCTTTTACTCGGGGTGGACGTACGGGCTCCCGTGGGCGGGGCCGTGGTGTCCGCGGACGGCCCAAGTGCACCTATTGCGGCCGGGATGGCCATACTGAAGCAGTCTGTCACAAAAACATGGCTACCCTCCTCGCCCGCCTACTGCTGCTGTTACCGATAGCTCTCCTCCGACTGGTACGGATCTTGAGGCTCTTCGCCTTCAGCTGCAACAACTCCAGGGGCTCCTCCACCCACCCTCTGCTTCCATTGCCTCCACCTCCCATGCAGGTATTGTCTCCACCTCCACTGCAGGTACTGCTTGTCTTTCCTCCGGATCTCGCTGGATCCTGGACTCGGGAGCCACCCACCATATCACTTCCATGCGGCCGCCCCAGTTCTCTGCTGCTGCTCATCCCCCGTCTATTACTGTGGCCAATGGTGCGCTTGTCCCGGTCTCCGGCTGCGCTGATCTCTTCCTCCCTCCCTCTCTCTCTCTTCGTTCCGTTCTTTATGTGCCAGCCTCACCTTTTAATTTACTCTCTGTTGGTCGTCTTACTACTGATATGCATTGCTTTATCACCTTCACCTCTTCTGGTTTTTGATACAGGATCGGCAGACGCGGATTACCATTGGTAGGGGCCGACTGCAGAACGGGCTCTACCTCCTCGATGTCTCTCCCACATCCCTTTCCTCTGTTTCCTCGTCTGATTGGCATTGCCGGCTTGGGCATGCCCCTCTACCTATCCTCCAGAAGGCGCTTCCAGACCTTTCTCTTCCTGCTTTTAAATGTGATTCTTGTATTATTGGCAAACAACCTCGCTCTTCTTATCCCGCTCATTGTACTAGGAGCTCTGCTCCGTTTGATTTAATACATTCTGATATTTGGGGACCGTATAAAGTTTCTAGCATTTCTGGTTATCGTTATTTTATAACATTTATTGATGATTACTCTCGCACTACTGGTTGTATCTCCTACATGATCGCTCTGAGCTTCCTCGTGTCTTTCAGGCGTTTGTGTTAGAGACTCGTACGCAATTCTCTACCACCATTAAAACTTTCCGCTCTGATAATGCCCGGGAATACACTAGCCACGAGTTTGCCACTCTCTGCGCAAACTTCGGTATTGTTCACCAGACCTCTTGTCCCTACACCCCTCAACAAAACGGGGTCGCCGAACGAAAGAACCGCCACTTGCTTGATGTTGCTCGCTCCCTTATGCTTCACATGCATGTTCCCAAAGTCTTCTGGAACTTTGCGGTGTTCACTGCATGTTTTCTTATCAACCGTCTCCCCTCTCCGGTTCTCCAAAACGCTACTCCCTTCAGCCTTCTTTTTCCCTCCACACCCGCTTCCCCCCTCACCCCCCGGGTTTTTGGATGTACCTGCTTTGTCCATCACCTGGGCCCCACTCTTGACAAACTGGATCCCCGTGCGGCCAAACACATCTTCGTCGGCTACTCCCGCACCCAAAAGGGCTATGTTTGCTACTCTCCGCTCACCCGGAAGGTCTCTGTATCGGCTGATGTTACTTTTCGGGAGGATCAACCCTTCTTCCCCCCCCTTTGCCCCCACTTCTACCACCACCTCCTACACCACCCTCCCTCCCACGGCGGTGATCCCCGTCCAGTCACCTCCCACCATCCCTCCGCCTCCTCCCACCCTTGACCCTCCTCGACCCCCCGTCATTCGGGTCTATACTCGTCGCCCTCTTCCTCCCGTTGCTCCTCTGCAGTCGGCTTCGACCTCGGCTTCTCCGTGTTCTGCTGCTCCGGTGTCGGCCTCTACCGCTCATCCAATGGCGGACTATGTTTCTCTCCATCACCTCTCTCCACCTCTTCAGACCTTGGCTACTTCGCTATCCTCGGTCTCTATTCCTACTTCTGTCCAGGACGCTCTTCAACATCCTGGGTGGCGTGCGGCCATGGAAGACGAGATGGCTGCTCTTTGGGCCAACCAGACTTGGACCTTGGTGCCCCTTCCTCCCGGCCAGAAACCTGTTGGGTGCAAATGGGTCTTCGTCATTAAACATGCTCCTGATGGGACCATTGATCGCCTCAAAGCTCGTTTGGTTGCACGTGGCTTCACCCAGCAACAGGGGCTGGACTATGACAAGACCTTCTCTCCGGTCGCTAAGCTCAACACGGTCCGCATTCTCATTTCTGTTGCTGTCCATCGCCAATGACCCTTATTTCAACTCGACGTCAAGAACTCTTTCCTGAATGACGACCTTCAGGAAACGGTTTACATGCAACAACCTCCTGGGTTTGAGACCACGGGGGAGTCACGGGTTTGTCATCTTCTCAAATCACTATATGGTCTCAAACAATCCCCTCGGGCATGGTTCGACAAGTTCAGCAAAGCTCTCCGGGAAATTGGCTTCACTCGCAGCTCGGCTGACTTCTCATTGTTTACTCGCCACCAGGCCACTGGTACGGTTCTCCTATTGGTATATGTCGACGACATCATTATTACTGGTAGTGACTTGGACAGCATACATGCCGTTAAGCTACATCTGAGCTCCGTCTTCCAAACTAAAGATCTGGGACATCTTCGGTACTTCCTCGGTCTGGAAGTGGCCAGACGGTCAGATGGGTTGGTTCTCTCTCAGCGCAAATATTGCATGAATCTTCTTCATGATGCAGGCTACTCTGGCTGCAAACCTATTAACACTCCCATGGATGCAAATCACAAAATATGTGCTCAGAGCTCGGATTCTGATTCGCTTCTACCAAATCCAGAATATTACCGTCGTCTAGTTGGGAAGCTTATCTACCTAACAGTTACAAGACCTGATATATCCTTCGCTGTGGGACTTGTGAGTCGCTATATGCACTCTCCTCGAAGCTCTCATCTCCAGGCTGTGGAACACATTCTCAGATATCTTAAGACAGCTCCTGGCCAAGGACTTGTATACAAAACCTCATCTTCCATTCCTACACTAGTGGCATATTCTGATGCCGACTACGCTGGCTCCCTCGACGATCGACGATCTACTAGCGGGTTTTGCACCTATTTTGGAGGACATCTGATTACTTGGCGAAGCAAGAAACAAGCAGTGGTTGCTCGATCCTCAGCAGAAGCAGAATATCGGGCAATGACTGCTGTGGTCTCTGAACTCACATGGATTGAGAGTCTCCTTACCGACCTTGGAGTTAAACTACCTTCACCAGCTCTCCTCCTATGTGACAGTCAAGCTGCCATACATATTGCTAAAACCCGGTCTTCCATGAAAGAACGAAGCATATTGAGGTAGATTGTCATTTCATCCGAGAGAAAGTCCACATGAAGAAGATCGAGCTCAAGCATGTTCCGGGTACTGAACAGGTTGCTGACATCCTCACCAAAGCTCTACCTAGTACCCTCTTCTATCAGTGCCTATCCAAGCTTGGCGCATACGACTTGTACGCTCCAGCTTGCGGGGGAGTATTGGAAAAGCCCATGTAAAAGGCCCATTTGATGGCCCACTCTATTTATTTTCTTTTTCCTCCTTCTTTAGTCCCACATCATGTATAGGATTTATTCTTCTCTCTTCTCTCCTATATATTTGTATTCTCTCCTTGTATTTATATACTGGAATAATACATACAAGCTTCGGGCACTATCAACACTTACAATTCATTTGATATGATCGATCAAGCCGATCTCATTTTTCCTTGCCGCATATATGCTATGTTCGAGATACCTGTGTAATAGCCAGTATAGTAATCTTTACAAGAAGAATCACCCTGCATGTTCGAAGAGTTAGGGCAGTCACAATAATATAATCTTTATAATTGATTGTGTATAATAATGAAGCGATTAGGCGATTTGGATCAATTATGACCACAATTATATGACATGATATTGCTTATAGAAGTGTAATGTCGTCCTTGAAGTGAATCATAATATGACTACTCCAAATAGTTTCATGATTGATGCGACCTCACGATTAATAGAGACGTGATTTCTAAAATATAGTATGAAACTTCATCATAATGTAAATGGATATCATTTCCGAAGAACAGATTATAACATATGAGTTGATATGATAATAAACTTCCGTCTTCATGAACTCATATCACTCGATCATATGATAAGGTTGAGTGCGACCAAGCGATCACCATACATGTGTCTGCATAGTATAATTTTATTCCCTTTTTAAAATATCTCATCTATTAAGATGACTTGAGAAGTAGATAGCCGGAGGTCAGGTAGAGATAAATCCGAATGATAAATCCAAACAACAATTCTGATCTCATTGTCAGTCTATAGAGAAATCTAAATGATAACCTGCATTTAAAAAAAAAAGGCCTCAGCAATGGGAGATCTACGAGCTAAGATGACTAATTGGGGAGGTGTTTACGACATTGCTTTCCTTAGAGAAGTCATCATAACTATACAAAACTCTTATAAAGGCGACCTAGACGTGTATACTTCTCATCGGGTGTGACCTATACTGGTCACATGCACATTCTCTGCCCACAGATGATTCATGGCTCAACCGGTGGTCAGAAATATTCTTACCGCATGATGTTAAAAGAGGCTTTATTTTTAATCGCCCATTAACTGCGATTTGGGAGGTCATATCATAATATTTTCTCCTTTGCTAGGTATGATCCATATTGATCACCAGCATATTTTTATCTCCTATCGAGATATTGTAGGGCACATGCGTCGGTCAAATGTTCCTGACCGCCCTGATTCAAAAAACCACTTCTTTTGGGATGCCAAGAAGTATTCGAGGGTTACATGCTAAGATGACTAATTGGGCAGGTGTCCGTGACATTGTTTTCCTCAGAGAGGTCATCATAATTGTAACGATATCCCCATCACTGTGCGACAAAGCTGATCAATCACCTGGACCTCCCTTGATGCAGGGGAGTGTCAAATTTTGGCAGAGATCCAACACCTTAAAGACCTCCACACGAGATTGGATCGAACGACGATTACACAGTGCTAAATCTCTCCATTGCATGTGGTCCTACTGAGTGTTATAACTCATACGATCTTCAATTCGTGGGGGTTCAAGTAGGATTTGGTGATTTCTCCTCGACGAGATTTCTCCTTGAAGGAGACATTCATCCTTTTTTCTCAATACATAAAAATGTCATCATATCAACAATAATAGTAAAGGAGACAATAAGAGGTAGAAGACTTTTATTAACAGAAAAAATGTTTTACGTCATCACCACTCCAAGTGTTGGATATTTCTTCTCCGTCATGAGTTTGGAGATGATAAGCACCTATTTTCAATGCCTCTTGCATAACAAAAGGTCCTGCCCAGTTAGGATTCAATTTTTTGACTGAGCCAGCACTTGCCGCTAAATCAACCTTTTTGAGAATTAAATCCCCAATGGCGAATTGTTTCATTTTAACACTCTTGTCGAAGTGTTTTGCCATTCTTATTTTCACTTCTTCTTGCCTAATTAAAGATTCATCTCTTAGCTCTTCAATTAAATCAAGACTGCACTTAACATCTTCATTATTCGTATCCATCCAATCCTCACCACCCTGCTTGAATAATAAAACTCTCAGACTCATTACCTCGAACTCTTCTGGAATTAGAGCTTCAAACCCATGGAGAGTTTGAAAGGAGTTTCCGTAGTAGCTGAAGATGGGTGTTGATGCAAAAAATGCACCTCCACAACCTCATGCTGAGGGACACCGGGGTAAGGAGACTACAAGCTGTCGGTCACTTTCGGCTGAAGAATCATAGAAAAGAGGGCCGCTAAGTGGCGAGACTAGACTTACCTGCCGTGGTGAATATCACTTGCGGAAGACAATTTTTTGATTGAAAAGGTGCAGTTACAAAGGAGAAGAAAAAGTTAGCCGACAAACAGATGACCGAGAAGGAACTGGATTCAAGACCGCTTCCATAGGTAGCGAGCTTGAGGATTCGAATTTGCATGCCTTATGGGTATTGTTCACCTCTATATATAGGAGTGGGAACCTTCCCGAACAAGTAGACTCTAAAATTATGGGCTTCTCGGGATACAGGGGAACCATGCAAAGATGAGAGATTGCATGTTGTGCAAATAAGAAAATGAACTATGACCGTTCATTCCGACTGTCAGCCTAGAGGTTGTCTTTGCTCTTCCTGGAGATAGTTGTTGAATTGTCCCATGTGGCTTATGCGGTCGCCGAAGGGTCAGATTGCCTCAACTGGTTTGAGGGAAAGCTGGCCGCGGGATTCTGGATAAACATAATCCCTACATATTTGCAAATTTTCGAAAACTTCTGAAATGTCTGCATTAACCATGAAGACTGCGACACACCTTTAATGTTTGGAAATCTATACATAAGGAAAGGGGAGTCTAGATTTTCCAAGGCATTTTCTGCAACGGGACTCTTTTCTCCGCTTGTGGTCAAACCTCTCCAGTCTGTAATGTCTTGGTTTGGAAGGATGTCTTTGATGTCCCTCTTCAGTGATGAAGCTAAGAAGCGATCTCCCCCCTCGCGACAAGAAAATCGCCGCGAAAAAGGTGATTCAGCTGGAGATCAGCGAGGGTTAGAAGAAACCTAAAAAGGTGGTGCCCGCTCAAAAGCCTACTACGGTCACACCGGCGGTCTGCAAAGATGTTGAGATCGTGTCCACTTCGTCTTCTGAATAGGTCATTTTGGATCTTCCGGGGGTGACCATCAACATTGACGCTGAAAATCTCTGGCCGCGTTGGAGAGGTTAAAGGATGCCAAGGAGAAATCTGGCGTCGTTCAATGCTTGAGCTCGCCATTACGCTTAAATGTGGATGCAGGGGCTGTTCACGAGGGGTTGAAGATGGTATCATTTATTGCTGTCGAGAAGTTAAGGAAAAACCAAGACGTAATGCTTGATGCTACGAAGAAAGAGAAGAAGAGGAAAATACTAGCCGCTGAGTTATCTTCTGAGGGGAAAAAGAAAAATAGAAGTAAGAAGGAAGATTTAGCTGCAGAAGTCGTCGCGGTCAAATCCATTTCCGCAGTGAGTGACGAAGGGGAAATCCGCGGTGTTTGCCTGAGGATGCTTCTGTCGCTGATTAGGGATGTCAGAACTCTGTTCTCGCGGTCAACTCCCACTTCAAAGATCTTGCAAACGATTTTAGTGAATTTTTTAGTGACGATTGTTAGGGGGAAGGAGGCATGGAGGACCCAAAGGTTAATTCTGATGCCGCGGTGAAGGAGATTGATTAGGCGGAGAGGCTTCGGTGAATCGAAGTAGAGAAGACCGCGCTGGCCGGTGGGGGGGCGGGCAATCAGTACGGTGGCTAACCTGGAGGTGGCCGACGCCTTTCAGTGGAGGTGGAGGTGGCCGACGCCTTTCAGTCATGTAAGTCCAGTGCGGCCTTTGGATTAGAGCCTTTATTTATAATTCATCCTACAACTTTTAAGCCTTTACCACCTGCTAAACGGTCAGAGATAGTGATCATCCCGCTGGATGGTATCATTTTCATGAGTCACGAGGAGATGAAGCAAAGGCGAAAGGATGCAGAGCGGTCTCGTAAGCCCCAAATCATGCTTATAGACCTCGAGAAGAGGAGACGCCTAGTGTTTCTTGCTTTAACTGCGATTCCCACGATTAACCAAGAGATAGGATGATCTTCACATACTTGCGATATCTTCTCTTTAGATGTAGAATGTACATCTGATCTTCCTACATATCTCATCATAATTGTTATGAAAATAATTCTTACCGCAGGTGCGACCGTGCCCGTGCCTCCATTGCCCCGTCGCTGAAGGAAATTCTTTGCCCAATGCTGTAAAGACATGGGGGCGAGGGAAAGGGAGAAGGCTCTCAAAGAGAAGATGCGGTCTCAAGTTAAAGACTTTAGCAAAAGGATGCAGCCCATGGAGAAGGATGTGTAGTACTACAAGAACAAGGCCTCGACTCTATCTGCTGAGGTTGAGAAACTGTGACAAGGAGCTTTGACGGCGGCAAGGATGGCTCCACTATTGACAGGGGCTACTGTGACACACAACGATCAAACCTCCAGTGGGCCAACCCAGAGAGTGAGCGCCGCAGTCTGCCGTCTCCTTTATACTACCGCGGGGTTGATGAAGTTGTGAGTGCTCCAGCTGTCGACCAAGATAGTCACCTTTTGTTGGCAGATTCGCCCTGCGATACGCATAGTGAGCGGTGTAGATCCTCCCTCCATGGTCTGTATAGATACCCCAAACTCGGTTATGTACAGGATATTCCACTGTTCCCCTCCTTCCTCCGACATTTCTTCCTCGTCCTCCTTCCTCAACATGTACTCTTGGATCATCTGAAATTTGTGGATTGGGGTGAATTTCTCATCACAGTTGAAACACAATCACTTCTCCTTCCTTGCCTGTAGCTCTGACCGTGTCAACTTCTTTACAGTGGCCGTCCCAGCTGCTCCTTGATCTTTGGGAGGGGGGGGGGGTCGTACTGTTCTTCGTATTCCCCCATCTTAACTTTTGTCGGTTGAATCACTTCTTCTTGAATCTGAGACATGCTGACCATGTGTGTCAAACATCGCGACATGTTGGCGTGCACCTCATCCTTGATGTGCTCCTTCAACCCCAAAATAAAGCAACTAATTAATGTTCTCTTCCCACTGCACCTTATTTGCTAACCTCTCGAACTCTGCTTGGAATTCTATCACCGTCCTTTTTTGACTCAGTTTTTTAAGAAGTGTCTAAAAATCTTCGTATTCTAATGGTCCAAATTGGGCTGTAAATCCGTTAACGAATTCGTGCCATGACATGTGTTCTCATCCCCGGAGGAACTATTGGGTTCACTGGAATGCGTCATCCCCAAGGTGAAAAGACGCTAACTTCACCCACCCACTGTTCTTCTGACATCTCCCGATAGTTGTAAAATAACTCAGCCTTTTGGATCAATTCCAATGCGTCTCCTTTTTTGAATTTGAGATAGTTCATGCGTGTCACCTTAGGTGGCATGTAGGCTCTCGGAGTCTCAGGTGTTGCTGCTTGGGCCTTCCATATTCTTGCCCGAGTCCCGGTGATCGTTATTGTTCGGCTATCTAGTTTGGGTATCCTCCATCATCCATATAGGGGTTTCCGGCCTTGGCATCCACCGACGGAGGCTGTACTCCCATTCACCCCCTCTGCCGCTGCTGGCATGTCCCGACATCCCAGAGATGAGGAGTCCATCCCGATGTGGGTAACCCATCCCCCTGGGTCGTCGACCCTCCTGTCATCCCTCCCGTGTCCAATCAGAGCCATGGGTTCATGCGTCTCTGCCGTAAGGGGGAAAATCCTAGCCCGTTGCGTCAGTTCCGCCCCTCTGCGTTGCGTCGTTCCACGTCGGTTGCCGCCGTTAGCCTCCCTCCCTTCCGCCGTCATTTCCGAGCCCCAACTGACGCTTCCCGCCTTGTCACTGCCGTCGTTACCCGCGCAGTGATTGTTTGGGTCTTCGTGACCCGCTGAAGACGGGATCGAGAGCAGCTTGACGCTAGCCTCTTCCATCACTATAACTTTGCCCATGATGTTTTGGGTCAACAAGCTTTTGATCTTTTCCATGCGAGCATCCAACCATTCTTCCAATCGTTTCTGCGATGCATTCAATTTTTCTTTAATGACATCCACCGCGTCTGATACTCCGATGTAGTTCTTCTTTAGGGTTGCCAGCCGATTGGTTTCTTTATGGGAGCGAGTCACCATGGTGGAGAATTGAAAATCCTCTGATATCAAATGATAGGAGCAGAAGAAAAGTTGGGAGAGAAAGAGAGATATCTAGGGTTTGAGAAGAAGAGAGAATTACATTTGGAGTCTTCATGATCCACCATCATGCAAGCCTAGAGGTTATTACACCCCTCGGGCCCAGGAGGGGGCCGACCGGCCCCCATAGGGGTTGAACCCGTCGGTTCAGCCCCCAACCGCCATCTGTGTTAATTTGGGGGGCTGAACTTGTTGGTTCAGCCCCGCTTAATGCCACATCTTCCTCCATCTTCGGTATTGCTGTCCCGTTAACCGACCATTATGAGGATCAATAACACACTTTTACAACTTCAAAACAGTGATCAACTTGAAATACAAGTAAATAGTGATACCTTTATCTTGGGGGAGGAAAGGACTCAATGACATTTTATGTCTTCACATAGCACTCTCTGACAAGTTTTTGGTCACTCCTGACCCTGAACTATTTCCCTTCCATGACAAACTTGATTGCTAGGTGGAAAGTTGAAACAATGGCTTAATACTCATTGAGGATTGACCTCCCTAAAATTGCATAGTTGCTGCTTAGAGCATCCACTATTACAAACATGACCTGCTTGGTCACTCCCAATTTTACTGAAAGAGTGACATTCTCTGACTTCTTTTCTCTCTCCGATGTAGCTGTGGAGAGGTCCATTGTTATGAGCCGCTCATTCACGGCTTAAGCTTGCTGGTCGAGCCACACAATATGGATCGCGGCCCGCACGCCCTAACTCATTTCCGCACGTGTTCTCGGTGCGGTGGGTTGTTGTGGTCGGGGCTCGATCCCCAAACCTCCTTGATGTATGCTCTTAACGCTAGCTCACATCACCAACTGAGTCACAAATCAGTTGGTGATGTGAACTAGCGTTAAGAGATTACATCAAAGAGGTATTAGGATCGAACCCCAATCTTAACAACCCTCCGATGATGTGTGCGAGTCGCGAGCCATGTTGTGTGGCTCGACCGACGGGATTAGGCCTGTGAATGAGTGACCCATAACATCAAAAGTGCACTGTTGATGTTGTGGGCCGGGCCCGAGACTCTACGACTTTGGGCCTAATCCCGCTCCCACTCCCGGGTTTAGTCCGCCACACAACATGGCCGCAGACCAGTCACCTCTACCCCTCTCCACACATGGTCTTGGTGCTGCGGGTTGTTCAGGCTGGGGCTCGTAATAAGAGAAACTTAACTCTTTCCCTCATCACCAGTTGATCCACGCTTTTGATGTTATGGGCCGCTCATAAACGGGCCTAATCCAGTCAGTCGAACCACACAACATGGGCCACGGCCCATCCGTGGATCAACTCGTGATGTGAGTTAGTATTAAGAGCTTACATCAAGGAGGTCTGGGGATAGATCCCCAACCTCAGCAACCCGCCACATCGAGAACACGTGCGGAAGGGGGTGGGGGTGTGTGGGCCGTGACCCATGATGTGTGGTTCGACCGACAGGATTAGGCCCGCGAATGAGCGGCCCATAACATCCATCATTTGAGAGGAGGGTCTTTCCCATCTTCATGACTTCAAAAGCTGGTTTGAAGAGGAATTTGATAGAACTACCGATATCTATTAGGATTTTTGATATTGTGTAGTTTTCCACAACTGCTTTGATAAGTACAACATTATTGAAAGGTTGTTAGTTGGAGGGAGATCATCTTGGCTGAAGGTGACTGTACCTCGAAAAGGAACTGATGAGGAGGTTGTTGCATCCTCAGAACGAAAGACCCTAACGATGCTAGACTTCCAGGAGAACTCAAGCCCCCCCTGTGGATACAAAAAAGATGGCCTAGTGGACCTTGATCATCAGCTTCTATGCACTCATTCTCATAACTGACATTTCCGAGAGAACCAATATCATTCACTTCTTCACATTCGCAGTGAACCTCAAATATTTTTTTTCCTTTGATAGTGACAGACTTATCACCCTCTTTCCAAAGAACTAGATCTTGGAGGCTTTCCTTTTTTCAGAAGCTTTTCAATGAGAATCTGAAGGGCTCGTTAGTTCTTGGACCTTTTTTTTATGATATTCACAATAGGGGGCTGAATTCTGACCCCTGACGTCGGACCTCATAGGTGCCAGTTTCCTGAAGTAAGACTGCTTGTGGAGGATTTGTACTACTTCATTCATCGGGAAGATGAGATCAATGAATGACACTTGAGAGTCTTCATATTATTGCCGCTGGTTGAAGACGAGTGGTGGAGGCTAGTGCTGATATCGAGTCAAGTTCGATCAATTTTTCCTCGACTCGAAATAAAAATTTTTGACTTGAACCTGGCTTGAAATCAACTCAAAATTGAAATCGATTTCGAGTGGAGCCGACTCAGCTCGAAATGGCTCGATTTCGAGTCAGCGCGAAATCGAATCGAGCCGGCTTGAAATTGAACAATTTTTCTCTCTATTCCCAGTTGACTCAAAATTAAATTGGGCAACCTATAAATTTAGCAAATGAAACACTTAAAATCTTCATTCTTTTTATTTTGGTTTAAATTTTATTGTTTTTAATTTTAAAATAAGAATATATTTGTAAATTCGTAATATTTTTAATTAATGCGAGCTGTTTCGAATCATATTTCGAGCGATTCCGGACTGACTCGAAATCAGATTCGAGTCAAATTGAATCGACTCAAATTGAGTCGAATCAATTTTAACCGATTCCGATTCGACTCAATTTTCAAGCGATTTTCGAGCGGCTTTTGAGTTTCGAATAATATGCTTAGCCCTAGTGGAGGTTGGAAGTGCTGTGGGGCTTGCTGGGACTGAAGGAACTTGCGGTCTCATCTGGTGGAATTGCTGATGGTTATAATAAGGGCAGTGATGGAGGAAATTCCCTCCCATTTGAGTTGGTGGGTTGAACTCTTTGCGAGGAGGTCTTTGAGGATGCTGAGGAGCAACAGAGGTTGAAGCATCAACATGCTTCTTATGGACTAACTCAGATAGGGAGGAGATGAAATATGGGTTGGAGATTTCGCCCTCTATGAAACAATTGACTATGCTGATTAATTCATGGTAGGGACCCGAGTCCTTTCTATTGATTTCAAATTTGAAGAGGGCTTTCTAGAGGCCACAAGTAAGAGAAACTTGGTACAAAGTGGATTCACATCGTGAATCCTTTGGATCTATTCTTGAAACCTTTCAATGAAATGACCAAAGTTTCATCGTCACCTTGCTTTATCTGGAAGAGGGTCGGAGGGCCACTCTTCCTCTTCTTCGAAGTGGCAAACTTTTGGAGAAGTTCTCTTCAGAGATCTGAGAAGTATGAATCTGACTGAGTCGACAACTTGTAGAACCACTCTTTGGATTTGCCATTGAAAGACGTGACAAACAATTTGCACTTGATTCCATCTGACAAGGTCCTCGTTGATACAACTGATTGAAAAGCTTGGAGGTGAGAGACAGGATCTTCTCTTCCGTAGAAGATAGAAAGGCAAGACTCTCTGAATTCGTTGGGAACAGGTTCTGAACGAACTTAATCTGAAAAAGGCGAAGACTCCTCCGCGATCTCAACTAAAGGGTTACTATAACTTTCTTGGAAGTTCATCACTCTGGCTTGACCTCACTGTGCAACTACTCTGAAGAAATCATGGCGGGCAGCTGCGAACTCATCAGAATGAGGCTGCAGAGGAGCTGCAGGCAGAGTACCCGGGCGAGCAGGAGGAGCTGGAGCGCCAATTGGAGGAGCTTGCAAACAGGGTGGAGGGATCTCGACTGCAGCGGTCTGATGGGCTAACAGCTGGGTTATCGAAATGAGCGCTTGAGTCATCGCCTCTATCTGTTGAGTAGTCCCGCGACGAGCCTGCTCGAACCTAAACTCCAGGGCTTCTATTGCGGTTGCATTGCTTGAACTGATTCCGGTCCCTGCTGGCGGGCACTATTGAATGTCGCGCTCAGACATCCGAATCGATCTGTCCCCCAAACAACTCAATCTGAAGGTCATGTGTTTGTTCTGTTGGTGCAGAAAATACGCCTCCACGACTTCACGCTAAATGACACCGGGGGAGACTGCGAGCTGTCTGTTACTTTCTGGTTTGCAAGATCTGACTAAAAAAGATGAACAGAGGCCGCAGAGCAGCGAGACCAGATTTGCCCGCAACGGCGAATACCACTTGCTGCGGACAATCTTATTCCACCAAATAGGAGCGGTTACAAGAGTGTGAAAGCCTTAGCTGGTGGCTAAGTGACTAAGAAGTGACTAAACTTGAGACTACAACTAGAGTAATTAGGCTAGAGGATCCGATTTAGCATGCCTTTTGGGTATTGTTCACCCATATATATACTAGTGGGGGCTGCCCGAATGAGTAGACCTTAAAATTATGGGTTGCCTGAGATACAAGAGAACATGGCAGAGATGAGAGATTATATGGTGTGCAAAAACATTAAATTTTAAGGACTCTAACCGCGCGGTCCGGCGGCCAGACTAGCGGTTGATATCGATCTTCCTGGAGATGATTGCTTATTTTCTTTGGCCGGTAGGTGTGGTCTCCATAAACTGAGGTCGCCTTGACCCGACATGCATGAAGCTTGCTGAGTACTTTGTTGGGTTGTAAAATTCCGTGTAAATAGTTGGGTGCTCAAAAATATTACTATCATGAGGCAATAATCATTTTCATGATTGATTGACTTATTAGATCAGCTCAAGCATGCGCCATTCTTCACGAAACTAGGACTCAAGTTGTCAATTCATCATGTATGCATTCAAGAAGAAGACACATGGAATATAGTCTTCAAAACTCGGTAAGGGCATCACATGTGTGTTGTGATGTCATGATCCTTGCAATTTGCTTACCTTCATACAACCTATGAATGACATCTTGACGGTTTTTGGATTAAATTATGACATGAGCCAATTAATAAATCAATCCTCTTTATATCCATTAATATATTATTTTGGAGAAGTGTATCCTATCATTGAATATTAACCATGCAAGATTAATGGTTTAATCTGAGCATGAAGATTTGATTCCATGCTTGACAAAAAGGATGTAGCCCTTGGAATAAAGAAGCCTACAATCGACTTTTGCAGGAATGGTTGAAATAAAGAGTTAAACAAGAGATTAAGAAAGAGTGAGGTGTCATTACTCCAAGAACTGTCCTCTCCCAAACTGTGAGTCAAGTTCATCTATCTATTGGACTATGAACACTTGAACACATACACAACAAGTGCTTGATCTACAACAAAATAACTGCAATGCAATCATAAATATTGAGTTAAGTAAGAGAACACTCCTTAGAGTTTGAGGTTAGTAGTGACAAGATTGATATTGATGCTGAGGGGGTACATTCCTTTTGGGATTTAATGTCATTGAGTTAGTTTAATGGGGGTGTACGGAATTTAGCTCCAAGAATTAGTTGATGCTGAATTCGTTTGCCCGAGCTCCTCTCCCTGGGGATCTCCAATATTGTTTGTCAAAAAGAAGGATGAGTCCCTGTGTCTGTGCATCGATTATAGAGAGATGAACTGATTCACTGTATGAAACACCTATCCCCTGCCAAGGATCGAAAAATTGTTTGATCAACTTCAAGGTGCTCCCGTCTTCACTTGCCTTCATGACACTAATGAACAAAGTATTCGAACCATATGCCTTGCCCTTGTTAGGTACGCATCTCTGCTTACTTATTGAGCCATTCGCGGCTTGACGAGCCTGGAGATTTTAACAACTAAATTGCATTCCTTGATGAAGAGTAGTCATAAATTTCTATAATTAAGATGCACTCCTCTGGTTAAAAAGTACGATAATGTGGTATCATTCTCCACACTCCTATGTCACAAAGACCCTTTAAAGGAGATGTCATTTCCGGGTGCATTAGTTAGAGTAGTCCTCATGTAGGATGACCGACTAGTGGCTTATTAGTGAGAGCTACTTCAAGGCGCCAACAAGAACCGGCTTACAAATATAAATGCTTTACCCACACTCCACTGTGCAGTGAAACATCGGCTATCATACTTATTGAAAAATAAGTTTGTGTTCCGTACAAACTACCAATCACTTTTATCTATCTAAATACAAACAAAATTATAGCTTGCAAGGATTTTGAAGTTGATGTCCTATCTACAATTGTCCATTCCATTCTTTAGAAATATGAAGGGCACTCAAAGTAGGACTATTGACTTGCGACACATGAGTTAGTTTTCATTTTACTTTTATTGATGGCCGGCTTCTTATGAGAGTCATAGATTAGAATGCTATAGAATGTCCACAAATTAAATGAGTAGATATAGTTAGTTTTGAAGGATTAGGTAGGAGAAATGATAGACACAAGAGATTTTTTTATGAAAGTTGTTTTAAAATTATTTGTGTAGTTTAGATTTAACATCTTGGGCAACGCTTAACAATAACATATGGAAATGATGATTCATGAAGGCTTAGTTGAAATGGTTTCCAGGAAGGAGCTGTTGAATGTCCACCGTGGAATGATGCTGTGGTGCTCCATGTGCAGTCGAGAAATGCACCAAAAAGGGTTTCACGCTCTACCTACTTTTGATGGGAACGCAGAAAGCTGGCGCCCTAAGGGATCGCCCCACTCGTGGTGTTCCATGCGTGTTCCACCATACTCAAAAGCCCCAAATGAAGTTAATTATTACAAAGCTATTGATGATAACAACGATCATGATGATGATGAACCTCTTGTTTGGCTGACAAATTTTATTGCACTTCCCGTAAAATAGAAGCTCTATTCATTCAGCTGAGCCCTTTTTACATGTTCCAGGTAGTCCTGTGCTAGGATACCTGGCTGCTGGCATTCTTATTGGTCCTTATGGGCTGTCTATTATTCGCCATGTTCATGGAACAAAGGCCATTGCTGAGTTTGGAGTTGTTTTTCTGCTTTTCAATATTGGACTAGAGGTAGTATCCTGGAGTATTTAATTTATCTTCTGAAACCCTAAATTGAAGCTTTTGAATATGGTTACCCTCACATGTTTCAGCTTTCTGTGGAAAGGCTAAGTTCAATGAAGAAGTTTGTTTTTGGGCTAGGCTCTGCTCAGGTAACATTAAAATTAACTCAAACTCATCTTTTTGGATTTTTGGATGGCCTGCAGAATTTTTTTTAGTGTTTCATGGTGTTCATGGTCAATTTTAGGTTCTTGTGACTGCAGTTGCATTCGGCTTGGCTGCCCATTTTATTGCTAAGGTTCCAGGCCCTGCAGCAATTGTTATTGGTAATGGTCTGGCTTTGTCATCCACTGCGGTTGTTTTGCAGGTGTAGTTTGATCTCTTCTTTGGACTTAGTACATTCTAACATGTTTAAGCATCTGCTTTTATATGATCGTTATGCTTTATAGATTTCTAAAGCAAGTTCTAGAAGCTAGAAAATGCCAGTCTAGTGGCAATATTCTTGTTCCATTTTTTTTCACTTTCACCTAAATTTTGCTCATAAATTTATATCCTTTAGTTTCATTGCTCAGTTGAAGGCTGGTGATACAAAGATGACTCCCCAGGCCATCCATGCGTCCCCCTACCTACCTACGTAGCCTTAGGGCATTGTTGTAATTATATATGCCCCACGCCCACCTCCATAAGAGAGTGAAAGTGAGTCTTTTAGGGGATCTTGAGTCATTGTCTTGTTTTGAGCTCTCTTAAGAGAGAAGAACTCTTTAAGGAATCTTCCTCTCACGAGTGGATATCGACTTGTTATAGTCGGGCATACTGACAACATACCAAGAAGAGTCTACACTCAGAGGAAGGCGAAAGGCGACGGCCCCTAGCCCACCAAGATTGGAGGAGACCGCGGGAACCATTGTTATCTAAATATTTATGTTTGAATGTTATTTTTGTTTTCTCTTTGCACACACTAGACTATCGCTATTTGCACTCCGCACCTATAATGGTTGTATGCTTGTATGTGGATTATCTTTTGGTTGAATGAAATTTAGGGTTGCTCTCTAGCTTCTTCTAAATTCCCTCTTCTCTCTCTTCTAGTTGCCTTCCCCCCTTGTCATATTCCTCTTTGTGAATGTATCAATTTGGTCCGACCCGTCTCACCGTTCGCCATTCCGCCTCCATTGCCTTAGTTCTGCATGGTTTTCATTTCTGTCCGCGCCAGGGTTCTGTTGTTCTTCCCGAGCACGCCTCTCCATCGATCGCTTACTGCGCGTCATCTCCCTCGATTTGTCTTATCCGCCTCGTGCCCTCACCATATCCATCGATCGTAAGTCGCCATTTCTGCCCGAGTTGTAGTTCCGCTAGATTCGCCAGCTGCATGAGCGCCGTCTGAGCGCTCTTGTCCAGTTCCCCCGAGCGTCGTCTTCCCGAACACGCCCTTCCTGTGATCTCCTGTTGCATGTGTCAATGGAAGTGGATTGCTTGAGGGCATTGATGAGAGCCTCAATATTCGTAGAAGAGAACCAGTGTTCGAATATTTGTGGTAGGGTGGACCGGGAGGTAGTAGGCTCTGTCACTCAGGCGTAATGGTACTGACATGGGTGAAGACGGAGGCGAGGATGCTTCAATAGGCATTTCTTGACAATATGACCAAGCCATCCATAATGAGAGCAAAGAGGTCAGGGTCTCCCATGACGCCCGACGCACCCTCAACGACCATGTTGAGCTCCACGACCGGCCCTATGGGCAAATTTATCGGAAGGCGGAGGGGACATGATCAATGGTTGTTGGCAATGGTGGGTAACATCAGAGCTGCAATACTTAGTGGCATCCAAGGTGTGAGTGTTTATTTTTTCTCAAGATTTGTTGGCATATCATCTCATAAAAATTTGAAGGGCGAAGAAGATACCAAACCACTAGGAGTTCGTGAAAACGTTTTTGCTGAGTGGCAAGGTCAGCAGAGAAGGGCCGATATTAGAGGAGTTCTGCGTCGAGAGATTGAACTCTCTAATTTGCAGCATCAGTAGAGAGTGTTGGCGAGTGAAGACTGAAGAGATAATAATAGTAGGTGTAGATGCGTTAGAGTTTGACACTCTTGGAGTAAAGAGTACTAAGATGATCCCACACAATTTTCATAGTGTCGTCATGATGGATGATGAACAAACATGCATCAAAAGGACTGTTTGCAAGCTATGTGCGAGTATGAACATTACTGGCGTCCCAATCAACATATGCAGGAGACACGGTGTCGGGACGAATGCCAGTAAGATGATGTCATTTACGTTGAGATCGCAAAAGGAAGTTGAAGGAGTCACTCCAATCGGGATAATTTGATCAAGTTAATTTTGATTCCGTGCCGAGTTTTCCAGTGACACTGAAAATGATTGCTTGAGGAGCAATGTTGGCAGGAGTAGAAGGGAATGGTGGATTGGCCATAATTCAATAACACAAGGAAGATCGACGAGTTCGGTCGAGGAGCTGAGAAGTTCTCAAGAAAAATTTGCAATAAGATATGGAGTGCTAGCAGTACACAGTACACGTGGGAGGCTGGTAGCGAGCACAAAGTGCGTAAGAGGTTGTTAATAAGTAGACAGAACTCGTAGGAAGTGACACAATGGTGCAACTTGCTGGGAGACCACACAGGGACGGGATGGGAGGTTTAGCAACTTGCAAAAGGCATAAACTTAAGCTTGCAGAAGGCATAAACTTAAGCTTGCAGAAGGCATAAACCTAAGCTTGCAGAAGGCATAAACTTACATGTTGATGATGAGAGAGCCCGAATGAGTTTGACAATGGGGAATCGCTCGGGTTGACAATTCTGGATCGTCGACTTCTGGCGTACAAGTGGTAAATTCTGTTGGTGTGGGGATTACATGAGCTTGACGAGCGGCGAGGCATGCATCAATAGAGTTCGCAGGATGAGATCGCTGGAGGGAGAACTCATGAGAGGAGTATTTGCGGACTAGCTTGACAAGGAGTATTTACGGACGTGGGACCACTATGCGCGGGACATCGTAGGGTCGGTTGGCAATATGAGAATGGCGAGCTTGTCGATGTTGGTCATGGAGAGTTTACGTTATTAGTCCCGGCGAGTTTACGTTATTAGTCCCGGCGAGTTTACGTTATTAGTCCTGTGAAACCAGGAGAGTAGACATGTGACTTGAAAGGTGATGCGAAAGGAGAGCAACGCAGAATTACCGGCTCTGATAACATGTGAAAGTTTGAAATATAAATTATAATTATTTCAAAAAATCTTATTATATGGGAGCTCCCTCTTTATGTAGATTAGAGGAGGAAGAAGAATATACACTTTGAGATGTGAGAGTAAACACAAGAAGAAAAATACAATGAGCTCTATGTGGGCTTTTAGTCTTGGGCTTTAACAAGTAAGAAATAAATAACTAATCCTATGCCAATTCATTTGATTCCTTTCAGTTACATGCTTTTAATTCTACCTGTCTTAATTATGCATAATTGACTTACTATATATGTTTAGAAGTGCTGATATACTGGTTGTGATATTGGATAGTCCCCTAGGAACCATTAGAGTGCGTGAAGGGATGGAGATATTGAGTCAACAATGGCTGACCTCGTTATTTAAAGTCATATGCATGGAAAGGAGGGGTAGCCGTCTATGTGGTGCAATTACTTTGTACTTGAAACACTTTATATTTTTTCTCCATGATCCGTGACATGGGTACAATTTTAGTATAATTGTCAGTTTGTTTTTATTGTAGTATCATATTAATGCGTATACATCTGTAAATATTATTTGACTTTTTGTCTGTACATCATTCTCGTGCGTGTCATTTGGTTCTAAGTTGTGATGCGGGCACTGGTCGGGTCCATATCGTAATGAAGAAATAAATGAGGTGTTGCATGCACAACTACATGGCAGAGTATTTTTACCTTTTTTATTATCAGAATATTTTTTTCATTACAAAAAGTTTCTTCTCCTTCGACAGGTGCTCCAAGAAAGGGGTGAGAGCACATCACGTCATGGTCGTGCTACATTTTCTGTTTTACTTTTTCAGGTATGCATTTCACTTGTAGTTGCAGCCAACAACTTACACAAAATGTAGTGCATTGCAATTGTCATGGTTATATCATGCTTACAACCATAGGAATGTTTTACTTGCATTATTCCTAGTGTCTGTTTAATAGACCTCTCTTTAGTATGATAGTTGAATATATATTATTTCACACTCTTATTTCCCTTCAATGCATAAGTGAATACACGGGGAACATAAGTGAATACACGGGGAACACGATGGATTTACTGTTACTTTTTTTGACTTATGGAGGAAAGAACTTTAACCTTGCGTGCTAGCTCACACATTTGAGTCTCACTGATTGTTATTTAGTACTTTTTAAATCTAAGTTGCTACCTCTAACCATATTTGTCATCTTTTGCAGGACTTGGCTGTGGTTGTTTTGCTAATACTAATACCTCTAATTTCACCGAACTCTTCCAAAGGAGGGGTATGCTCTAATCTTAATTATTTACTGCAAAAACATATTTGTCTTTAATCTTGTGTGGTCTATAGCATTTTTGATGAAGCCCGCATCAAGATCATAACTGAAAATTAACTAAAAGATGAAATTGGTACCATCTTGGTAATCTTTTCGAATCAATATTCATAAAAAAATGAAAAGAAGATGGCCTTATGATATGCTAGTAATTCATTTAAGATGCTTCAAAATCTGCCCACCTGATCCATAGGTTCATGTTGAACATTCAGCCAATCTAAACTGTTGGAAGTAGAATATCACATTATTATTGATCAAGGGTTACAATCCTCTAAATGTAGAAGATAGAAATACAAGAGAAAGGACAAATGAGTAAAAATACACAAAATAACTCCCCAATTCTAACACCCCCTCAATTTGGTTGTGTGAGATCTATCATGCCTAACTTGCCCATTATTTTTTCAAAGGCACTTAGACTCAATCCCTTAGTGAGAACATCAGTCAGCTAGTGATCAGGAGGAATAAACAGTGTCCTCACGTCTCCTCTCATTATTTTTTCTTTGATGAAATGTCTGTCAATTTCAACATGCTTGGTGCGGTCGTGTTGAACATGATTGTGTGCAATACTAATGACAACCTTGTTGTCATAGTAAAGTCTGATAGGTCCCCATTTCTCAATACCAAGGTCATTCATAATGGAGCGAATTTACTGACCTTCACAAATTCATGAGCCATGGCTCTGAATTCTGCTTCATCACTCGATTTGGCAGCCACAAGTTTTTTTTCTTCTCCTAGTTACCAGATTCCCGTCGATTAGAGAACAATACCTGGTCATCAATAGATCCTTCCCAGTCAGCATCTGTGTAAACTTCAATTGTTAACTCTTTACTTGGTGAGAACAAGATACCCCTTCCTGGGAGGACCTGAGGTATCGTAATTTTCGGTGGGCAGCATCAAAATGACGAGACTTTGGTGAATACATGTATTGGGTGATAATTCTAACCACATATGAGATATCATGGCGAGTATGAGAAAAAAAATAAGACGCCCCGCCAGTCGTTGGAATCCAGTGTTGGCATCAATAACTTCTCTGTCATCTCTTTCAAGTTTATGGTTGGCTTCAATTAGGGTGTCAACGGGGTCTATACCCACTCATCCTCGATGTCTCAAGCAAATCAAAAATGTATTTTCTCTAAGAGATGAAGATCTCATGCTTAGATCTGGCAACTTCAATATCTAGGAAGTATTTATGATTTCGAAGGTCTTTTATCTCGAATTCTCTTGCTAGTCTTTCCTTCAGAGTTAGCATCTCATCCATCTCATCCCCTATTATAACAATGTTGTCTACGTAGACTATGAGAGCAGTCAATTTCCCTTCCTCGTGCTTGATAAATAGGGCGTGATCAACATTCCTTTGTGTGTAACAAAATGTCATCATGGTTCTATGGAACCTTCCAAACTAGGCCTTAAGAGACTGTTTCAGGCCGTATAGAGCCTCTTTCAATCAACAAACCTTCCCTCCAGATCCTTCAAGAGCAGGACCCGAAGGTAGGGACATGTATACCTCCTCTTCTAGATCCCCATGGAGGAAAACATTCTTCCCTTCTAACTGGAGGGAAGGGGAGAGTGCCCAAGAATCAGATACCAAGTTGATCTAAATTGCGATGCGGAACATGAAGAAATTCAAAAATTTGGTTGCGTTCTTCCCAAGCTTGAATTAACATTTCATCCTCCGAGGACACAAGAGTGAGTAATTCTAAGTATTAGACAGAAGGAGGATGATCATCCTATCGCAGAAGAAATATCTGCTGTCGGAACTCCAAGTTCCTGAGTGGAATTCCCTCGACAATAATAAGTGACCTCAGCTCTTTTCCAGATATCAGCTGCTGTATCGAAGAAGAGATAATTGCGGGAAATGGATTCCTGCATGGAGTTGGTAAGCCACAACATAACTAAGTCGTTTTTAGACTCCCATCGCAGCCAATCCGATAAAACGGAAGCAGGTTCTCTGGTGGTGCCACTGATATATCAAATCATATGCTGACTTTTTAGGGAAAGGGTGATAGAACAAGCATATGAGAGGTAGTTGGTGCCATCCATTTTAATGGTGGTAATTTGGCGAGTGTTGTGGTCGTGGTTTGCATGAATGAATCCCATGGAAGTCCCGTGAGTGGAAGAGGCACCTTCACCGGATGAAATAATTGAAGAGTTAACACTCCTAGACATGGCGATCCAAGAATAGATTTCAAAGGATCGCTGGGGACTTGGGTTTAAGAGTAAAGAGTCAGAAATAAGGGGTTTCTCTTATAAAGAGAATTAACTGAGATCAAGTCCGACAATGGAGCCAAGAGAAATCACAATTGGGCATAAGAATAAGGAGGAAAACGATCCCTTCAAGAATAGAGAGAGTCAGACGCTGGAGAGGTATTTACAACCCCATAAAAGGTCCGGCGCCTGTATGAACCGATCAACACAGAACAACAGGGCGGCGGGAAGAAGCAACGGGGAAGGGTGCACGAAACTAGCTGAGGAGGCGTGGTTTGGGTGGCTTGCGTGAGAGAAATGAGAGAAGGCGCGGTCAAGTGAAGTAGAGGTCGCCGGGACACGTGGCATAGTCGTCGAGCACGAGAATTGGAGCAGCGATGGACCTGGAGCGATAAAGAAATTAGGTTTGCTCTGATACATGCTGAAAATTAGAGTATCACATTATTATTGTTCAAGGGTTATACTCCTCTATATGTAGGAGTAGAGAAATATAAGGGAAAAGGGCAAATAAGTAAAAATACACGAAAAAAAAATACACAAAATAACTCCCTAGTTCTAACATAAAGATAACCTACATCGACTGTCATGTATAATATGCTTATACCTTGGAATAATGTATGCTAGATCTACTTTTCTGAAAATGTAACTTATTTCTTTTGATGGGTACTCCGAATTGAGTAAGAATTATTTTGTTGACCTGCCAATAATGTGTGTATCTATAGATATAATCAAATCAGCCATTATATAAGCCCTGATATCATATGATGTTAAGCTTTCATGAACACGTGCCCAGGCCCATCTCATTTAGTATTTATCTGTATATATATACTCTTATAGATAAAGTAATATAGATGAAATAATAAAATAAAAAAATGAATAAAGAAAATTCCTTGTAAGATTCCTGTCAAAATATTTCGAAAACTTTGCAATAGCATTCAATTCATTGTTTAATATTTAATTATTTATATTTTAAAATTCGCCAAAAAAGTAGCTGTTACATATGCAAGCTTCATAATATCTGATAAAATTAACAAAAATATTTAATACAAAGTAGCTTTTGTGCGCAATGGCTTTTTCTTGGTAATATTTTTGCTGTCCATGCATGTTTTCTGTTTGACCTTTTTGTTTCTTGTTGTGCATTAGCATACATATATAGCTTTATAGAACATATTGCTTCTTTCAGGTTGGTTTTCAGGCAATAGCAGAAGCCCTTGGACTGGCTGCTGTCAAGGCAGTAGTTGCTATAACAGCCATAATTGCAGGGGGGCGCTTGGTAAGACTCTTTGAATATTAATATTTATCTTTTATTAAAAGTGGCACACGTGCTATATTTTGAATCATTTTTTTTATGGAAATACAGTCCTCATTACTGTTTATTAGGCTACAATTAAGCAGTCTATATAAAACCAATGGAAACTAAATGCAAACATAAAAAGAGAATCTCTAAATGATCATAAGTACAAAAATTCCTATTCTACTCTTAGCACTACCCCTCAAGTTGAGTATAAAGATTTCACATACTCAATTAAATTTGCAGGAAAAGACCAAACACTTAAACCCTTAATAGAAATGTTTGCAAGCTGGTCTTTAAATCTAACAGACTAATACAATGCAGGAGGAACCATTATCAATTCTTTTCTTTATAAATTTTCTATTTTCCATTAATCTTTATATGCTTGGTATAGTTACATTGAGTCGGATTGTTACGCCCCCGAACTTGGCATAGTTCTCTGGGCGTCAGTACGCCCGCAGGCGGAAGGGGAAGATAAGCGACAACGGGGTTGAACCAACCTGTTCAGCCCTTACTCATTAGGACAGGCCGGCTTGGGGGCTGAACCACCCGGTTCAGCCCCATATGGGGAGGGGCCGACCGGCCCCTCTTGGGCCCGGGTATATTTATACCCGGGGCTCTATCTTGGGAGGCAAACAAGTATTATCACAGGTATTCTCTTCTCCCTCTCCCTAAACCCTAATTCCTCTCTACATTCCTCTCTAGTTCTCTCTACTTCTGTAGAACCCTAACATTTGGTATCAGAGCATCGTTCCTACGGCCATGGTTACCACTCACTCGCAAGAGAAAATCAACGGATTGGAAACCCTAGAGGAAAACTGTCGGATTGACAGATTCGGTAGCCGCCATCAAGGAAAAGATGAGGGCTTCCACACAACGGTTGGTGGAACGGATCGACGCCCGTATGGAAGAAATCAAAACTTTGTTGTCCCAAAATCTGAAAGGGAACACAACGACGAGCGGGGTGACCGGAGGTTCGCAAAACCCCACCCTAGAGATGACGGGGTCTCACCCACTTGCATCGCAAGGGCGCGAGATGTCCGGATCGGCGGAAACCGTGCGTGCAGGGGCGGGATCCACCGCAATAGTAGGATGTGGGGGGGGGGGGGGGGTCACGGGACCTCGCTGGGCGCGGGATCGGCCTTGTTCGGGGTTGGCAAGACTGGATTTGGGCGCACACCCTGGAGGCGCTTCGGCGGGGAGCAGGGCGGAATCAAATGGGTCTCGGGAGTTCCGACTCCTCCAATGGGTGGTGCTGGGGTCTCCTTCCCCACCTGCTTGGCGGCGGGCCGCCAGGCGGCTACGGAGCCGCCGCTCCTTGGGGCGGTCAACCTCTACCGATGGGAGCAATGCACCACCAAGGATACCCGGGCGCACATATCGATCCCACAGAGCAAAGAAGGCCGACATAATATGGACAAGAACCGGGGAGGCACGGTCAGGCCACTCCGCGACCTCACATCCCCCCAAAATGGACACGTATGAATTTTCCCAAGTTCAACGACGGGGACGCTTTGGAATGGGTGCAGAAGGCTGAACTTTTTTTCAGTTATCAGGAGGTTCCAGAGGGCCAATGGGTACAGTTAGCATCTTTTCACTTGGAGGATGATGCTTTTCAGTGGACACAATGGTTTCTGAGGGGTAAGGATTATGTTGCTTGGACTGATTTCATGGAGGGGTTCACTGCCATATTTGAGCCATTGGAGTACGAGGACTTCGAGACCGCCCTCCTTCAAAAATTGCGTCAGAAGGGGACATCGATGGAGTATCGCATGGATTTCAAAAAGTTGGCAAATAGAGTACACTGGGAAGAAAGAACGTTGCTCAACTGTTTCATGTCGGGACTCACGGAACATCTGCGTGACGAGGTTCACTCATATATGCCACGCAGTTTAAATCATGCCATTAGCCTGGCCCGCATCTAGGAGGAACGCTTCAACATGCAACGGACCCGCACCACGGGGAGAACCACGACTACCCCGACAGTAGCCCGGAGAGAGCCCCCGGCGCCCGACAAATCAACTATGACACGACTATCATGGGCCGAGTTTCAGGCACGAAAGGAGAGAGGTCCATGTTTCAATTGCAACGAAAAGTACACGTCCGGGCACAAATGTCAAAAGATACAGGTTTATATGTTACATGAGGATGTGGAGGACGAGCTCACTCCCGCACCAGGAGTGGAAGAGGACTTGGATTTGACCGAGTTTGGCGTGTCCATATAGACGGTGGAGGGATGCAACACTCCCCTCACTATGCGTATGGCAGGGAAGGTTCGCCAGGAATGGGTGACGATCTTGGTGGATAGTGGGAGCACCCACAACTTCATCCATCCCGATGTGGCGCAGCATGTGGGACATGTGATTGATCGGGTAGCTGCCTTCCATGTCATGGTGGCGGATGGAAACAAACTTTAGTGCGAGGGAGTTATGAAGGGGGTGGAACTCCGGATACAAGGGTACTCAGGCCAAACTGACGTCTACCTCCTGCCTATCAGAGGCTCTGACATGGTGCTTGGGGTACAGTGGCTGCGGCAGTTGAGGCGGGTGACCTTTGTCTGGGATCAGATGACAATGGAGTTCCTACAACACTTGAAACAATATTGTTTGGGGCCCCTCAAATCCTCCCCGGTGAAGGAGATCTCCTTCGAAATTTGGAGCAATTAGGGTATCAGGGCAACACGATGGCGGTGATCATGGAGATTACATCGACCCTCGCAGCTCCTCCAGTGGTACCAGTTTAGATGCAGGTAATGCTGGCTCAATATGCGGACATATTTTAGGAGTCCAGTACGCTTCCACCACCGAGGTTCAGATACCATCAGATCCAACTCAAGAAGGGGGCCGAGCCTACCAACATCTGGCCGTACCGTTATCCGTACATCCAGAATACTGAGATCGAGCGCAGCGTCAGAGAAATGCTTGCCGCCGACATTATCCGTCCCAGTACTAGTTCTTTTCTTCTCCCATCATCCTAGTCAAGAAGAAGGATGATTCGTGGCGATTTTGTGTGGTTTATCGCGGCTTGAACAACTCGACCATCAAGGATAAGTTTCCCATTCCTTTGATCGAAGAACTGTTAGATGAATTGCACGGCGCTCGTTTTTCAGCAAGCTCGACCTCCGCCCGAGCTACCACCAGTTTCGAATGCGAGAGGACATACACAAGACAACATTCTGTATGCATGATGGACACTATGAGTTTCTCGTGATGCCTTTTGTGCTCACCAGCGCTACGTCCACGTTCCATGCAGTTATGAACGAGATTTTTCGCCCTATTCTCCTTCGCTCAGTATTCATATTTTTTGATGACATTCTCATGTATAGCGCCAGTTGGGAGGAGCACCTGACCCATGTTGAGCACATCTTCACCATCCTCCGCCAACACCAACTTTACGCCAAGTAATCCAAGTGTTTGTTCGGACAGGAAGAGGTCGAGTACCTGGGGCATTTGGTCTCCGCGCGCGGCGTCAAAGAAGACCCAAAGAAGATCGAGAGCATGCTGTCGTGGCCTCGCCCTCATACAGTCAGGGCATTACGGGGCTTCCTGGGGCTTACAGGATATTACAGACGATTTGTGAAAGATTATGGCAAGATTGCATGACCCCTGACTTAGTTATTGTAGAAGGATGCCTTCCTGTGGCAGGAGGAGGCAGGGGCGGCATTCCAGGCCCTCAAGAGGGCCATGACGACCACACCCGTCCTCGCTCTCCCCGATTTCAACAAGGAGTTTGTGCTCGAAACCGATGCGTCAGGCGTGGGCATTGGCGCGGTATTAATGCAGGAGGGCTGACCATTAGCCTTCGACAGCAAGGCGTTGGCTCTCCGTACTTTGGGGCTATCCACTTATGAGAAAGAGATCCTGACAATCATCCATGTGGTGTCCATTTGACGACCTTACTTGTTGGGACGACACTTCAAAATTCGTACTGAGCATCAGAGCTTGAAGCATTTCTTGGAACGACAAGTCTCATCTCCTCTCCAGCAGAAGCGGGTAACGAAACTGTTGGAATATGATTATGAGATTCTATAGACAGGGCAAGGAGAATGTGGTAGCTGACGCCTTATCCCGCTTACCAGAGCATCTTCGCCCAATTTCCGGCCCCCTATTTGACTCCTTGGATGATATACATGAGGAGGTCATGCGGGGCGCACTACGAGCCCTAGTGGAAGCCCTTCGATAAGGGGAGGTCTCTACACCAGGCTATCACCTTCAGAATGGATGACTTTATTGATCGCGGCCGAGTGGTCATTCCTCCTAACTCAGCTTGGAAGACAGTCATGATGCATGAGTTCCACTCTTCACCGACTGGTGGTCATGCCAACCGACCCCTCTTGGGCCCTGGTATATTTATACCCGGGGCTCTATCTTGGGAGGCAAGCAAGTATTATCACGGATATTCTCTTCTCCCTCTCCCTAAACCCTAATTCCTCTCTAGTTCTCTCTTCTTCTCTAAAACCCTAACACAGATTCTGAGCAATATGAACTACTTCTTTGTTTTCCAAAGTAAATGAACTTTATCAGTCGAAAGTATCCCAAGCCATCATTAGTTTACGGATCTGTACATCATCACAAATTTGGAAGGCTGTTCCATTATTCTGTTTCTGCACTAGACCTGATTGTAGTAAGCCACTTCTTACTTCTCCATGTCACAATATTTCCAATCATAAAATTATAATATCCTGTAGTAGAATGTGTGCCCGCCATAGATCCACCATTGTAAATCTCTATTCTCAGTTTAGCTATTAGGAGAGCCTATATGTTCCAATAAGTTGGTACACATCAAAATACATTGCAGTAGATTATAAGTGGGATACAATCGGGTGTGCTAATGCCATGCTCTTGAGGGCTGGTTCCCTCTAAGTGTCCCTCTTCAAGAGATTCTCGCAGACTTCCAAGATAAAAAATTAAGACTTCACATCCCTCCTTATATAGAAGGGAGACTCCTAATTACAGAAATCTATCTAATACATCATATCCTACTAATAGGCTCTCCCGACTAATCGAGTCTTGTGATATTTATTTTTTCAGAAGAATTTAGTCTAGACAACATTACGGGCTAAAGCTCGCGCACACTCTCACTAACCTTGCGAGTTTCTGCCATCATCATTGTATGGGCTTCAAGATCACCTTCACTATCTGCAAGGTCATTACTAGCACTCGCGCTTTTCTTTAAAGCTTCAACGAAATCTACCAAAATGACTTAACTTCCAATATTACCGTGAACTTTTCTTCAGAATAAGTCAAGACATGATTATGGTCTAGAGCTTGCACACTCCCTCATAATCCTCCCGATGTCCTGCCATCATCATTGTATGAGCCTCAAGATTGCCTCAAGTATTTGCAAGGTTATTACTAGCCCTTAAGCTTTCTTTAAAGCTCTGCTAGAACCTACCAAAATGACTTGACTTCCTATCTATCCTGGAACATTTCTTTAGAATACCTGCAAGAACTCGTGACAACTCGGCTTTCACAAACACTATACTTTGGCATGCCATCGTTTTGTCTTGTAACGAGTACTTTTTTGACTTGTTTTTTCTGGTGGTTGCCCTCCTCTGTAGCCGTGATGCATTTATGTGTAACTTGCCTACCGAGCAAGGTCTTGAGTAGTATAAATATGGATGAAAAGTATAGTGACCGGGCATTAAAAATAGCTATAGTGACCTTGGAACTATGTTCGCAAACTCCAATCTTTTACTCTCGCAATAACCCTTTAAATCGTGTAACTAATCTTGTAACCTAAAATCCATCAATGATGCCACACACGACTAAAGGTTTGTGTTGTATTTGGTATTTTTTCCCTAATTGCCCCATGATATATTGCTTGTGGATCGAAGTATTATTCCTCCTGACAAGCCTCCACCATTATGAACCGTGCAAGTAGGGCCAGGTTATTTTTAGCCCCAACAGAACGAACACTTGACCTTTAAATTTCTGCTCGTTGGCAAAAGATGTTTGTGATGGTTGGGCGAGATGAAGCTGGGAGTCAACGAAAGGTTCTCGTGAGAACATAAAAGTATCAATAAGCAGTTCAACATCCTTATCACATTATTTAATTGATTTTCCGATCGAGTTGAACCCGTCGCTCGGGATTTGGTGAATACTACTGATATTAGATCATTATGCCGGACAAGTGTCGCACCATCAACAAAAAGAGGATGAAGAGGTCGCGTGGATGCGATGTATTTTCGATAGAGTTTCTACAAGTGCTGGGCCCTCATGAGTTCTAGATTTCGATGAAGTTACTGATCCTTATAGAGAGGACGAGTCCTCTCCTTCTTCGATTCAATCTGCTGACTGCTGGGATCCTGTCCTAGTAGTTTTTAGAGAATCACATCTCTCCGATTTTATGGGAAAAGAGGATCCCTTACATCATCTTTAGTCTTTTGAGTCTGCAATCTCCCTGCAGAACATCTCAGATGATATCTGCTGCAAACTACTTCCTATGTACTTCAAAGGAAATGCTAGAGAATGATAACTTTTCCTGAGGTTTGTAACCTCTAAGAAAAGGAAGAGTGGTCCACAGGCTCTCTTCAAAATCAAGCAGTGGGTGTCTGAACCCTTTGTTGTTATATCGACAAATTTCAAGAAAACATTATCGGGATTCATGATGTTTGATTTGACGATGCATTAGATCGCCTTAGTTTGTGGCCTTCAGGAGCGGCTCTTCAAGTTTGTAGTTACTAGGAAACCTCCAAGTTCTTATAGAGAACTCATTAATATGGCTACTCAATTTGTCGAAGAGGAGGAGAACAATCTAGGGTTTGTCTCTTCCTTACTAAACTTGTGTAGAGGCAACATGAGTGGACTCCTTTTACGAGAAAATAGTGGATTAATCAACATAACTAGTTTCTTTCCTCATACCGATCATTTGTTGGAAGAGGAGAAATTGAAATAGAAGTTGTGATTTCATTCATCAATTCTGAGGTTTTAAATAGAAATACATACTCATAAAGACGAACCGACATTGTGGGACTAAACCCAAATATACCTACAACTCTAATAGACCAACATTTGACTCGATAATTACAACACCTCCCCTCAAGCTGAAGGGGTACTCTTCAACTTGGACACATCAAATAACTACAATGGAGGTAGGAGATGCGAGACAAACATCAGACGAGCCAACCGGGGGAAATTCCAAACCTGGGAATCAAGTCGGGGACATAGCCACACATGACGCTGACCCACACACGATGATGACCTACACACGACGTAAGACCCACACATGACGTGGACTCGCTGGAAACCGGTCAACCAACATCATCTACACACACATCATGCGAAAGAGAACGAAAGATGTAGAGTAAATCGTCAACCGGGCAACCAGGGATAATCCGTCCGGGATAATCCGCACAAAGGACGGTCTCTCACGACACGGTCCCGCACGTCACGACGCCACGTGACACAATCTACTGAGATTAGAACAACCAACACAATCGCGCCCCAACACATGACCAATTAAAAGACAAACTGAGGAGACGCTAGCAACAGACGACATAAGCCTAGAGGTCGTGTGTAATGAAGGCGAGAGGTCCGAAAAGATCATCCGAGTCACCCTCATCCCAAACACTCCCACTTATGTGGAACACACGTGCATATAGGCATAACAAGGCGATACAAAACAAATACTAACAACAAATTATTAAACCCACGAAAAAGCACAAGAACAATAACTTCGGCAGGAGACCAACGCTCCAAAAGCAGCTTCAGCATCAGAGATTGTTGGAAATCCAATATGCAGCGGTTGAAAATTCGAGGATCTGAAGCAGTCGTTCGCAGTCGTTCGGAACAACCATGGGAACACTGACAACAACTGAAATCAAGAAGAATAGCTGGAACAACACAAAATATTGGAGCTTCAATAAGGAGAAGCTACAATAGGTTTGGAACTGGAGCAGCGATGGAGAACATCAGAGTTGGAATAGAGAGTAAGACTAGCTGGGAGCAGAGAGATCGTCTTCATGAGCAATGACTGGATCTGGAAGGAGTCGTCCACGAGCAGGTGAGATTGAGAGTAGATCTCCGATGGGAACGAGGCCGCAACAAGCAGATTTGACGAAGGAGAGCGTCCAACGTCGATTGGAGGAAAAAGACTTGCCTTAGCCTTCGTCGATCGTCGACTGGATCGGAACAAGCAACAGACATTGGAGAGGAAGCCGTGGTCCACTTGAGTAGCGACAGTAGATAAAGACAATGGGATCGTGGGGAACATGGGCTTAATGGGATTAAAAGATCATCGCAGGATGCGACGAAGAACGCAAAGACCATCGTCGCAGTCGTCAGGATCAAAAGCAGCCACAGGAGACCGTCAGAGAGAAAACGTGTCGCATTTAAGCTTTTGTCGGGAACGAGGGTAGAGAAGCGCAGACGGGACACCAACGTCGCTCGGCCATATTTGCAACGAGCGTGCTGCTCTCTGGAGTGGAATTTCTGATCGCAACCCTAACATAAGAGCCAAGAAAATCAGGGAGGAATCGATTCCTCTGATACCATGTTTGAAGAGGGGAAATTGAAATAAAAGTTGTGATTTCATTCATCCACTTAGGGACTTTAAATAGGAAATACATAGACTCATACAGACGAACCGACAATGCGAGACTAAAACCAAATATACCTACAACTCTAATAAACCGACATTGACTTGATAATTCCAACATTATTTTCAACCACTTTCTCCTGTCGCAAGGAAGTCGGAATTTTGACTACCATTGTTTGCTCCCGTTCCATCATTTTTAGCAGAGAAGCCATCAAAACATCGATCTCCACACATTAATAGACCGATGAGGCCACCCATTGTAATGATGCAGCGTACACCTGTGCTGACTCTTCCGGTCTAAGCATGATCTATCCTCAGTCGCATCTGAGGACGCGTGATGCCATATTGCGTTGGTTATCTCTTTTTCATTGTTATTTTATTTTATATCGTGTATGTTTTTTCCCAGGCACCGGTCTCGTTTTGAGTTTTCTGGCTCATCGGTTTGACACTCAGTGAGATGTTGAATAAATGCTTCGACAATTCTTAATAGTTAGGACGAAAAAAGTAACATATAATTAATTTAGGGCGCATAAGTCTAAAGGGGGTATTTGTTGAAATTAGGTGATTTTATGTTATTGCTAATAATTAGAGGGAAGTTTTAGAAATGAACATTTTTGGACCAAAATATTAAAAAGAAGGTATGTTTTTTTGGAAATTTTAAAAATTATTAAAAAAATCAATCTAAATTTCTGTTTTATAAAGAAGCCCATGATTGGGCAAGAGGGGCATTGAGAAGAGAATAGAGAAAGGACTTCATCATTTCCACTATTAGCCTGACATCCAAGAGACCACCTCTAGCATTCCTCCAGCCCTCCTTCCTCATCAACCTCAAAGGCATCTTTAGCATTGACGGGCACAAACAGATGGATCCTTACCGAACAAATTGACGTCTCCATGCCACCCTGCTCTTGATTTCAACCGCTGCCGCCCATCTTGTCAAGGACGTCCTTCTGCCCTCAGGTTGTCGTTGACCTCGACGATCAATTCCGACAATTAGATCGATCACTGCTTGACTCTTTCCAGAGCGACAACTGCGACCTATTACTGTTCCGCCGCTAGTAACGTCTTAAACAACAACCCTGGTTCGACCGAATAATTTCAAGGGAGGCTTTTCCGCTTCTATCCGTACTGCAAGCTGCAACCTCACCGACAGTGCAACTGGACTTGAAGTGGTCAGCACCTCGTTGTAGAATTGCGTATGCTTGGGTAAACTTTGTCGTCTCTCTTGCTTCATTTGCTAGCGTAGTTTTATGCAATCCATTTAATTAATTATAAGCTTGCCCCCGACTTTCACGCTATCTCTTTATTGCCGTTTATCCATAAATTACTGTTTGTAATTTCGCTTGTGGACAAAATGATTTCGCGACGGATCAACTCGTAAAACACTCGAGATTTAATTCTCAAATAATAATTAATGAATTTATGGAAGTTCAAATGTCAAGAGTGATATCACGCGCAATAACTTCGGATTGGCCCTCTCGGCGTACATCAAAGAATGTAAATTACCCATATTTGTTTGGGAGGTATGATTATAAGCATGAAGATTACAGTGATCTAATTTGTCCATGGAGGATGTTACAATTATTCTTCAGAAGCTGTCAAACTTCAAGAGACCTCTACCAATGAGGGCCGAGTATGCGAATCAAAATAAGAAACTCTTTTGTAAGTTTCATAAAGATGTTGGCCATGATAAAAAACTTGTAAAGCTCTCTATGATCTTGTGGAAAGAATGCTCATGATTGGCTAGTTGCGGGAGTATGTAGTCTGCAAGCCTGATAACAAGTTCACATCTGATAATGACAAGGAAGTTGCTATTTTCTACGACAATGGGAGTGCATAAAACAAGAAATTTTTGGCCTTCTGTGCAACATTAACTATACTTGTGAATGTATCAAGTTGGAAGATGTTGGTGTTTTGGGCGAGATCAATTGCATTCATGAAGGAACAAACTTAGAATCCTCCAAGAAGCCAAGTGCGGTCCATCTCTTTCTGATGGAAGTAGCTTCCATCTCCCAGATCATTCCTCCTAGAGGGGATGCTCTCATTAATGAGAAAAATTTCCTAAAGGCTGCCAATCCTGTTAATGATGATGTTGTCGTGAAAGCAGTTGCAGAGAATTATTCGGTCTCTGGTTGATGCAAGAAGATTTATAAAGTACTTTTCAAGCCTGCATTTGAAGCAATGGATCTTGACAAGAAGCTTTAGGCCCGCGACAAACCTTTGCATGCGTTCGCTTGAGTGAAAAAGGAAACCGAGAGAAACATCACTCTGTCTATTACTAATGCGTCCTGTGAATTGTCAGGGAACCTTGGTGTAGTGAATGTCCCAGTAGCTACAACGCTATTTGTTGCCGACCCCTCCTCAATGATATCAAGCCATAGTGGATGCCCCTAGTGGTTGCAATGTCATTTTGCCCTCCTTCATACAACTTTTATTTCTAATGATGAGTGTTATTGTTATGGAGTAATGTCTTTCAGACTCAAGAACACAAGTGCAACTTACCAACACATAGTGCATTATCTATTCATGAAGACTTGGAAAGCCAATGAACATATCCAAGATCTCATTAAAATAGTTTCAACGTTAAGAAAATACGGCATGCAACATAATCTAACTAAATGTGTTTTAGTGCAAGCAAATGAGAGTTTTTGGGCCATTTGTTGACATCTTGAGGAATTGAACTTGTTAGAAAATCCCATTTAGTCTAGGCCCATGCTGTATTTTTTTATTGTTTTTCTCTCTCCTCTTTAGTCCCACATCATATATAGGACCTTCCTCTCTCTTTCTCTCATCTATATATTTGTACTCATTCTTTGTATTTTATACAAGTGAACATATATACAAGGTTGACTTTTTCTTCTCTACATGGTATCAGAGCCACCGATTCTCCTTGAGCGGCTTCCCTTTTCTTAAACCGCACAACCCGCGTGGTCTTCCTCCCTGCCTGCGGCCTGCTGCGGCCTGTTCTTCTGTCCGCTGCCCGCTCGGTCTCCTGCGGCCTGCCTCCCTGTCCGCTCCGCTTCTCTTCTTCCACTTCCTCTTCTCCGTGGTTCCACCCCTCCCCTCAGACATCTTATAGCCTTCCCCCTCTCTCTCTCTCGTCGGGTCCACCTCTCCCTATCTCTCCTCCAGACCGCTCTGTCTCTCGCGGCCTGTTCCCGCTCGCTGCGGCCTGCTGCTCTCACGGCCTGTTCCATCTCGCTGCGACCTGCTGCTCTCGCGGCCTGTTCCATCTCGCTGCGGCCTGTTCCAGCTCGCTGCGGCCTGCTGCTCTCGCGACCTGTTCCATCTCGCTGCGGCCTGCTTCTCTCGCGGCCTGCTCCAGCTCGCTACGACCTGATCTAGCTCGCTGCGGCCTGCCTCTCTCGCGGCCTGCTCCTGCTCGCTGCGGCCTGATCCAGCTCGCTGCGGCCTGCCTCTCCGGCGACCTGCTCCAACTCGCTTCGGTCTGTTCCTGGTTGCTGCGCTCTGTTCTCTCTTTCCGCTTGAGTTTTCTTTACTCGCGGTCTCTTCTCTCTGCCCGCTGTTGGCCTCCCGTTTCTCTGATCGCTGCTGTACTCAGCCAGACCGTGCGGACTGTTGCCTTCCCGCATTTAGGTCGCGGTCTTCTCCTCTTTCCTATCCGCGCGGCTTGTCTCTGTCCGCTGCGGCCTTCTCTCTCTCTCGGCCTCCGCCTTTGGTCGCGGCCTCCTCCTGCAGCTGGTGTATTGCCATCGTGACTGGGCGGTCTCAGCTCTTGTCGCGCGGTCTCCTTTGTTGACCGGTCAGTTCTCCTAGCCGCTTCTCTTCTTCATGGCCTCTTCTGCTGATTCTGTCGGCACGGCGGTTCCTCCTGCTGACCGCCCGACCTCTCTCCCGGAAGTGCGAGATGAGCTCCGTATTACTACAATCTCTCTGACCGACAAGAAAAATTTTGTGGAATGGGCGCACTCTGTTCGCCGTGTCCTGCAATCCAAGGGGTTTCTTCATCACTTGACCCAGGACGTTACTGGTACTCCTACTGATGATTGGTTACGCAATGATGGTCGTGTGCAACCCTGGATCCTTAATTCTCTTGATGGCGAGTCTTATCGCCTGACCATGTATCTTGAGACGGCCAAGGGCATGTGGGACGAGCTCCATACCCTTTACTCTGGCAAGGATAGTCTCCACCATCTGTATGACATTATCACTGCTCTCCAGGACCTTGATAGCGGTGGCGCGACCGATCTGACCTCCTTCGTTGCTCAGGCTCGGTCTCTGGTCGAGGCTTGGATCCAATATCAGCCTCCTACTCTAGATCTTGCTGCCCAACGTGCCGAAAAGTAAGCTGTGGGTATAGCCATGATGATGGCTCGGGTACCGCATCATCTTCACAGTGTACGGGCTCACATCCTCTCCTCTACTGTTACCCCGTCTTTCTCAGATGTATGCTCGATGCTTCTCAAAGTATCCCCGCCTCCGGATGTGCCCGGGCCTCCTTCTTCGGCCCTTGTTCAGCAAGCCCCTGCTCCTTTATTGCCTCTTCCATCTTCAGCTCGTGGAGGCCGCTCTGATTCTCGGGGACGTGGTCGGGGTGGACGACCTCGGCCTAAGTGCTCGTTCTGCGGCAAAGACGGGCATCTTGAAGCCACGTATTATCGCAAACATGGTCGCCCTCCTCGTCCGCAGACCTCTGTTGCTGCCACCGACCCCTCTCCAACTCGTACTGACCTCGACGAGGTGCGTCTTCAGCTCCAGCATCTTCATGGATTGCTCAGCCGCCCGCCTGCCTTGGTTGCCTCCGCTGCCTCCATCTCCAATGAAGGTATCGCATGCCTCTCCTCTGGCCCGCGATGGATCCTCGATTCTGGTGCCACTCATCGCATCTCCTCTGTTCGGCCGCCTCAGTACTTGTCTTCACCTCACCCGAAGTACATTACTGTGGCCAATGGGGCATCTGTCCCTGTCTCTGGATGTGTTGATATTCCTCTCACATCTTCTCTCCTCATACGCTCGGCTCTTCACGTTCCGAGCTCTCCTTTCAATTTACTTTCTGTTGGTCGCCTTACTACTGATTCTAATTGCTCCATGACCTTTACTTCCTCTTCTTTTCTGATACAGGATCAACAGACGCGGACTATCCTTAGTAGGGGTGGCTGCAGAACGGGCTCTACCTTCTTGATGACTCTCCTACTCTCCTCGCTTCTCTCTCCTCTTCGGACTGGCATCGACGTCTTGGTCATGCTCCTCTTCCAGTCCTCCAGAAGGCTCTCCCGGATGTATCTCTTCCTGCGTTTCAGTGTGAAACATGTATTTTTGGCAAACAACCACGTTCATCGTTTCCTTCCTATTGTACTCGGAGCTCCGCTCCTTTTGTTTTAGTACACTCCGATATATGGGGTCCGTACAAAATTACTAGTATTTCTGGCTACCATTACTTTCTTACTTTTATTGATGATTACTCTCGCATGACGTGGTTGTATCTCCTACGCGATCAGTCTGAGCTTCCCCGCGTCTTCAGGGCCTTCATTCTTGAGGCTCGCACTCAATTCTCTGCGCCCATTCGTACTCTTCGTACTGACAATGCGCGCGAGTACACTAGTCATGACTTCGCGACCCTCTGCTCTGAGTTCGACATTCTTCACCAAACATTATGTGTGTATACTCCACGACAGAATGGTGTCGCCGAGCGCAAGAATCGTCACCTTCTTGATGTAGCTCGCTCCCTTATGCTTCAAATGCAGGTTCCCAAACCGTACAGGAACTTTGCGCTCTCCACGGCCTGTTTTCTTATCAACCGTCTACCATCTTCCATCCTCAAGTATGCTACTCCTTTCAGCCTGCTCTTTCCCTCCACTCTGCCTTTTCCTGTTAATCCCCAGATTTTTGGGTGTACTTGCTACGTTCACCACCTCGGTCCCTCTACAGACAAGTTGGATCCTCGTTCAGCCAAACATATCTTTGTAGGCTACTCGCGCACTCAAAAGGGTTATATGTGCTATTCGCCTACTACCCGCAAGACGACTGTCTCTGCGGATGTCACTTTCCGCGAAGATCTTCCCTTCTTTTCTGCTCTGGATATCGCTCCTGGTCCAGAATCCGTCGTTCGTCCTGTCATCCCTGCTCCCCGTTCCTCATCATCTCCTCCTCCTGCACCGCCTCCGGTCCGTCCACCTCCACCTGTTATCCGGGTCTATTCTCGTCGCTCTCCTCATCCCGTTGCCCCCCTACAGTCGGCTTCGACCTCTGATGCTCCGCTACCTGCTGCTCCGGCTCCCGCATCCACCACTCATCCGATGACGAATTACGTCTCTCTACATCGTATTTCACCACCACTTCTTCACTTTGCCACATCTTTATCCTCTGTTTCTGTCCCTAACTCTGTGCAGGAGGCGCTTCAACATCCAGGCTGGCGGGCTGCCATGGACGAAGAAATGACGGCCCTTTGTGCCAACCAGACCTGGGTCCTTGTCCCTTTACCTCCCGGTCAGCACCCTGTTGGGTGTAAATGGATTTTCGTCATCAAACATGCTCCAGATGGCACTATTGCCCGACTGAAGGCCCGACTTGTGGCCCGTGGCTTCACTCAGCAGGAGGGCCTTGATTATGAGGAAAGCTTCTCTCCGGTGGCTAAGCTCAACACCGTTCGGGTTCTTCTCTCCGTGGCTGTGCACCGCCACTGACCACTTCATCAACTCGATATCAAGAATGCCTTTTTGAATGAAGATCTTCAAGAAACCGTCTACATGCGCCAACCGCCTGAGTTTGAGACCACGGGGGAGTCTTGTGTATGTCTTCTCAAGAAATCCATCTATGGTCTCAAACAGTCCCCTCGGGCGTGGTTTGACAAGTTCAGCAAGGTGGTTCGGGACATAAGTTTCACTCGGAGTTCTGCAGATTTCTCCCGATTCACCCGACACCGGGCTACTGGAAGAGTCCTTCTGTTGGTTTATGTTGATGACATCCTACTTACTGGGGATGACTCAAAGGGGATTCTAGAGGTCAAACAACATCTGAGCACCGTGTTTCAGACCAAAGACCTGGGGCATCTTCGCTACTTTCTTGGTCTTGAGATCGCACGACGGCCGGACGGGCTTGTCCTCTCCCAACGGAAGTACTGTCTTGATCTTCTCAAAGACGCTGGCCAGTCTGGTTGCAAGCCAGCTAATACCCCGATGGAGGCAAATCACAAACTATGTGCTCATGCCTCTGATGATGATTTGCTTCTCCAGAACCCGGAATACTATCGACGCCTTGTGGGAAAGTTGATCTATCTAACGGTCACGAGGCATGATATATCGTTTGCAGTTGGGGTTGTCAGTCGGTTCATGCATGCCCCCCCGGGTTTCTCATCTCCTGGCGGTTGAACGGATTCTCCGATACCTTAAGGCAGCTGCGGGTCAAGGGCTTGTTTACAAAACCTCCGACTCGGCTCTCGCATTGGTCGCTTATTCTGATGCCGATTATGCCAGTTCCCTGGACGATCGAAGGTCAACAAGTGAGTTTTGTACTTATTTTGGTGGTCATCTCATTACATTGAAAAGTAAGAAACAAGCTGTGGTTGCTCGTTCCTCCGCTGAAGCTGAATATCGATCGATGACATCGCTTGTCTCAGAACTCACATGGCTTGAAAGCCTCATTTCTGACCTGGGAGTAAAACTTCCTTCATCTGTTGTTCTATTCTGTGATAGTCAAACCGACATACACATAACAAAGAATCCGGTATTTCACGAGCACATAAAACATATCGAGGTCGACTGTCACTTTATTCGAGAGAAAGTTCCATTGAAGAAACTTCAATTAAAGCATGTTCCGAGCACTGATCAAGTTGCTGACACTCTCACAAAGGCTTTATCAAGTACCTTGTTTTGCCAGTGTTTGTCCAAGCTGGGTGCATATGGCCTATACGCTCCAGCTTGTGGGGGAGTGTTAGAAAATCCTTTTAGTTTAGGCCCATGATGTATTTTTTATTGTTTTTCTCTCTCCTCTTTAGTCCCACATCATGTTCAACAACTCACAGGAAGAGTAGCTGGACGTAGTTGCTTCATTTCACATTTAGGGGATAAGTGTACTCCATTCTTTAAGACACTTCGGGGAGCATCAAAGTTTGACTGAACCAAGGAGTGTGACAAAGTTTTTATAGAGTTCAAAAGATAATTAACTTTTACTCCGCTGCTTTAAAGCCCAAGAGAAGGCAAAGATTTGTTTATTTACTTAGGAGGTGGACCTGAAGCAATTAGTTTAATTCTAGTCCGTGAAGTAGGTAAGAACCAGATCCCTATACATTGTGCTAGCAAGGTACTAAAGGATACGGTAACCAAATACCTGATCCTTGAGAAGCTGTCTTTAGCTTTAATTGTTTCTACTCAGAAACTTGGTCCTAATTTTCAAGCTCATACTGTCGTAGTAGTGACACATCATCCATTAAAAAGGTGTTGGAAAAGCCAGAGCATTCTTGAACATTGGCGAAGTAGACAATCAAACTCTAGGAGTTCATCTCTTATTACAACGAACGACAATCAAAGCTTAGGTATTGACGACTGATTATTTAGTCGACTGTACTAAAGATCCCACAGTCAAACGAGAGATGGCGAATCATTCTCATGTACAATGTTTATCGGCGGAGTTTTGGGCAAAAATTCATCATGAGTTTGAGTTATTCTTCTAAATCGTAATGGTGTAAATCTTGTGGATGCTGTTAAGCTATATTTTAGAGTTATAAATAATCAGACTGAATATGAGGCTTTAATAACTGACTTAAGATTGGCTCGAGAACAAGGGGTAGAAGATATTCACGGTTGAACAGATTCTCTTATCATGACATCACAAGTGCAAGGAGAGTATGAAACAAGAGATCACATTCTCAAGCAATATCTGATTAAAGCCCATGGAGACATTAAAGTCTTTTTAACATTCAACATATTCCTCAGACCGAGAATGCTGAAGTAGATGCGATAGCAAAGTTTGACGCCCTTTAGAAGAAATGATTATATATTTTTTCATTATGTGATTGAAGAATAAGAGATCATGGAGATTGACTATCGTCCTTCATAGATGAATTCATTTGTTCATTTCAAGCACAATAGATAAAAGAAGATTCAGATTTTCATGGCCACTCAATATTTTTCTTGCTTTCAGTACGTCTGTGTTGATGGACTCTCTGAGCATCTTTTGCAAGATGCGTATTAGAAAGCGAGATCCCTCGCATTCTTCAAGAAATTCACTTTGGATAGTGCATAAGTCACTCAGGAACAAAAACTTCAAAAAAAAGGATATTGCGGCAAGGGTAATTTTGGATGAGAATCCAAAAAGATGCTGAAGCCTATGCAAAGAAGTGCCCCATATTGTCAAAAGTTCGGTCCTCTTCAACTGAAACCCTCTGAGCAACGTCGTTCCTAGTAGCAATCATACATCATAGATATATTTTGGTAGTGATTGACTATTTCAGTAAGTGAATCGATGCAAAGCTAGAATAACAACCCAAATTTCCAAGAATTTCATTTGGAGCGAAATCGTTTTTCATCGCAAAATACTTCTTGCTGTTATTATCTACAAGGATCTCAGTTTTCTAATGTAAAACTTATAGATTTTTGTGAACACATGTAAAAATTTAGCCTTGCTATTCATTCGTTCACGAATCTTGAAGCAATGGTTAAGTCAAAGCAACAAACATGCTTATTCTAATGTTGTGAAAAGGATAAAGTAGAGAATGTCTCTAGGAATTGGCTCGTGCAACTTCGTTCTGTTCTTTGGTCCCTATGAACTACTCCAACCGCAACCACTAGATAAACCCCTTTCAAATTATCTCATGGATCTGAGGCCCTCATCTCAGTAGTATTTGATGTGATGAGTCCAAGAGTTGTTATGATTAAGGAAGAGAAAGTGAAGGCTTGAGATGGAAGAGGAGCAACGTTATAGCCTAGACCTAATTGAAGAATCAAGAGACCATACTATTACTTGGCAAGAAGAGGTAAAACGACGAGTAGACAAGTATTGTGATAAAACTTGTAAAGCAATTCGTTGCTGGAGATATGGTCATGATGAAAGTAGATGCAGTTAAAAGGATGTCCTTGGTGGGAAAATTAAATCTTTAAAGAACGGAAGTTATCAAATTCATATTCATGATGTAATGACATAGCAAACCCTTGGAGTGATGACGATTTGATGCACTACTATTCCTAAAGTTGATGTACAATTTATAAGGATTTATGTCATTCTCCAAACAATATTTTTCGTCTATGGTTTTTCATATCTTTCCCTTGCTCATGCTCACCGGATCTATTATGTGATACTGTTCACAAAATTCATCCCATAGACACCTGCTACCATGGGAGTTCTTTACATTCTAAGTTGTTACATTGTTCGTATATACAATCCGAACGAATTCTTGATCGAGGCTTTCTAACTCTCGCTGCTAACTACTTCAATCTCCTTAACTTGAGATTGTTGGCTGTAATTCCCTCCATAATTACATCTCGCCAGAGTTGTTCGCTAATGTATAGTGGATTGCCTGATCCAATCACACATTGATCTCTAGATTATTTGAATTTGTCAATTGCCGATTTCTGTCGCATCTCTTTACCTGATGGATAGAGAAATATTTCTCTCGCCTCTCTGATTGAGAGCTCGGTTCTATACATGCTTGATAAGAGGTTGTTGGAAAAACTCCTGCCATTACTTTCGCTGGAATTATTTGCCACTTATATTTTGATATGCTGATCTAATAGAGATGACTGACTAGTGCTGTCCTGCATCAACAGATGACTCTCCGACATATGGATACTCCTTTGTGGGGGCAAGTTGTGGAACTCATGTCCCACTTTCATTGGTCTTTTCATGAAATGTTCATGAATTCTTCATTTACTGTACCCATTACCTTCATCTTTTGAATGATTTCTTTGCTGGGTTCTTGCATTATTCATCTCATTTATCCTCCATATATCGTTGTTCTTTAGACTGGAAGTATCAATCTTGCTTATCTCATTAATGGTCTTGGTAAGATCTTGCAAAAAGAAACATCAAATGATTAAATAAAAAATTTCTTAACTTTATTAGAAATCACAAACCCCACTATAGTGGGATAAAGGCTTGTGTTGTTGTTGTTTATTAGAAATCACAAGAAACTAAGTGTTTACCCTTACTTGATCCCTCGTGTACATGTGATCTCTCTTCACCTCCTCAAGATTCTTAAGTATGTGGTCAAATTGCCGGTGAGGTGAAGGTTCTGTTCAAAATTTCTTAAGTTGTAGGTTGTAGTAATTGCGGAGAGATGGTCAAGATTAATATCATGAAGTTCGCGCAAATCCTCTCACCCTAAAGAACATGATGTAACTCAAGGGCGCACGGTTGAGGAGCGGCTTCTTTTCAGGAAGGCAAATGATGGCTCCGCAATACTATCCCAATGTTCTCATCCCCACACTGACAGAGTATCATGCAAACTGTAACACTCCTTCCCAGTTTTTCAATAATCAGCCATCCGGCCGGGTCAACGATATAAAGAGAACTAGAAAACAGTATTAAAACTAGTACACAGCAGGTATAAAGTAAGTGGTACAAAAAATTTATAACTAGCAACAGAAGCTAAGAAAGTAAGCTAAGAGTAACCACATACCTGAAATCTGCAATCACAGAGCCACTACAGATGAATAGAATTGAATTAACTGTAAATCTGAACTATCATAATAAGTCCGATACAAGATATATAAAACATTAATAAGTTACACTGTGCACAACTACAAATATATGCTGAAGGTAAAGGAAAACTGAAAGGGAACAAAACACTACAAACTGACGGCACCAACGCTCATCCTAGGCGTAGTTTCCCACCTGGGTCACCTGTAAAAACATTGCCCACGAGTGGTCAGAGTAAAGAAAAATAACTCTTCCAAGTGATACTAAAAGCTTTTTCTTGAATGTTGAATGCATGTCTTTTGAAAATAGTTTTGTGCATGAAAACATTTATGCTATATATTATGCATGACTTCAGATTACTACTTGGTCAGACGACTACCTGTTCTATGTTTGCGACTTTCAGTTCACTAACCCAAGTCCCGACGTTCACTAACTGGTGTACTGTCTCACGTCAGGTCTATACTTGATCTCTAGGTTACTTCTAGCTTGCACCTCTACTAGGAAGACTCTGTGCAGAGTAGCTCCTAACGCGCAACTGAAACTGACGACCCGAGACCATCTGACGAACTCAATTGTTCTAGTGCCACGCGGACACGGTCTCGAATCTACTAATTGCCTCAAAGGGAGTCAACTCGCAAGACTCTGCTACTCATAGGATACCATATGCCCTATGAGGAAGGTAGTGCGCCTCTACCAAGCACGAAAGACTGAAGTGTGCTTACTGACCTTTTTGGTCAAATGCTACTCTGCTTGGGATATCTCTTTTGGTGTACTACTGAGCGACCCTTGACTATCTCATGGTCGACTAGAAGGGACATTCACGCCCTTGGTTGGACAAGTTCCAAGCTTACGTACATGGGTATAGGTTTCGTACCTAACATTACTATTCATGAGACTACTAGGTCTTGGAGAATGGTGTGTACACGTTTTCCGTGACCGTTTTCCTATCACCACACCATCTTTCTATGCATGGTCATGATATTCGTACAAAGCATACACATGTGTATATAAAATATATTTCTTGCTATGTCTAACTAACAGAAATTAGGTTTCCTTACAGAGGTGCTGCGACGCTCGTACACGCGGCGCAGCGACATTGCTTCTTCCGAAAGCAATCCTACTATTGGGGATCTTCAGAAAGCTGCCCCGACCACACAAGAGTCCTGCAATTTCAGAGCAACCCCAATTTCATAATTTTCCCTTTACGATATTCCGTGGAAAATTTAAATACAACTAGGGTTACAAAATTTCACGTACTAAACATCAGATTTTACCATTACGTGGAGTGATTGAGGCTCTCAAAGCGTCCAACCCAAATTCCGCAGAGGGTCACGAACTCCAAAACCTAATTTGGGCACAAGGATGAAAACCTAGGTTAGACTAACTCCAAAATCGAAGGATTTCCCTGAAGGAATGGAGAAAAGAAAGAAATAAACTCACCGGAAATGAACGTTACCAAGTTCCACCGGTTAGGGTTGAAATCCGGCACTTCCACGGCCAAGGAAGGAAAAAGAATGTCCACCGGCGCTCGTAGAGGAAGGAGGAGGAGTCGGAAATGGTTTCCGGAGAGGGATTGGCCGGCGGAAAGGGGCGCAGGAGGCGTCGGCTTCGTTTGGCGTCGCTGCGTGCGGGAGACGGAGCGGAAAAGTGACTGTCGGCCTGCGGTTTTTTCTTACCCGTGAAGAAGTGAGGTGTGCGGGATTTTATTTCAAGCCTTGCGGTTTGATAACCGCATGAGAGGGGAAAGAAATTGCTATTGGCACCCCTACACTAATTCTCTTGAAAATTAACTCATTTTCACCGCTCGCGTCACTAAAATAAAATGCGTCACACACTTTAATTAACGCACTTAACGAACTAACGGTCGCTATCATAAGGAAGAGTAACAATATACCTTGACGACGCGTTGCCTCGATCAAAATCCGTCGCGACACGCCCCTACAAATTTAAATAAATTTCTGTGTCAATTAACGGATGTTACAAATCTCCCCTCATAACAAAAATTTTCGTCCTCGAAAATTGTAACCATACCTGAATCAAAGAGAAAAGAATAGTCTGCATTGCTCTTAAGCTTATCCTCTCGCTCCCAAGTATACTCTGGACGACCACAATTCATCCAAATGACTTTGATCATGCAAATCTCTTTATTTCTGAGCTTCTGTATTCTTGAATCCACTATTCTGACTGGTCTAACCCCAATACTAAGATCTGTCTCGATTGGTGCTTCCTCGGTACCGATGATCTGACTGGAATCTCTGACTGCTCTCCTCAGATAGGAGACGTGGAATACATCATGTACATCGCTCATTTCCTTAGGTAAAGCCAACCTGTAAGCAACCTCACCAATTCTTTCCAGCACCTCAAAAGGACCAACGAATCTGTGGCTCAGCTTTTTCATCCGCTTAATTCTAGAGATTCCTCTGACTGGTCTGACCTTCAGATAAACATAGTCTCCAACACTGAACTCTACTGACCTGTGCTTCTGATCATGATACTTGGCCCGACGATCCTGAGCTGTCTTCATCCGCTCCTGAATGAGTTTGATCCTGTCCGTGGTCTTATCAATCCATGACTCCCTAATGGTAGATCTCTCTTCACTTTCAGCTCAACATAACGGTGTCCGACAACGTCGACCATAGAGGGCCTCGAACGGTGCCATCCCAATACTCGTCTGAAAACTGTTATTGTAGGAGAATTTCACAAGAGTAACATATTTCTCCCACTTTCCTCCAAAGTCCAAAATGCACATCCGTAGCAGATCCTCCAAAGTCCTATTTGTGCGTTCAGTCTGTCCATCTGTCTGGGGATGGAAAGCGGTGCTGAAGTGTAACCTGGTACCCAACCGCTCCTGTACGTATCGCCACTCCCTGGAGGTGAATCTGCCATCTCGGTCTGAAACTATAGTCCTGGGAACACCGTGAAGTCGAACTATCTCGTCTATATATAACTGTGCTAATCTGGGACCCTGATCTGTCTTCTTAAGAGGAGTGAAATGGGCAACCTTAGAAAGACGATCTACTATAACCCACAAAGGGTCATTCCCACTCTGCGATCTCGGCAGACCATGGCTGAAATCCATGGATATATCCTCGAAAGTCCACTCAGGAATGGGAAGTGTCTGCAACTTGCCTCCAGGCTTTTGGCACTCGGCCTTAACCAACTTGCACGTCTCGCACTTCCCTACGTAATCTGCAACATCACACTTCAAACCTGGCCACCAGACTAACTTCTTGAGATCTGTATACATCTTTGTGCTACCCGGATGTATAGAATATCTGGAATTGTGTGCCTCAAATAGAATGTACTCGCGAATGTGACTAACATCGGGGATACACACCCTGCCATCAAACAATAGTAAATCATCCTGAATACTGTATCTCTCCTTCTGATCTGTCTGCACTGAGCTCCAAATCTCTGCCATCTTTGGATCCAACGGTAGAGCTGTCCTGATTCGATCCTTAATGTCGCAGGTAATCTCCATCCAATTCAACCTTGCAGAAGCAAAACTACAGCGTGACACAATGGTGATCTCCAGTCTCTCCAGTTCCCGCACTAACTCCTCCTGCTGAGTGAGAAGGAAGAAACACGAACGTCTACGGCTAAGGGCATCAGCTACAACGTTCGCCTTTCAACCATCTGCGCTGTCTCAAATTGAGCTCTCGCTGATCAAAGATATACTTGAGGCTCTTGTGATCAGTGAAGATCTCACAACGAACACCATAGAGATAGTGCCTCCAAATCTTCAGAGCATGTATGACTGCTGCAAGATCCAAGTCATGCACTGGATAGTTCCTCTCATGAACCTTTAACTGTCTCGAGGCATAGGCTACGACCTTTCCATGCTGCATGAGAACGCATCCCAAACCCTGACCTGAGTCGTCGCTATAAATCTGAAACCCGACAGGCCCTGAAGGCAAACTCAAAATCGGTGCGGTCATCAATCTGCTATTCAAGTCCTCAAAAGCCAATTCACATTCAACAGTCCAATCCAAGCCCTTACCCTTCCTAGTGAGGGAAGTCAGTGGTAATGCTATCTTTGAGAAATCTCTGATGAATCTCCTGTAGAAACCAGCAAGACCCAAAAAGCTGCGAACCTCTGAAACTGTCGTCGGCCTTGGCCAATTCTTAATGCCCTCTATCTTCTTTGGATCGACACTAACCCCTTGCTGACTGATGACGTGACCTAAGAATGCAATCTCTGAAAGCTAGAACTCACACTTTAAAAACTTGACATACAACTGGTTCTTCCTGAGGGTGCTCAATACAATCCTGAGGTGTGCGGCATGATCTTCTGCACTTCTTGAGAACACCAAGATGTCATCTATGAAGACGATGACAAAACGATCCAAGTACTCCCGAAATACTCTGTTCATCAGATCCATAAACACTGAAGGAGCATTGGTCAGCCCAAACGGCAAGACCACGAACTCGAAGTGACCATATCTGGTACTGAAAGCCGTCTTCTGAACATCAACGTCCCGAATCTTCAACTGATGGTAGCCCGACCTCAAATCTAACTTGAAAAAAGTGCACGAGCCCACCAACTGGTCGAACAAATCATCAATCCTGGGAATCAGGTATTTGTTTTTTACTCACGGTAGTCTATGCAGTCTCAGACTACCGGTAGTCTATGCACAGTCTCACGGTAGTCTATGCACAAATCATCAATCTTGGGAATCAGCTTGTTCAACTCACGGTAGTCTATGCACAGTCTCAGACTACCATCCTTATTCTTCACGAATAGTACTGGAGCACTCCAAGGAGAAGTACTGGGACGTATAAAGCCCAAATCAAGCAACTCCTGCAACTGGCTCTTCAACTCCGCTAGTTCCCTAGGAGCCATCCGATAGGGGGATTTGGCTTCCGGTGTAGCCCCAGGCTGCAAGTCTATCGGGAACTCAATCTCTCTATCTGGAGGGGCACCAGGGAGCTCTTCCGGGAAAACATCGGGGAACTCCTGAACCATTGGTACCTCTGTCAAGTCAGCCTTAGCCTCCGCATTCATCAGTACTACGAAAGTTTCACAACCCTTACTGATGCACCTTCTAGCTTGGACTGCGGAGATGATCATCTTCACTACTCTTTTAAAGCCCTGAAAAGAAAACGCAGTCTGATTAGGGCGCTCAAACTGTATCTGTTTCGCCCTACAGTCAATCCTGACGTTGACTGCCGAAAGCCAGTCCATTCCAAAGATCAGATTGAATCCTGCAATAGGTAGCTACAAAGCTTCCACGATAATCTCGGTATCACCAAACTGCACTGGTACCCTGCACTTATCTCTGGTTTGCAGAAGGGATCCATTAGGCATCATGACTTCCAGTGGTACAGTCCCTGGGAAGACTTCTAAATTCAGCTTACGCACTAGAGATTCTGCGATAAACGAGTGCGAGACACCCGTATCAAACAGAATCTTGGAGGGTAAATCACGAATCATAAGGATGCCTACATGAATGATTTTTAAAAAAAAATGAAAAGTGTCACTACGGAGGATTAAATAAACTTGTTAAGCAAATTAACGCACTTAGCAGTCACCACATCCTCCCGATCCTTTGCCTCCTGTTGACCAAGCCCATAAGCTCCGGGCTGCAACAATTCTCGACCCTGCTGTGGTCTTCCATCAGTAATCATCAGAGCTTTGCCCTTGTCTGCTCTACTAGGGCCGCCAATCTCGTACTTCGACTGCAGGAACAAATTACGTTTGTCATCTACAAAAACTTCATAAATGTATAAAAATACAACTAAGTTTTGATTACCTGATTTGAACCAACTTCCTGACAGAAACGGGCTATGTGTTCAGGTTGATGACACTTGTAACACACGCCCGCGCTGGCCAAACACTCACCTGGATGACGACGCTGACACTTGGGACAAAGGGGGTAGTCCCTGCTCCTGTCACCAGATTGACCATTCTTCCTCGCATCAGGCTTCTACTTCTTGTTCCAGTTCATCCCTTGGGCATTCCTGCTCTGTTGCGGCTGATGCGAATCCTGAGATCGCTTCGCACGGGAATTACTTCGCTTCTGAACCTTCTGTTGGTCAGCCTCCAGCCTGCGAGCCGTATCCACTAATCTCCTGTAATCAGCGTTGACCATAGTCATCAGCGACTGCCTCAACGAGTCACGTAAACCATCCACAAAACGGCTGCACTTCTCAGCCTGGTCTCCCTGCATCACGCCCGCATATCGAGCCAGATGGGTAAGCTCTCGCTCGTACTCAACAACAGTCCTGTCCCCCTGGAAAAACCTAAGATACTTCTCCCGGAGACTTCGTCGTGCGGAAGGAGGCACGAACCAACTTGCAAGGGCTCTAGAAAATTCGCCCCACGTAAATATGTCTGGCGTACGACCTGGCCAAAAGTATGGTCATACTATATAAAGAGAACGTATCACTTCCAAAATAAGAGGAAATTTTGTAATCATATACCTGCGGGGTCATCTGCCCGGTACTTGTCCCACCAGACCGCTGCCTCACCCCGGAGGAGGAAAACTGCCAGAGGAACCTTCTTGTTCTCTGGGCACTCCAAAACATCCAACAGGTCTCTGGTGTTTACTACCCAATCATCAGTGTCCATCGGGGTCTCATCCCCACTATAGTTCGAAGGTTGAAGCTCTCTAAAGTTCCTCAAGTAACGCTCCAGGGTCATCTCCACGGGTGCTGGGGCAGGAGATGGTGCAGGGGCTGGTACTTGTACTGGAACTGGAAACCCTGCAGCTAGTCCTCTCTGAAACTCCATCAAGGCAACGGTAACCGCCTTGGCAATCTGAGATGCTATGTCAGTGCCTTCTGGAGCTGCTGGAACTGGTGGTACCTGTGGCACGGTAGCATCTCCCATAGTCGTGTTAGGACTAGGGTCCTGACGTGAAGATTCACCCGGTTCGCTAACTCGTGCCTGATAGAACATATAAAAGAAATCTAATTATTTATCCAATATCTGAGAAATCTGGTTTAGTAAAATATTTCGTACTCCTGCGAAGAGTAGGGCTTAACCGCAACTTAAAAGCTCTACTGACAAGAGTTTACTCTTGCACAATCCTATGACTATGTGAAAACCTTCTAGGGTCCAGGGATCATAAACCTGCCTCTGATAACAATTTGTAACACTCATTCCCAATTTTTCAATAATCAGCCATCCGACCGGGTCAGCGATATAAATAGAACTAGGAAACAGTATTAAAACTAGTATACAGCAGGTATAAAGTAAGACCTACTAAAAATTTATAACTAGTAACGGAAGCTAAGAAAGTAAGCTAAAGGTAACCACATACCTGAAATCTGGAATCACAGAGCCACTACAGATTCATAGAATTGAATTAACTGAAAATCTGAACTATCATAATAAGTCCGATACAAGATATATAAAACATTAATAAGTTACACTGTCCACAACTACATGCATATGCTGAAGGTAAAAGAAAACTGAAAGGGAACAAAACACTACAAACTGACGCCACCAACGCTCATCCTAGGCGTAGTTTCCCAACTGTGTCACCTGTAAAAACATTGCCCACGGGGGGTCAGAGTAAAGAAAATAACTCCTACAAGTGACACTAAAAGCTTTTTCTTGAATGATGAATACATGCCTTTTGAAAATAGTTTTGTGCATGAAAACATTTATGCTATATGTTATGCATGGCTTCAGATCACTACCTGGTCAGATGACTACCTGTTCTATGTTTGCGACTTTCAGTTCACTAACCCAAGTCCCGACGTTCACTAACTGGTGTACTGTCTCACGTCAGGTCTATACTTGAGCTCCAGGTTACTTCTAGCTTGCACCTCTACTAGGAAGACTCTATGCAGAGTAGCTCCTAACGCGCAACTGAAACTGAAGACCCGAGACCATCTGACGAACTCAATTGTTCCAGTGCCACGCGGACACTGTCTCGAATCTACTAATTGTCTCAAAGGGAGTCAACTCCCAAGACTCTGCTACTCATAGGATACCATATGCCCTATGAGGAAGATAATGCGCCTCTACCAAGCACGAAAGACTGAAGTGTGCTTACTGACCTTTTTGGTCAAATGCTACTCTGCTTGGGATATTTCTTTTGGTGTACTACTGAGCGACCCTTGACTTTCTCATGGTCGACTAGAAGAGATATTCACGCCCTTGGTTGGACAAGTTCCAAGCTTACGTACACGGGTATAGGTTTCGTACCTAACATTACTATTCATGATCTGACTACTAGGTCTTGGAGAATGGTGTCTACACGTTTTCCGTGACCGTTTTCCTATCACCACACCATCTTTCTATGCATGGTCATGATATTCGTACAAATCCTACACATGTGTATAAAATATATTTCTTGATATGTCTAACTAACAAAAATTAGGTTTCCTTACAGAGGTGCTGCGACGCTCGTACACGCGGCGCGACGACATTTCTTCTTCCGAAGACAATCCTACTGCTGGGGATCTCCAGAAAGCTGCCCCGACCACACAAGAGTCCTGCAATTTCAGAGCAGCCCCAATTTCATAATTTTCCCTTTACGATATTCCGTGGAAAATTTATATACAACTAGGGTTACAAAATTTCACGCACTAAACTTCAGATTTTACCATTACGTGTATTGATTGAGGCTCTCAAAGCGTCCAACCCAAATTTTGCGGAGGGTCACGAACTCCAAAACCTAATTAGGGCACAAGGATGAAAACCTAGGTTCGACTAACTCCAAAATCGAAGGATTTTCCTGAAAGAATGGAGAAAATGAAGAATAAACTCACCGGAAATGAACGATACCAAGTTCCACCGGTTAGGGTTGAAATCCGGCACTTCCACGGCCAAGGAAGGAAAATGAATGTCCACCGGCGCTCGTAGAGGAAGGAGGAGGAGTCAAAAATGCTTTCCGGAGAGGGATCGGCCGGCGGAAAGGGGCGCGGGAGGCGTCGGCTTCGTCTGGCGTCGCTGCGTGCGGGAGACGGAGCGGAAAAGTGACTGTCGGCCTGCGGTTTTTTCTTACCCGTGAAGAAGTGAGGCGTGCAGGATTTTATTTCAAGCCTTGCGGTTTGATAACCGCATGAGAGGGGAAAGAAATTGCTATTGACACCCCTACACTAATTCTCTTGAAAATTAACTCATTTTCACCGCGCGGGTCACTAAAATAAAATGCGTCACGCACTTTAATTAACGCACTTAACGAACTAACGGTCGCTATCCTAAGGGAGAGTAACAATATACCTTGACGACGCGCTGCCTCGATCAAAATCCGTCGCGACATGCCCCTACAAATTTAAATAAATTTCTGTGTCTATTAACGGATGTTACACAAACATCTGCCAGGTTCTCGCCGACACATGTGAAGGATTACAACCCCTCAACTTCAGGCTTGATCTCTTCTTGAGAGCAAAATCTCTATTTTTGTGTAGGCCTGAGGACTCGCCGACATCATTTGCTCGTTGCTGGTTTTTAGTAGCTCTCCTTTCCTCTTTTTCTCGCAGTAGAGAGGTCAACACGAGCGAGCTCAACATAGCACTCAGGATAGTATGATTTGTGTTGTGGACCACAAGTACAACTGCAGGAAGAAATGATTAAAATTCAACAAAAAGTGTTCCGTTCAGTTCTTATTCTAATATCATGCACGCCAGTATTACCTTCGACAGGATCCATGTTAACAACTTCATCTCACTAAGCAAGGTAATATGTTTTCCCCAGTTGATTGTCGACAATGAAGTCTACAATCTTTTTCTCCAATCCTTTTAAAGTTGTTGCTTTAAAGTCTGCTTCAGCTCTCGCGGATGGTTGAAAAAGAACTAGACAGAAGTCGCTTTTGAAGAACACAGACCAATCTATTCAGAAGTGAGCATTTTTAGACAATCCTAGAAGTTGCACATGCCTTCCTCCAAAGTACACATTTTCATATTTCCTTGATTGTAGTTGGATAAGGTTCCAAAATACTCACATATTCCACTCCACTCGCTCTTATCTCAAATATATAGTCAAAATAGAGAAGGACGTATAGTTGATCTGCATATGTATTATTCCATAATGATCAAGTACGTTCACAATTCCTAATAGAAAACAATCTTCAACCTACAATCAATGTGATCAAAGAGAATTACGAGTTCTCCTTCCCCAGAAACTTTCAATTCTCTCAACTACCTATTATGATCCTAGATCGTAATATCGTCGGTGGTGGCGGTGGAGGTGGATATACAAGAGGGAATCGAGCTCAACCTACTACTAAGTCGCATATGATGCGGCCCAACCTTGAGCTCTTATACCAATTTGATGCAAAGTAGGTTGTAAGTGCGGGTGTTCTAAGGTGCAGTCAAAAAGTGACATGCAATGTGACTACTAAAAGCCCTAATGTAGATTCAAATGTAAATGAAACTGTGTGATTACAAATTTGCAACCATTAATTAATTAAAATAAAGCCTAGTCAGAAGCATATTCATCCACTGGAAATTGAATTGGAAAAGCGAACCGTTGAAACCCGGAAATCGGTTCAACGGATTTCAGACTAAGAGGGGTCAGCTTGCGTTACTTGACTCGCCGTCAGACGCTTCAGACTGAGATATTCTGAGCCTAGAGATGACCCTCACAATTGGAAAGTGGATTGCTTACACATAGACCCATGAGCTGCAGCGATGAGGTCCCGCCACACACGGAAGTTCTATTCTCAACTATGCCTCCCAAAGGCAAAAAGCAGAGCTTGGCACCTCAGACAACACAAAGAAGAAACTCGAAATGAGCGAGCTCTAGGAGGCTGGGCCTACCTTCTCCGAGGTGCTTTGAGTCTTATTTATAGGCAAAAATTCTCGTGGGTAAAACGATCTTTGACGGCCCGCGGATAGCTCCCTCCGCCTTTACAAAAACACTTATCCCCGACCAAAATGGCCCGCGGACAACGACCTCTTCCTTACCGGGAATACCATTCCCAGACCCTGACGGTCTGCTGGTAGTCAAGATACCGAATAGCAGTCATTCACTGGCTTGGCGCTTACAAAGGTTAAAAGGTACTGCATTCGCTTCACCACCATGGGGCAGGGGATAGCTCGCCCGGCGGCAGGATTGCTTTAACTCACCTCGCCTACTCACGGGAAAGTACGCCTTGCTGCCTTGTCTCACCCTGAAGACCACGCGTCGAGCCCGCTTTTTGGCTAACAATGAATTGGGCTCAGCTTCTGGACTCGCCTAATGTCTAACTGAGGTGGACCAACTCATTTGGGCCTACTGTGGGTATTTCCTTACTGATCACTAAATATGGATTGTACACGAACGCTAATTCGCAAGTAATTTGAGCATAAATATTTCAACTACGTGTAACACCCCATGTGTACTAACCGTATCGTATAGGTCCAGGTGGGCCCACACTATTCAACCATCACAAGCTAGATATTAAAAGTGATATAAAAGACTTCATAAAAATTCTCATCATAAAGTATGAAAATCATAATCCAAGAATTACTATAAACAAGAGTGTCCACATGCTATATTGTCTATCAAAGTCCTTGCTCTTATGGATGATACATCACAAGTCTCAAATACAAGAAACCTCGACACGCAGACCGGTACACCACAAAAGAGAGTACATAAAAATGTAAAGGAGAACACTTCATGTGGCTATCTTTTATTTCTAGTTTTTGACAAGCTGGCGAGGATTCTCTTTCTAGCCATACCCTGAAACCAAATATACATGAGAGGAAAAACATGAGTTTGTTATAAGATGACCACAAATTGTGCAACAACCCCACTACTCCCCAGTTGTCCTCGTAGATCTCGGGAAACTACATCTCAGTATTTTACAATAATAAAGCAATATAAACAATTCAAGTAAGGTAAATCTTCCTAGGTATCACAATCATCATACACATTCTCTATATTGAGCATATAAATTCAGTGTCTATAGATGCAATCATGAATGCCACCGGGTATCTACATCGGGTCCACTACGACACCTAGCGTACAATATATGAATTTAACACATCATCATTTCAAAATCATTCAACAAACTCAAATCGTCTTGCAAACATAACTAGAGTTGAGCCGGTTATACCATTCATTTAGGGACCTTCTACTATAACTCTAGTTCAAATAGGTTTGGCTGTTTATACCCATCCACTAGGCCCTTTTATCAACAACCTAGCATTCGGTGTGTCCCGTTATATCCTTCATCGGGCTCTTCTGCCAACTCCTATCACATTTATTTTGGGCGAGGCCGGTTATGCCAACTATTAGATCCTTCTACTACCTCCTTTAATCTAGCATCATAAGCATTCATGCTAGCATGCTAGAGCCCTAGAGCTAGTGATTTCTAAATCTTACTCAAGTCAGTGAAATGGGACAATTCTACCCATGCCCGAATTCAGTTTCCACATTAACACCTTGACCTAACCTCATTCTAGTCAAGCCACACAAAAACCGGGTATGATAATAACGCTATATATGCTTTAATACTTGCAAAACAAACATTAATGCAACATGCACACAAACATCATGATCTGTGTCAGCGACCACAAATAGGCTTCATGCACCATACTTAATTTGAAAGGCTCTTTGGATTTCTAATCACACGCCCCAATGATTCACAATTAATTGTGGTCATCAGAAATATTTAATTAGAGAATTTTGATACCACCGCCAAAGAATTAACAAGAGAACAAAAAGACAATCAATCACACGCCTTGAATAACTTAGATGAACACGATCGGGTAATTGAGCCTTAATAGCTATCTCAAATGGCTCGCCAATTATATTCACAATGCCCTCTTCTTCCTTAATTCTTTGCAATATTGGATCGATAAACCAATGGATAAAATGATGGTTTCAGCCCCTCTCTGTTGACTTTAAAAACCCAGGAAACTCTCCAAGCCATTGGGTATTAAATCCTCTTATCAAATCACTCAAAATAAGTGAAATTAAAATTTTCTGTCCTGTACACGTCCATGGTACACGACCTGTGCCAGGGGTATGCCCTGCCTTCCAGCAAGAACCGATTAACAGCCTTCCCACTGAGCACCCAACATGATGTGTAAATGGCGCGCAAGAAAACTATTTTTTTCAAGCTGACCCCCAACCTGCTACACTCAACCCTCAACCTATTCAGAGTATCAATCACCGGGACGTTACAATTCCTTCCTCCTTAAATGAATTTCTTCCTCAAAATTGAAAGACAACATTACACATGAGTAAAAAACTAAGGGTATTCATCCCACATAGTATGTTTTCTTTTCCAACAAAATTCATCACGCCCGCAATTGTTCTTTCGCAGCTTCACGATCTCTACTTCTTTGTTTTGCAGCTTTCGGATCTTTACATCTTGAATACAAACTGAATGAGCGATAGTCTCCAAATTTCCCAGCACCAATACCACAGTCAGCTTAACTACGACATTAAGCTCCACCGAAGATTTTCTCAGCACTAATACATGGAACACATCATGTAGGCTGCTCAACTGTGCCGACAATGCAAGGCGATACACACATTCGCCTATGTGTTTGGTGATTGAAAAAGGACCTAAATAGCTCGTATTTAACTTCTCCAGCCGTCGAATCCTCGATACTCCCTTGAATGACTTTAACTTCAAATACACCAAGTCGCCAACTTCGAACTCCAAGTTCCGATGACACGTATTGTACAACCCATATTTGCCTGAGGGTACACCCAAACTAGTTATGGACCTGCGACATCAAACAGTTGACCAATTTGAAGAGCGTCACCCAAGAAGAGCAGAAGGCAGTCTTAGAGGCGTGGTACCTCTTGATCTCTCCCATAGGCGGGGCCCTTCTTAACTTCGCCCATAGGTGAGGTCCCTCTTAAGGTTGTCCATAGGCGACGCCCCTCTCGAGGACGCCCATAGGTGTGGTCTTTGACAGCTCGTTAGATATGCTCGCAGGATCAGATCCATGCTGACGAGGTCCATCTAAGCATCCTCAATCACCTCGTTGAGGTCTTACAACATGCTAGACAAGCTAGTTGTTTTGCGGGGGTGACTATTCGCAGGCCCCCTAATTTGTATTACTTATAAATAAGACTCCATGACACAAATAACAGACATGTAGAGCCACAATCCTAAGGTCCTCATTTACCAAGTCTGTGACTTCCTAGTGTGATGCAACCCGAGTTTGCATCTTTATTTTATTTGCAATATTTTATTTATGTAGCGCACGTCTTTGTGCATTATAGTGTTGTATCGCGCACGTTCGCGCACTTTTGTTTGGATTATTGGTGTGACCGACCATTAAGATCCTAAATAGAAAGGTCCGTCAAATTAGGAGTAGTAATGATTTAGGCAAACAAGTGAGGGGTCATACAAATTAAGTTATTATTATATTAATCTGAAATTATAATTTCAAAGTTATTATTTTGGGAATCTCTAAAGTCATGACATCAATTAGTTTGAAACAAAATCCTGGGCCCGCAGATCCTGCACAACCTGACCTTGGACTCCCTCGCCAACCCCGTTGGGATGATGAAGTTAAGCTTGATGTAAGTGATTTTGAGGGTCACGTGGAGCCCGAGAAATGCCTCCATTGGTTTGAGCGTGTGGAAAAGTTGATGACATGGAAACAAATGTCTGTGAATCGACAAGTCGAGTATGCTGTCCTTAGGATAAAAGGACCTGCTCTAGTATGGTGGGTTCAACTTGAGTGTACCCGATACACTTTGGATCTAGCACCTATTACCATGTGGGTCGAGTTTAAGTTACAACTGCGGAAACGATATGTCCTCCCGGACTATCTGCAGACTCTTTATCGAAGGTTCCATAATCTTCGACAAGACAAACTTTCCGTGGATGAGTACACCAACGAGTTTTTAGTATTGCAGTCTAGGCTAGACCTACACGAGAATGACGATATGACAGTGTCCCGTTATCTAAACGGGCTCCGTTACGCTATTATGGATGAACTAGAGTTGCACGACTTCAGAGATTTGGGTGAAGTGTCTAGCCGAGCCCGAAGAGTGGAGGCCTCGCTTCAGAAGAGGACATCTGAGCATAGGTCTACTGATAGGCCTTCCTCGAGCATCACCACCACTGTACCTACCTCTAAGAATACTGATCCTCCAACTCCTGTCACTACTGGGACCCCAGCTCCTCCCACTGGCCTCACCCGAGGTAAGGAGCTCATGGGATCCAAGTCCAACACTGGAGTATTCCGATGTTTCAAGTGTATGGAGCCTGGGCACAAATCTTCTGAGTGCCCGCGATGCTACTTCGTCGCAATTACTTATTCCTCTGATAGGCGTGAGCCAGAATATGGAGTCTTCCTTAATGACTCCAAGCCTGAGCTCGAGCCCGAGTCTGATAGCGTTATCGAGGTCGAGGGAGAACGAGCTGAGCACTTAGTTTGTGTCCTTCGTTATAACTTGATTTCGCCTAGTGAGACCACTGAGCGTGATTTTCAAAGACACGAGATTTTTCGCACTACTGCGCGCATTTAGGGACATTTTTGTTTCATCATCATTGATAACAGTAACCTGGAAAATTTTGTTTCCCAACGTATGGTTGAGAAGCTAGGACTCGAGACACACCCCTTGAAGCGAGCCTACCACTTATTTGGGGTTAATAATCACATGACTATGCCCGTTACTCACCGTTGTCTCGTAGAGTTCTCTTTCAGGGATGTGTATCAGGATTCTGTTCTATGTGATGTCGCCCCTATCGATGTCTGCCATATCTTGTTAGGTAGAGCATGACAGTACGATAAGCGCGTCGTGCATGGTGTAAGGAATTCCCATTCTTTCGATCACTGTGGCCGCAAGATCGTTCTTCTTCTCCAGAAGAATAGTCTTGTTCCTAAGGCTCTTGGGAGACCTCATCACCATCTCCCTCGCCTTCCTTAGCTACTACTACACCACTATTATTTAGTGCCGCACTTCTACCTGGACCCCTACTCCAGGAAGACGTACTTGGCTCCGGTAAGTCATGTGCCAACCAAAAATTCGCAAAACAAAATATTTATTTTTTCCCCGATGATGAGATAAGACAGTACGAATTTTTCGAGATTTTCGCACATTTTCCTTTTCATTTTATTAGTTGCGTTGTGAATTTTAGTGGGCTTGTATGGGCTGCCTTTAGAGGTGGGCTAGCTATTTCTTTGGGCTGAGTTTTTTAAGTGGGCTGCCTTTAGTCTTTTTGGGCTGCTGTTATCAAGTTATGACTGGTTTTAGTGAATATGGTGTGCTGACAGCTTTATTTTGTCATTTGTAGTTGGTGTAGTTGGCTGATTTGCTTGTTTTAATACTTGACTAGCCAAGTGTTAGCTGAATTACAATATAATGACACTTGGTGTTAGCTGAATTTGGCTTGGGATGCATGTGGGGACACATATTTGAGTTAGCAAATGCCTTTTGGCCTCTTGTTACCTTTTCACCGTTTGGCTTTTTGCTGCCTTTTCACCACCTATATACCTATATAAATAGGTGATGAATTCTCTCCTCATCTTCCATTTCCGGTTGCTCTCCCCCTCCCCTGCTGCCTAAGCTACTGCTCCCTGATAGCTTGCTGCACCACTGCCTCCTAGCTGCTGCTATGCTGTCCTGAGCAGCTGCTGCTACCTAGCTGCTTCTTGCTGCTGTCTGGCTGCCTTGCTGATTTTGAGCTGCCGCCTTGCTGATTTTGAGCTGCTGCCTTGCTGATTTTGAGCTGCTACTGCCTCTACTGATTGCTCTGCCGCTGGTTTAAACCTGTTGCTGCTTCTTTCCCTTACCTCCTCTTCTCCAGCTTCTTCCTTGGAGTTCTTGGAAGAACCTTGCCGCACTTTTGCACATCAGGAGTTTGACGGTGCAGCAATTTGCTTCCTCCTTCTCCCGCTGTAAGAATGCTGTTTACTGATTTCTGTTTTTACAAATTGTGGGGTTGTTTTATGCGGATTTCTATAGCTGTTTAGTAGTTGTTTCGTGGTTGTTTTCTTGCTGATTTTGAGCCACGTTTCGTCAAGTTTTCAAGGGGTGGTTCACCCAATGTTTTTGGCTTTGCTGGACGGAATTTTAAGGGGACATAAAGTCCATTTGGGGGCTGGTTTTAGCCTATTTCGAGGCACAATTATGACTGTCCAACAAAGTATATGAGCTGAAGTTGTTTTCTACAATCATTTCAGAGTATTTTGAGTTTTCCGATTTATTATTTGGCTTTCCGACTTTTCGTAAATCCCTTATATATTTTAAGAGACGCAACCCGAATAAAAATACCTGCTATTTTGCAGTATCTAATTTATTATCTTTTTAACGACACTGCCTGTTCATATGAGTTCCGACTCGATGATATATCGCTAAGAAATAAATGTGCGCAAGGGAAAATAAAAGAGATACACGTATCTGAGGGGATGTTTTATTAAAAAAAACTTTTTCTTTTTTACGTCAAGAACAGAATAATAAAATCTGGCATGGAGAAATGCAAAGGTTTCGAATCCGATGATGTAACTTAGACCTACGGATGGATTCACCAGCAGGGTTGAGCCTACAGAAATTCCTTAAGTGGGAAGCCCTTAAGTGGGTGGTGGCCAATTCAAGTTTGCATCACCAGAGCATTTCTCATTTTATGTAACTAAAATTAAGGGGTAATTTAAAGATTAGTGTTGAGAATAATCAAGTGATTGATTTATTGTACTGTATGCATATTGTTATTATCCCCCTTGTTTGCATGTATAACTGTTTTATGAAATACTGTTCTCACATAGTCATAATTTTTATGACTAACACAGAGTGGACACATGTTTTTAGGCAGCAGGACCAACGCCAAGCGGAACACACAGGAGTCTGACAACTGATCTGGCAAAGGCAATAATCCAAGCTCGGGACTGGCATAGAGTTCGCTGTACTGGTTCCACGTGTATTTATTGTAAAAAGTCTATCTAGTATGTGTTAATTTTCCTGGAGTAATCATGTAACAAATAACGTAACAAATGGAATAAAAAGCTTGGTGTATGTTCTTTGTACTTTACATTTCTGGTGAACTGTGACCCTTTTTATTCAAAATTGTTGTCCGGTACTTGAATCAGTTGAAGAACCCAGGATATGAGTCTCTACAAGTCATCCATTTTAGATGATCTGTCAACACCATCACACGTTGATTTTATATTTGGCGATCACGTGTTTAGTTCGCACCACTATCCCGTGAGTGTACGTGAGCATTCTGGGCTTCATCAGATGAATTTTGAATATTTTAGGGTTAGCCTTATGAGGGAAATTAAAACTTTAAAAAGAATTTTTACTCCTAATAGGGACACACGATTTAAGGGATTCCTCAGGTTGGTTTTAAATGGTAAATTTGAGAACTGTTATAAAATTTGTCGCGCTAGTTGGATTCTCACGAGTGTTGTCATTGCGATGATTGGTCTGAGTTTTGTAGACGCACGAAGATGTCTAGCAGGAGTGCGTATGATGCCGTATGATTTCACAAGTCGATCTTGCTTCCTGTTTTGTTTCTCACCTCGTTCGTTCATTCCACCATCTTCCCCACTTTATCATGCTCTCCTATTTGTTGCTCTGATTTTTACTGGTTATTTACATTTTTTGCATAATATTATGACTAACGGTTTGCGAGCAGCTTTGGAAAATTATAACTTCACGACTGATTTCATCACCGGGAGTTGTCTTTTTTCATTGGAGATTAGTTTCCCGTGTCTTTCAGAAAAGAGGATATATCTTCGGTTGATGTGCATCAATGACAAGACCTTCATTTGTTTCACTTTCTACGGCGTTATGGCAACGACAACGTTCTCTCGCAGTTTGACGCCTGAATGTTTCAGTGACGGGTTTTGTCATATTCTCGACGGGGTCGAGCTCTCTCAATACCGAGGGAATTGATGCAATCCAAGTTTGCATCTTTATTTTATTTGCAATATTTTTATTTATGTAGCGCACTTTTTCGCGTATTATAATTTTCGCCTATGTTGTATCGCACACGTTCACGCACTTTTGTTTGGATTATTGGTGTGACCGACCAATAAGACCCTAAATAGAGAGGTCCGTCAAATTAGGAGTAGTGATGATTGAGGCAAGCAAATGAGGGATCATACAAATTAAGTTATTATATTAATCTGAAATTATATTTTTAAAGTTATTATTTTGGGAATCTTTAAAGTCATCACATCATTTAGCTTGGACACCAAAAAGTCAAAAGTAACCCCTTTATTTATCTCCATTTAACCCCCAACCAGCATTTATCACAATGTTTAACTATAGTTGGCTTTTTGTGAGTTGAAACCCCCTATTTACATTAGCCGACCATGAATAGTTGAAACTCCCATATTAATTAGCATTCATTTGAACATGTAGCTTTTTCCTTATTAAAATCCCCCTCTTGTCCCGTCAAAGAGAGAGTCATGGAAAAATGAAAAGACAAAAACCTCTGTCTTTTCGTTAACTCCCGGCCACCGCCCCTGCCTTTCCCCGTTTCGCTCGACACGCCGAACCGTCCCTCGCCAGCCAGCGCCGCCTATGCCGGAATCCTTCCAAGGCTCTGACGACCTAACCTCGGGTCCTTTTCCTCCTGCCGGGACAACAACTCTGCCCCTCCTGGGCCCCTTCCAGCTCTCCCGACGCCGAAGGAGTTTCCTGAGGTTCCTACTACCTCCGGTGGCCCTTCCTCCAACCACCTCAGGCGGGGACGAGCCTCCAGTTCTTTAGCGGCAAGGACGCAAACCTCCTGTGCAAATCTCGTCAGCCTCCCAGAGCCTGATTTTAATTACTTATTGCTGGCCGAAATTCCTCCAGGCTTTGCCAGCCAGTCGTTTGAGTCGTCTCTTGCAAAAGCTGAAGGTGTACCCCTATTTCTCGTCTCGCTCGTAATTGTTAGTATAATACTATGCTTAAAATGTTTTGATCTTTAAAGTCAGAGCTTGCTTTCCTAGGTCTTCATTAACACTTGTTTGTCGTTTATTCTCTACAATTTTTGTATTCACTCTCTTGTTGAAGAAATGATCAAAAGCCAAGTACGTACAAACGTGAAATCTCTTTGCGCGTATATGAACCCTAGGATGGTTATTAATTGAGAATATTCATGATAATCCGCCGGCTCCGCCTTATTTTGAAAGACGACTCAAAAATTTAGTTATTTTTAAAACCAATTTCAGATTTAGGAATGCATCACAATGCCTAGCTCAACTTTGGCTTTAGGAGGGAAAGTTCCCATAAACCTCCGAGTGTGTAGTGGTACCTCCTCGCTGTAGCGCGTGGTTCTTGTTTGTGGGCAATTCAACTCTTAGTCCTTGTGATCGTGTCTCTCTTGCCATCAGACCTGTGATGTTAGACCACAAGGTTTGTGACCTCGGGTTACCTTTTAGTTCCAAACTTTGTGAATCAGTTTCTCGGTTCCGACACACATTATAGTACTTTGTTTGCCGGACCTGAGCGATCTTGATACGCTCACAAATAGTTTCGATGACATCAAAATCATCATGTACATTTCTTTTTTAGTAGACGTGTCACCCGCTTGTGCCCATGACATCGACGTTTGACATCACCTTCCATATAATGCTTCGTAACGTGCCATTTTGATGTTTGCGCGGAAACTATTGTTGCATGTAAATTCGATCATGAATAAGTGGTCTTCCCACTTCTTCCCAAACTCAAGCATACACATCCTTACCATGTTTTACAAAGTATGGTTGGTTCTCTCCGTTTGACCTTCGGCCTGCGGGTGAAATGTTGTAATATTCTTCAGGTTTGTTCTGATGCTCTTTTGAACCAGTCCTCGATCCTTAGATGTAAAGAGCCAAATTCTATCACTAATGATGCTTTCAGTATCTAATGAAACTGAAAAATATTGTGAACTAGAGCTTCACCAATCGCTTCACAACGTCATCTTTCCGATTAGAGGTGAAGTGAGCCTCCTTAGTCAAACAGTCCACAATCACGCAAATAATATCGTGCTTTGGGACCTATGCAATCTGTGAACAAAATTCATGGAAATGCCATCGAATTTCCACTCAGGAATAAGAATGGATTGAGGAAATCTTCTAGTTCTCTGACATTCTTCATTCACTAAAGCACAAATATGACATTGACTAAGATATAATGCCACATCCTTCTCTTTACCAGGCCGCCAAAATGATCTCTTTAGATCCATGTACATTTTTGAATTGTCTCGGATGAAGGTAGTACTTTGTGAAGTGTACCTCATACATCAATTCCTCATAGAGCTTGTCAAATCTTGAATTGCACCCCCTTCCTTTCTTCTTTAAAACCTTATCAATGAACGCCAGATCATCATTCTCTCCCTCTTAAGCTTCCAACACCAATTGTTGGATCTCTTCATCAATCAACGCTGTCTTCCGCAGACTGCACTCGATTTGCAATATCGTATTGCTCCGCGAATCAATTCATACATGCATGCTAGAATGACCACAAGCTACACGTGATGTCCATCGATTCAAAACATTGTGCTAGCTGTTCACAATGCGCTTGGGTCCAATTCCCTTGTCCCAAGTACTTCCTACTAAGGGCATCAACCATTATATTTGTCTTCTCAGTGTGTATTGAATTTCCATATCATAATCTCCAAGGAACTCAATCCATTTGTGCTGCCGCATGTTAAATTCTTTTTTTATTGAGGAGATACTTTAAGATTTTGTGATTAGTGAAGATCTCTGTTTTGGCTCCATATACATTGGGTTTCCACAATTTTAATGCAAAAAATACCGTCGTTAACTCCAAGTCATGCGCCAGGTAGGTCTTCTCGTGCGACATTGACTGCCTTGATTCGTAGGTAGTGACTTTTTCAGACTGAACTAGGACGCAACCCAAAACACGAGCAGAGGTATCACAATATATTTGTGTGGAATTATTAGTTTGATATTATTATATCGGTCTATTAGAGTCTTTATGAGTAGTTTACTCCCTATATAATCAACCTGTGTTTAAGTGTCCTTGTAATCTCCTATATATTACCAGTTGAATGATATATGTAAAGGCCCATTACTAAAGGCCCATTTAGCCTCTTAACTAGGTTGTTTATGTAACACCCCTTTCTAGTTTTACAATAATCAGCCATCCGGCCGGGTCAGCGATATAAAGAAAACTAGGAAACAATATCAAAACTAGTACACAACAAGTATAAAGTATAAACTACTAAAATTTTAAAACTTACAACGGAAGTTAAGAAAGTAAACTAAGGGTAACCACGTACCTGATATCTAGATTCACAGAGCCACTAAACATGAATAGAATCAAAATAACTGAAATTCTGAAATAATATCATAAGTCTGATACATGACATATAAAATATTAACAAGTTACATTGTCCACCACCACAATTATATGCTGAAAGTAAAGAATAACTAAATGAGAAAACACTACAAACTGACGCCACCAACGCTCATCCTAGGCGTAGTTTCCCACCTGGGTCACTTGTAAAAACATTGCCCACGAGGGGTCAGAGTAAAGAAAAATAATTACTCATAGTGACACTAAAAATATTTTCTCATATGATGAATGCATGGTTTTAGAAAATAGTTTCGTGCATTAAAACATTTATGCTATATGTTATGCATGCCTTCAGAACATTACCTGGTCAAAACATCTACCTGTTCTATTTTCGCGACTTTCAGTTCACTAACCCAAGTCCCGACGTTCACTAACTAGTGTACTGTCTCACGTCAGATCTATACTTGAGTTCAAGGTGACTTCTAGCTTGCACCTCTACTTGGAAGGCTCTATGCAGAGTAGCTCCTAACGCGCATCTGAAACTGACGACCCGAGACCATCTGACGAACTCAATTGTTCTCGTGTCACGCGGACACGGTCTCGAATCTACTAATTGTCTCAAGGGGAGCAAACTCCCAAGACTGTACTGCTCATAGGGTACCATATGCCTTATGAGAAAGGTAGTGCGCCTCTACCTAGTACGAAAAGACTTATATGTGTTGCCTGACCTTTTCGGTCTGATGCCACGCTGCTTGGGATATCTCTTTGGTGGACTACTGAGCGACCCTTGACTTTCATGTGGTCGACTAAAAGGGACATTCGCGCACTTGGTTGGACAAATTCCAAACTTATGTACGCGGGTAACGATTTTGTACCTAATGTTACCAATCCTGATCTGACTACTTGGGTCTTGAAGAAGGGTATCATTCTACACATTTTTCGTGACCGTTTTCCTATCGCCACACCTGTCTATGCATGACCATGATACTCGTACAAAACCTACACATGCGTATAAAAAAATATATTGCTTGCTATGTATAACTAACAAGAATTAAGTTTCCTTACAGTGGTGCTGCGGCGCTCGTACACTCGGCGCGACGATATTTTCTCTTCCGAAGGCAATCCTACTGCTGGGGACCTTCAGAATGCTGCCCCGACCCCACCAAAGTCGTGCAATTTAGAATAGCCCTAATTTCATAATTTTTCCCTTTACGATTTTCCCGTGGAAAATTTCTATACAACTAGGGTTACAAAAATTCAAGCGCTAAACTTCAGATATTACCTTTACGTGGAGTGATTGAGACTCTCAAAGCGCCCAACCTAAATTCCGCGGAGAATCACGAACTCCAAAACCTATTTAGGGCATTAGGAACAAAAATTAGTTTAGCCTAATCTCCAAATCGAAGGATTTACATGAGGGAAAAGAGATAAGGGAGGAATCGACTCACCGGAACCAAAAACGTTTCCACTACCACCGGTTAGGGTTGAACCCGACTCTTCCACGGCCAAGGAAGGAAAAGGAACACCCACCAGTGCTCTTAGAGGAAGGTGGAGGAGTCGGAGAAAGCTCCTGGAGGAGGATCGGCAGTCGGACTGCAGCGGGAGGCGTCAGCTGGGCGTCGTCGGGCTTGCGGAAGATGGATCGAGAAACGTCGGGAGGCTGCGGTTTTTCTATTCTCCCGTGAGAATGAGATGTATGCGGGTTTATTTCCTTGAGAATAGTGGCGTGCGGCCTAATAAAACGATCGAGTCTCGCGATTTTCTAGTTAACCGTATGAGGAGGGGAAAAACTGCTATTGGCACCCTCAATCGAATTTCTTTGAAAATTAACCCATTTTCACCGTGCGTCACTAAATTAAAATGCGTCTCACTAAATATAATTAACATAATTCACAAATTAATAAATGTGACCTTTTGACCACACTAATATCGTACCTCGACGACGCGCTGCCTCGATCAAAATTCGTCGCGACTTGACCCTACAATTAAAATAATTTTGCGTCCAAACTTACGGATGTTACAGTTTAGTCTCACATCTTGTAATAGGGATTTTTCTCTCTTTCTCCATATATATATATTTGTACTCACACTTGTAAATTGGTATTCAAGAAGGATATACAAGGTTTGAACCACTTTTCTACGTGGTATCAGGGGGAACAGTCCGGCCTGTTTTTTTTAACCGCCCAGACTTCCGGTTAACCGTGCGGCCTGTGTTTCTGCTTGTCTGCATTGCTTCTGCGACTTCCTCCTTTCTAACCGCCTCTTTATTCTCTCCCGTGGATCCACCTCTTCTTTCTCTTCTACGCTCCTTTTATAGCCTTCCTCTCTCTGGCAAGTGGAACGCACTCCCGTGCGGTTAGTTTTTCTTAACCGCTACGAGCTGCTTTCTACCCTCTGCGTCTTCCCTTCTTCCCGGGGGTTGGTCTCTGCTTGTCGCTGCTTCCCTTCTTCCTGCGGTTAGATCTAACCGTCTGACCTATTGTTCTATTCGCGGCAGCCTGTTCCTATCCGCTGCGACTCGTTTCTATCGTCTGCGACCTTCTATCTCTTCTTGTTGTCCCGACTTCTTATCACACGACATCTTCTCGATCTTATCACTATGGTAGTCATTCCCGCAGCGGCCTCGTTTCTTTCCGCGCAGTCTCCTTGTCGCACAAACCTCTTGTCGCAAGGAGTCTTATCGCTCTTGTCGCAAGGAGTCTTTCCCGCCGCGGCCTCGTTTCTTGCCGCGTGGTCTCCTTGTCGCGCAGACTTCTTCTGCGAGGCCTTCTTGTCGACCAGACTGCCTTGCAGCTCTTCTCCTGTCGTCTGCCTTGCCGCTTCGTACTTCTCTGCTCGAGTTAGCTGTTCGCGCGGACTGCTTGCGGCTTCTCGTTTACTCTGCTGATCTTGTTGCAGTTTGCTTCTAACCACACGGTCTAGTGCCTTTTCGCCGGACTCTACTCCTTCTGGTCGCTTTCCGCCCAGGATTCTTGCCGCCGTACCTTCTCTATCCGCTGCAGGCTTCGTTTCTGGCCGTGACCCTTCTAGCCGCTGGCGTGTTGCCACTGTGATCGCTGCGGGCTCCATTTTTGGTCGTGGCCAATCTTGTCGATCTCTTCTAGTCGTAGCGACCTTCTTGTCGCTGACCCTCTCTGGCGTGGACTCCTTACCTAGCTGCTGCTTCTCCGCTGCTCCTGCCTATCTGCGGGTTTTTTTATCCCCGCTGCGTCCGGGATCTGCTTTGCTCCTGTGCTTTTTTTGCTTCGAACTTAGCCGTTGGGTCTTCCCGGAGTCTCTTTGCTGTCACTAGCCGTTGCGACTTCGCCCTGCCACACAGTTTTCTTCTTAGCTGCGGCCTGTTCCGTCTTCCGGTGCTCGCTGCGACCCTTTGGTCTGTCTCTACTGCTCGCTCCTCGGTTCACCGAGGCTGTTCGCCTGGTCGCCCAGGCTGACCCTTGTCATGGTCATCCATACTCCATATAATGTTCATGCCGACATTGCTGATTTGCGCACTCAACTACAACGACTACAAGAGTTAACATGTGGTTCATCTGGATCTATGGTGTCTATTTCTGATGGGGGTGGTTCCTGCCTTGACCACGGTTCCTCCTGGATTATGAACTCAGGGGCCACACATCATATTACCCTAACAAAACCATCCTGCTACTTGAATTCTGCGCATCCTAAGTTCATTACTGTCTCCAATGGGGACACTACTCCAGTCGCTGGATCTGCTGACGTAACCCTTACCTCGACTCTCACTCTTCACTCGGTTCTTCATGTTCCTAGCTCGCCCTTCAATCCCCTCTCAATTAGCCATCTTATACAAGATTTTGATTGTTATGTGACTTTTTCCTCCACTTCTTGTGTTGTGCGGGATCGGAAGACACAGTCTATCATTGGAAAAGGGCATCTATCGAATCGTCTCTACATCCTTGACCCCTCTCCTCCGACGATTTTGTCCTCTGTTAGCTCTTCCGAGTGGCTTCGCCGTCTTGGACACCCTCCTTTAAACATACTCCGCAACGCTCTTCCCGATGTCTCCATCCGAGAATTCACTTGTGAGTCCTGCATCTATGGAAAACATCATCGGTCTACGTTCTCGCCCCATCTCACTCGGAGTGCTGCTCCCTTTGATCTTGTTCACTCTGATATCCGGGGTGTAACATCCGAAATTTGACGTGAAAAAATTATTTATTTGTAGGGTCAAGTCGCGACGGATTTTGATCGAGACAGTGCGTCGTCAAGGTATGAAGTTACTTTCCCTTATGATAGCGACCGTTAGCTCGTTAAGTACGTTAAAAATAGTGCGTGTCGCATTTTAATTTAATGACGTAGACGCGACAAATTGCCATGACATAGGAGTTGAGATGAATTGACTCATTTTGGGGTGCCAATAACAGGTCTCAGTTCCCCCCCCTCTCATGCGATTATCAAAAGCGCAAGGCGTGACTTTAAAATCCCGCAAGCTATTCAATCCTGTAATCTATTTCCTCACGGGAGAAGAAAACCGTAGCCGACGGTCCGCTTCCGCACACAGCGACGACGCCGAGCCGACGCATCCCGCGAGCTTCTCCGCTGTCCGATCCCTCTCCGGAAACCATTTCTGACTCCTCCTCCCTCCTCTGCAAGCGCCGGTGGACATTTCTTTTCCTTCCTTGGCCGTGGAAGTGCCAGATTCAACCCTAACCGGTGGAACTTGGAATCGTTCGTTTCCGGTGAGTTTATTTCTTCCTTTTCTCCATTTCCTCACGGAAATCCTTCGATTTCAGAGTTAGTATAACCTAGGTTTTCTTCCTTGTGTCCTAATTAGGTTTTGGAGTTCGTGATCCTCCGCGGAATTTGGGTTGAACGCTTTGAGAGCCTCAATCACTCCACGTAAAGGTAAAATCTGAGGATTAGCGCGTGAAATTTTGTAACCCTAGTTATTTATAAATTTTTCCACGGGAATATCGTAGAGGGGAAAATTATGAAATTAGGACTGCCATAAATTGCAGGACTTTGGTGGGGTCAGGGCAGCATTCTAGAGGTCCCCAACAGTAGGATTTGCTTTTTGAAAGAAAAAATGTCGCCGCGCCGAGTATACGAGCGCCGCAACACCTCTGTAAGTAAATTAAAATTTATTTTAGTTAGACATATCAAGTAATTATAATTTTGTACGCATGAGTAGGTTTCGTACAAGCATTATAACCATGCATAGAAAAGTGTGGCACTAGAAAAAAAAATAATCGTGGAAACGCGCATGATAACGCCTTTTTTCCATAACCACGTTAGTAAAGTCATGAACAGTTATTTAAGTACGAAACTTTACCCGTGTACGTAAGTTTAGAGATTGTCCAACCAAGGGCGCGAAGGTCCCCTCAAGTCGACCACTAGAAAGTCAAGGGTCGCTCAGTAGTACACCAGAAAAGATATCCCATGCAGAGTAGCGTCAGACCAAAAAGGTCAGTAGCACACCAGTCTTTTCGTGCTTGGTAGAGGCACACTATCTTTCTCATAGGGCATATGGTATCCTATGAGTTACAGTCTTGAGAGTTGACTCCCCTTTGAGACAGTTAGTAGATTCGAGACCGTGTCCGCGCGATACTAGAACAATTGAGTTCGTCAGATGGTCTCGGGTCGTCAGTTTCAGATTTTGCGCGTTAGGAGCTACTCTGCCTAGAGCCTTCCCAGTAAATGTGTAGGCTAGAAGCCACCTAGAACTCAAGTACAGACTTGACGTGAGACAGTACACTAGTTAGTGAACGTCAGGATGTGGGTAAATGAACGGAAAGTAATGAATATAGAACTAATATTGTGTTGATCAGAAAGTATAGAAAAAACATGCATAACATATAACATAAAATGTTTTCAATGCACAAGACTATTTTAAAGACATGCATGCATTCATATGTAAATCTGTTTTAGTGTCACTAAGGAGAATTTTTTTTCTTTACTCTGACCCTTCGTGGGCAATATTTTTCAGATGACCCAGGTGGGAAACTACGTCTAGGATGAGCGTTATGGTGGCGTCAGTTTGTAGTACTTTTAGCATTCAGTTTACTCTATTTCAGCATGTACTTGTAGATGTGGACAATGTACCCAGTTAATATTTTATATAACTTGTATCAGACTATTATTGTTATCAGATTTTCAGTTATTACAATTCCATTCTTGTTTAGTGGCTCTGTGAATCCAGATTTCAGGTATGTGTTTACCCTTAGTTTATTTTTTTTCACTTCCGCTGTAAGTCTTAAATCTGTTTAGTATGGACTTTTATTACCTGTCGCTACTAGTTTTAATACTGTTTCTTAGTTTTCTTTATATCGCTGACACGGCCGGACGACTGATTTCTGTAATACTGGGAAGGGGTGTTACAAATTGGTATCAGAGGCAGGTTTAGGATCCCTGGACCCTAAAAGGTTTTCACAGAGCCATAAGATTATGTAAGAGTAAACTCTTGTGAGTAGAGTATTTTAAGTGCGTTTAAACCCAAATTTTCGTTAGAATACGAAATAAAGTTGCTAAGACAGATTTCGCTGACACTTGAGAAATAACCAGATTTCTTTTATATGTTCTATCAGATGCCTCGAGTCAGTGAACCGGGTGAATCTTCACGTCAGGACCCTGTTCCTAACGTCACTATGGGAGATGCTGCCGTGCCACAGGTACCACCAGTTCCAGCAGCTTCAGAGGGCACTGACATAGCGTCTCAGATTGCCAAGGCGGTTACTGTTGCCTTGATGGAGTTTCAGAGAGGATTGGCTGCAGGGTTTCCAGTTCCAGTACAAGTACCAGCCCCTGCACCAGCTCCTGCCCCAGCACGCGTGGAGATGACCCTGGAACGCTATTTGAGGAACTTTACAGAGCACCCCGATGGACACAGATGATTGGGTGGCAAATACCAGAGACCTGCTCGATGTTTTGGAGTGCCCAGAGAACAAGAAGGTTCCTCTGGCAGTTTTCCTCCTCCGAGGTGAGACAAAGGTCTGGTGGGACAAGTACCAGACAGATAATCCCGCAGGTAAATGGTTATGAAAATTTCTTTTATTTTTGAAAGTGACATGTTCTCTTTTTAAATAATTTGACCATGCTTTGGCCAGGTCGTACGCCAGACATGTTTGCGTGGGGCGAATTTTCTAGAGCCCTTGCGAGTTGGTTCGTGCCTCCTTCCGCACGACGAGGTTTACAGGAGAGATACCTTAGGCTTTTCCAGGGGAACAAGACTGTTGCTGAGTACGAGCGAGAGCTTACCCATCTGGCTCAATATGCGGGCGTGATGCAGGGAGACCAGACTGAGAAGTGCAGCCGCTTTGTGGATGGTTTACGTGACTCGTTGAGACAGCCGCTGATGACTATGGTCAATGCTGATTATATGAGCTTAGTGGATACGACTCGCAGGCTGGAGGCTGACCAGCAGAAGGTTCAAAAGCGAAGTAATTTCCGTGCAAAGCGATCTCAGGATTCGCATCAGTCGCAGCAGAGCAGGAATGACCAGGGGAAGAACTGGAACAAGAAGCAGAAGCCTGATGCGAGGAAGAATGATCAATCTGGTGACAGGAGCAGGGACTACCCCCTTTGTCCCAAGTGTCAGCGTCGCCATCCAGGAGAGTATTTGACCAGCGAGGGCGTGTGTTACAAGTGCCGTCAACCTGGACACATTGCTCGTTTCTGTCAGTAAGGTGGTTCGAATCAGGTAATAAAACATAGTTGTAATTTACAATTTTGAAATTACTGTATATGACAAGTGTAATTTGTTCCTGCAGTCGAAGTATGAGGTTGGTGGCCCTAGCAGAGCAGACAAGGACAAAACTTTGATGATTACTGATGAAAGACCACAGCAGAGTCGAGATTTGGTGCAGCCCAGAGCTTATGAGCTTAGTCAGCAGGAGGCTAAGGAGCAGGAGCATGTAGTGACAGATAAGTGTTTACTTTGTCTGACAAGTTTATTTAATCCTCCGTAGTGACACTCTTTTTTTATTTTTGAAAATCATTCATGTAGGCATCCTTATGATTCGTAATTTACCCTCTGAAATTCTGTTTGATACGAGTGCCTCGCACTCGTTTATCGCAGAATCTCTAGTGCATAAGTTGAAGTTAGAAGTCTTTCCAGAGACAGTACCACTGGAAGTCATGATGCCTAATGGATCCCTTCTGCAGACCAGAGATAAGTGTAGGGTACCGGTGCAGTTTGGTGATACCGAGATTATCGTGGAAGCTTTGCAGCTACCTATCGCAGGATTCGATCTGATCTTTGGAATGGATTGGCTATCGGCAGTCAACGCCAGGATTGACTGTAGGGCGAAGCAGATACAGTTTGAGGGCCCTAATCAGACTGTGTTTTCTTTTCAGGGCTTGAAGGGAGTTGTGAAGATGATTATCTCCGCAATTCAAGCTAGAAGGTGCATCAGTAAGGGTTGTGAAACCTTCGTAGTACTGATGAGTGCAGAGGCTAAGGATGACTTGTCAGAGGTACCAGTGGTGCAGGAGTTCCCCGATGTTTTTCCGGAAGAGCTCGCTGGTGCCCCTCCGGATAGAGAGTTAGAGTTCCCGATAGATTTGCAGCCCGGGGCTACACCAGTAGCCAAATCCCCCTATCGAATGGCTCCTAGGGAGCTAGCGGAGTTGAAGAGCCAGTTGCAGGAGTTGCTTGATTTGGGTTTTATAGTCCCAGTACTTCTCCTTGGAGTGCTCCAGTGCTTTTTGTGAAGAAAAAGGATGGTAGTCTGAGACTGTGCATAGACTACCGTGAGTTGAACAAGCTGACAGTAAAGAACAAGTACCCGATTCCCATGATTGATGATTTGTTCGACCAGTTGATGGTCTCGTGCACTTTTTCCAAGTTAGATTGGAGGTCGGGCTACCATCAGTTAAAGATTCGGGACGTTGATGTTCAGAAGACGGCTTTCAGTACCAGATATGGTCACTTCGAGTTCGTGGTCTTGCCGTTTGGGCTGACCAATGCTCCTTCAGTATTTATGGATCTGATGAACATGGTATTTCGGGAGTACTTGGATCGTTTTGTTATCGTTTTTATCGATGACATCTTGGTGTTCTCAAGTAGTGCAGAAGATCATGCCGCACACCTCAGGATTGTTTTCAGCACCCTTAGGAAGAACCAGTTATATGCCAAGTTTTCAAATTGTGAGTTCTGGCTTTCGGAGATTGCATTCTTAGGCCACATCATCAGTCAACAAGGAGTCAGTGTTGATCCGAAGAAGATAGAGACCATTAAGAGTTGGCCAAGGCCGACGACAGTTTCAGAGGTTCGCAGCTTTTTGGGTCTTGCTGGTTAATACAGGAGATTCATCAGGTATTTCTCGAAGATAGCCTTACCACTGACTTCCCTCACCAGGAAGGGTAAGGGCTTGGATTTGACAGTTGAGTGTGAGTTGGCGTTTGAGGACTTGAAGAGCATACTGATGATCGCACCGATCTTGAGTTTACCTTCAGGTCCTGACGGGTTTCAGATTTATAGCGATGCATCAGGTCAGGGTTTGTGATGTGTTCTCATGCAGCATGGAAATGTTGTAGCTTATGCCTCGAGATAGTTAAAGGTCCATGAGAGGAACTATCCAGTGCATGACTTGGAGCTTGCAGCAGTCATACATGCCCTGAAGATTTGGAGGCACTATCTCTATGGTGTTCGTTGTGAGATATTCACTGATCATAAGAGCCTCAAATATGTCTTTGATCAGCGAGAGCTCAATTTGAGGCAGCGCAGATGGTTAGAGTTTCTATCAGACTACGACGTAGATATTCAGTATCATCCAGGAAAGGCGAACGTAGTAGCTGATGCCCTTAGCCGTAGAGGTTCGTGTTTCTTTCTCCTCACTCAGCAGGAGGAGTTAGTGCGAGAGCTGGAGAGACTGGATATTACCCTTGTGCCACGCAGTTGTTTTGGTTCTGCAAGGTTGAGTTGGATGGAGATTACCTGCGATATCAAAGATAAAATCAGGACAGCTCTACCGTTGGATCCAAAGATGGCAGAGATTTGGAACTCAGTGCAGACAGATCAGAAGGAGAGATACAGTATTCAGGATGATTTATTGTGGGTTGATGGCAGGGTGTGTATCCCCGATGTTAGTCGCCTTCGAGAGGACATTCTATTTGAGGCACACAATTCCAGTTATTCTATACATCCGGGTAGCACGAAGATGTACACAGATCTCAAGAAGGTAGTCTGGTGGGCAGGTTTGAAGAGAGATGTTGCAGATTACGTAGGAAAGTGTGAGACGTGCAAGTTGGTTAAGGCCGAGTGCCAAAGGCCTGGAGTCAAGTTGCAGCCACTTCCCATTCCTGAGTGGACCTTCGAGGATATATCCATGGATTTCGTCCATGTTCTGCCGAGATCGCAAAGTGGGAATGATTCCTTATGAGTTATAATAGATCGTCTTTCTAAGGTTGCCCATTTCATCCCTCTTAAGAAGACAGATCAAGGTCCCAGATTAGCACAGTTATATATAGACGAGATAGTCCGACTTCACGGTGTTCCCAGGACTATAGTTTCAGACTGAGATGACATGTTTACCTCCCGGGAGTGGCGTTACGTACAGGAGCGGTTGGGTACCCGGTTACATTTCAGCACCGCTTTCCATCCCCAGACAGATGGACAGACTGAGCGCACAAATATGACTTTGGAGGATCTGCTGCGGATGTGAATTTTGGACTTTGGTGGAAAGTGAGAGAAATATGTCACCCTTGTAGAGTTCTCCTACAATAACAGTTTTCAGACGAGTATTGAGATGACACCGTTCGAGGCCCTCTATGGTCGACGTTGTCGGACACCGTTGTGTTGGGCTGAAAGTGAAGAGAGATCTACCATTAGGGAGTCATGGATTGATAAGACCACAGACAGGATCAAGCTCATTCAGGAGCGGATGAAGACAGCTCAGGATCGTCGGGCCAAGTATCATGATCAGAAGCACAGGTCAGTAGAGTTCAGTGTTGGAGACTATGTTTATCTGAAGGTCAGACCAGTCAGAGGAGTCTCTAGAATTAAGCGGATGAAAAAGCTGAGCCCCAGATTCGTTGGTCCTTTTGAGGTGCTGGAAAGAATTGGTGAGGTTGCTTACCTGGCTTTACCAGAGGAAATGAGCGGTGTACATGATGTATTCCACGTCTCCTATCTGAGGAGAGCAGTCAGAGATTCCAGTCAGATCATCGGTACCGAGGAAGCACCAATCGAGACAGATCTTAGTATTGAGGTTAGACCAGTCAGAATAGTGGATTCAAGGATACAGAAGCTCAGAAATAGAGAGATTCGCATGGTCAAAGTCCTTTGGATGAACTGTGACATGTCAGAGTATACTTGGGAGCGAGAGGATGAGCTTCAGAGCAATGCAGACTATTCTTTTCTCTTCGATTCAGGTATGATTACAATTTTCGAGCACGAAAATTTTTGTTAGGAGGGGAGATTTGTAACATCCGAAATTTGACGCGAAAAAATTATTTATTTGTAGGGTCAAGTCGCGACGGATTTTGATCGAGACAACGCGTCGTCAAGGTATGAAGTTACTTTCCCTTATGATAGCGACCGTTAGCTCGTTAAGTACGTTAAAAATAGTGCGTGTCGCATTTTAATTTAATGACGTAGGCACGACAAATTGCCATGACATAGGAGTTGAGATGAATTGGCTCATTTTGGGGTGCCAATAACAGGTCTCAATTCCCCCCCTCTCATGCGATTATCAAAACCGCAAGGCGTGACTTTAAAATCCCGCAAGCTATTCAATCCCGTAATCTATTTCCTCACGGGAGAAGAAAACCGTAGCCGACGGTCCGCTTCCGCACACAGCGACGACGCCGAGCCGACGCATCCCGCGAGCTTCTCCGCCGTCCGATCCCTCTCCGGAAACCATTTCCGACTCCTCCCTCCTCTGCAAGCGCCGGTGGACATTCCTTTTCCTTCCTTGGCCGTGGAAGTGCCGGATTCAACCCTAACCGGTGGAACTTGGAATCGTTCGTTTCCGGTGAGTTTATTTCTTCCTTTTCTCCATTTCCTCACGAAAATCCTTCGATTTCGTAGTTAGTATAACTTTGGTTTTCTTCCTTGTGCCCTAATTAGGTTTTGGAGTTCGTGATCCTCCGCGGAATTTGGGTTGAACGCTTTGAGAGCCTCAATTACTCCACGTAAAGGTAAAATATGAGGATTAACACGTGAAATTTTGTAACCCTAGTTATATATAAATTTTTCCACGGAAATATCGTAGAGGGGAAAATTAAATTAGGACTGCCCTAAATTGCAGGACTTTGGTGGGGTCAGGGCAGCATTCTGGAGATCCCCAGCAGTAGGATTTGCTTTTTTGAAAGAAAAAATGTCGTCGCGCCGAGTATACGAGCGCCGCAGCACCTCTATAAGGAAATTCAAATTTCTTTTAGTTAGATATATCAAGTAATTATAATTTTGTACGCATAAGTAGGTTTCGTACAAGCATTATAACCATGCATAGAAAAGTGTGACACTAGAAAAAAAAATAATCGTGGAAACGCGTATGATAACGCCTTTTTTCCATAACCACGTTAGTAAAGTCATGAACAGTTATTTAGGTACGAAACTTTACCCGTGTACATAAGTTTGGAGATTGTACAACCAAGGGCGCGAAGGTCCCCACAAGTCGACCACGAGAAAGTCAAGGGTCGCTCAGTAATACACCAGAAAAGATACCCCATGCAGAGTAGCGTCAGACCAAAAAGGTCAGTAGCACACCAGTCTTTTCGTGCTTGGTAGAGACGCACTACCTTTCTCATAGGGCATATGGTATCCTATGAGTTACAGTCTTGGGAGTTGACTCCCCTTTGAGACAGTTAGTAGATTCGAGACCGTGTCCGCGCGACAATAGAACAATTGAGTTCGTCAGATGGTCTCGGGTCGTCAGTTTCAGATTTTGCGCGTTAGGAGCTACTCTGCCTAGAGCCTTCCCAGTAAATGTGTAGGCTAGAAGCCACCTAAAACTCAAGTACAGACTTGACGTGAGACAGTACACTAGTTATTGAACGTCAGGATGTGGGTAAATGAACGGAAAGTCATGAATATAGAACTAATAGTGTGTTGACCAGAAAATATAGGAAAAGCATGCATAACATATAACATAAAATGTTTTCAATGCACGAGACTATTTTAAAGACATGCATGCATTCATATGTAAATCTGTTTTAGTGTCACTAAGGGGAATTATTTTTCTTTACGCTGACCATTCGTGGACAATGTTTTTCAGGTGTCCCAGGTGGGAAACTACGTCTAGGATGAGCGTTATGGTGGCGCCAGTTTGTAGTACTTTTACCATTCAGTTTACTCTATTTCAGCATGTACTTGTAGATGTGGACAATGTACCCTGTTAATATTTTATATAACTTGTATCAGACTATTATTGTTACCAGATTTTCAGTTATTACAATTCCATTTTTGTTTAGTGGCTATGTGAATCCAGATTTCAGGTATGTGTTTACCCTTTGTTTAATTTTTTTCACTTCCGCTGTAAGTCTTAAATCTGCTTAGTATGGACTTTTATTACCTGCTGCTACTAGTTTTAATACTGTTTCCTAGTTTTCTATATCGCTGACCCGGTCGGACGGCTGATTTCTGTAATACTGGGAAGGGGTGTTGCACGGGGACCATACAAAGTCAACAGTGTTTTTGGCTATCGTTACTTTGCTACATTTGTAGATAATTACTCTCGAGTGACATGACTGTATCTCCTTCATGATCGCTCTGAACTGTCGGGTGTCTTCTGTGCTTTTATCACTGAAACTAGCAACCAGTTCTCCACTACAATGAAAACTCTTCGTTCTGACAATGTCCTTGAATACACTAGTCATGCGTTTACCAATCTTTGTACTGAGTTTGGAATCATTCACCAAACCTCATGTGCCTATACCCCCCAACAAAATATCGTTGCTGAACGCAAGAATCGCCACCTCCTTGAGGTTACCCGCTCTCTAATGTTTTAAATGATTGTTCCTAGACAATACTGGAATTTCGTGATCTTTACTGCATGTTCTCTTATTAACCGCATGCCTTCCCCTGTTCTCAATTTTGCGGTTTTATTCAACCTTCTCTTTCCCTCCACACCTCCCTTTTCAGTCACCCCTCACATGTTTGGCTGTGTGTGCTATGTTTATAACTTTGGCCCGTCCACAGACAAGCTCGCTCCTCGTGCCACGAAATATATGTTTGCTGGGTACTCCCGTACTTAGAATGGTTATGTCTACTTCTCTCCTAAAGATCACAAGGTTCTTACTTCTGCTGATGTCACCTTTCTCGAAGATCAGCCACACCATTCTCAACCAACTGGTTCTCTCCCTCCACCACTACTTTCGCGGCCTGATGTCCCTGTTACTTCCAACCTTCCGCCTCTCCTTCCTACACCACTCCCACCAAACCCACCTCCTCTTACTACGCCTCTTACTCACAAACCACCTATCACTCGTGTGTATATTCGTCGCCCTTCCTCATCCACGGCCATATGAGATATGCCCTCCTCTGATGATATTTTGTAGCCTGCAGATCCGGCAACTATGTCTACTGCACGGCCGATGACGAATTATGTCTCCTTCCACCGTCTTTCTCCGAAACTTCGCCAGTTTGCTCTTTCTTTATCCTCGATTACCATCCCTACTTCTGTGCAGTAGACTCTCCAACATCCGGGATGATGAACGGCTATGAACGAGGAAATGCTGCTCTTTGGACAAACCACACTTGTGATCTTGTCCCTCTTCCCTCTGGACAGACTTGCGTGGGTTGTAAGTGGGTGTTCTCCCTCAAACATGGCCCAAATGGGACGGTTCAGCGTTTGAAAGCTTGCTTGGTGGCTCATGGTTTTACTCAACAACAAGTTCTAGACTATGATGAGACTTTTTCTCCAGTTGCCAAACTGAATACTATTCGCGTGTTGGTCTCCCTCGTTGTTCATCGGCATTGGCAGTTGCACCAATTAGATGTCAAAAATGCTTTTCTTAATGATGATTTGTAGGAAACCGTCTATATGCAACAACCTCCCATGTTTGAGACCACGAGAGAGTCTCTTGTCTGAAAAAGTCAATTTATGGTCTCAAATAGTCGTCTCGGGCATTGTTTGACAAATTCAGTCAGACTATTAGTGCGGTTGGGTTCACTCGGAGTTCAACCGACTTCTCATTATTCACTCGACATCGTCCAACATGCACAGTGATTCTCATGGTTTATGTTGATGATATTTTGATTACGGGAGATGATCTTACATAAATACATATGATCAAACAACATCTGACAACTGTGTTTCAAACAAAGGACATGAGAAGCCTTCGTTACTTTCTTGGTCTCGAGGTGGCTCGGCGACTTGATGGACTGGTATTATCTCAAAGGAAGTACTGTCTTGACTTGCTGCATGATGCATGCTACTCTGGATGCAAACCTGCCGACACTCCCATGGATAGTAATCACAAGCTCTACGCTCATGCCTCAGACTCTGATCTACTTCTTCCAAACCCTGAGTATTATCTTCGTCTTGTGGGAAAACTAATTTATCTCACTGTTACGAGACCTAATATATCATTTGCTGTTGGGGTTGTCAGTCGATTCATTCACGAGCCATGTATCTCTCATCTCTAGGCAGTCGATCTCCCTTTGTGCAGATTATTCTTTGCAGATTATCCCTGGTTGCTCGTTTGATGATTAGCTCCACATTGTTTGTTGTCTTCTGCATGTTGTGTGTGTAGGTGATGTTGGTTGACTTGATTCCAGCGATTCCACGTCGTGTGTAGGTTTGCGTCGTGTGTGGCTACGCCACCAATTTAATTCCCCGATGTGGAAGTTTTTCAAGGTGTCTCATCTGATTTTTTTGTCCCACATCGCCTACCTCCATTGCCATTATTATGATGTCCAAGTTTGAGCTTTCAGATTGAGGGGAGTGTTGGAACTATTAGTTTGATATTATTATGTCGGTCTATTAGAGTCTTTAAGAGTTGTTTAGTCCCATATTATGAGTCAGTGTTTATGTTTCTTTGTAATCCCCTATATATTACTCATATGTGGAAGAATAAAACGCACCTATTTCCATTTTATTTCTTTCTACAAATTGGAATCCATCAGTCTCATTTTAGAGCGTTAGGATTGGGGTAGTCATCATACTTTCTTAAACAGACGAAGGCTTGGTTGCACTCCACGGTCCAAACAAATTTATGATCTTTGTGAGTAAGAGAAGTGAAGGTGATGGAGAAACCCATAGGGTTTGCACGTCTGTCGGTTTTTTTCTAGGAAATCCTAATGCATGCGATTATTAATGTATTTTTTGTATAAAGATTAGTGCGAGTGTTGCATATCTAAAAAACGACTATTTTTTTGTAAAACATAAAATCAACTATTTTGTTTCAAAAATGGATTTCTTGAAAAAATAGTTTAATAAAACAAATCTAGGGATAAAAGATTTGTGAATTTTTTCCTTTCCCTCCGTCACGACAAACAAAAATTGTGAACTCAAAATTACGTTTTTGGTTTTTCGTTTTGACGCAGCATTCGTGGACAAAATTCATTTGAAAAATCCAGGAATGAGCCTAATTTATCCTAGAGAGAAAATTTAGACACACACAAAGGAGGGGGAAGAAATAAACTACCCACAAAAAGAGTTGCCTTTCTGCAATCGAAGTCGACGACAATCCCACGAGGCGCTACTCGTCACCTTCGATCTTCCGCTCTGAGGTCGGCCGCTATCGCATAGGGGCTCCACGAAGATGATTCGCTCTCTCACACTAGTGGCTCCAAAGAAAAATCACAAGCAGGAAACAATTTTTCATTTCAATCTCAATGGAAGCAATAAGCCAAGCATCAAATTTTTCATACCTTTTCAAATCGGAGTACATGGTTTTTATAGGAAAAAAACGAACAAACTTCCCAAACTCTGACTGAAATAACCGATTGTAGAGGAGTACGTGGTCGGGGCTGGGCGACCGGGAGTTACGCTGGATTGTGGGCTGCCGGAGCTGGGCGACCATAGGTTTTGCTAGATCGTGGGCAGAAGATTCACTACGGGAGGGAGCCTTAATTGCGTGCAGCTACGAAATCAGGAAATGTTCCCGCGGCTTTGGCCGATCGGGGAGGAGGGACTGGGTTCTTTCTGGGCCGGTTCTTTTGTAGGGTTTTATGTTACTTTCTTTTTTAGGAGAATAAAATGAAAGACTTTAAAGTGTCTATGCACAAATGCGTGCAAATAAAATTGTCCAATCATAAGATTGCAAAATAACAAATGCAATAAAAATATGTTGATGACTCATGACCGGTAGGGTTTCGAACGTGTGCAGGGCCGGGTACTTTTGCGTCGACCTGATCTGGGCTAGTCTCCTCCAACTCTCCCCCTCTCGAAATCACTCATCACTGGTGAGTGCTCCGAGTGGTAGTGTCGTAGAAGATCAACATCCATTCGTTGTAGCTTCTCGGTCGGAACCCAATTGGTCTCGGTTTCTGGTCTGTCATGCCAACAAACTAAGTACCTCTGAAAACCACCATCAGTAGTGACCATTATCTCGTCGTCCAGGATCTGCTCGGGAACCAAGAAATGTCATGGAAGTCTGTTAGTGGCACTGGGAAGTGGTAAAGTAGTATCCCCCGGTGTCATGTGGTATGCTTGAAAACTGTCAGTGAGTAAAGGAAGAGTTGCTGCTTAGTTGTTGATGAGGGAGGCAATCAAGGCTTCTCATCAAGGTGTTGTGGGTTCGTTCCCCTGCCACAACAACCCGCATGCAGCTTCATATCTAAGGGGGAGCGGTTCGTGTCCCGACCCCAACAACCAGCCTGACTGAGAAAATGCTTTCAGAGATGGGTTGGGGTGCGCCGGTCTACATGCCATGATGCGACACCCACTGGGCCGATGGGGAATCTGCCCACGGTTCCATGTAGGGGCCCTCTGCAGAGGGAGGTGGGCCGTATCACCTGAACTCTGGATGTGGAAACTGGGGAGTCCCCCCCACAAAAAACCGGACCTGGGCGGGAATAAGAAAGTAATATGATCAAGCCATCACCTCAACATTTCTTAATGCCCTATATCTTCATTATCAGATAGGGAAGATTGTTGAGGATGTCACGCGACAACTTTGGCGGTCGTCAAAGTAGAGAAACAAGTGGAGAAGCTGATCTAGGTCAGGGAGTCCAACTATTGATTTGACGAGAAATAACATTGGAATCAAATGCGGAATTAAGTTGTATATCAGGTGAGAATCTGGCATTGGACAATGATTGATCGTTGGTCACATCCGTTGGACACATATGTTGGGAGAAGGAAACATGCACTTGTAAGAAACATAGAGACCTACCTAGAGCTGTCACGGTTCCATTTCGGTTCCGATTCTATTAAAAGCGTGAACCGAACTGTTAAGGTAACTGTTTTTCAAATTAGAACCAAAACCTTTTTTGGTTTGACTGGTTCCGGTTCTGGTTTCGGTCCAACATAATTTTTGAAACCGCCGTATTAACGGTTCCAATTTCGGTTCAACAAGAACCAAAACCAATCCGACCACTAATGGTTTGGTACGGTTCTATGCTGTTTGGTCTGGTTCCAATCGGTTCTAACCAGAGCCAAAACCAAACTTGACGGAATGATGAGGGGGCTCAAAAATTAGACACTGGAGAGCAAAATAAACCCATTCATTTTTTTTACAAGGGAGACTTCGAAGTCCGGGGTCCAGATGTAGGAATTTCGCATTATGCCAAGGGGGAGTATTTTTTGAATAATATAGTAACTATGATTGAAAGTTTAAAACTGAAATCACACAATCATAAAACCACATCAGACGGTACCGATTTTAAACTGCACCGAACGGTTTGCTTGTGGAGCTGTTTTGTTGGTTGCAAAACCACAGTTTGCAATGCGTTTGTTTCGGCACAAAATCTACAAAATCACACCACACTGCTATTATTACAAATATAATTTTTTAAGGTTATTGCATTATTCATATGTTTTATTTTGAGCCGAAAAACATCACCTCTTTCATTTATATCAATTAAACATGTTTCAAATTCAATACTCCATTCCCCAACACTCTTTCAGACTGTCTTAGTTTATGTTATTTGACCTGAATTGTTTTATTCTTTTAGCAAAAACCGACTACAAACCGCGCCAATATCAAACCACACAACACGGTTTTGGTGCAGTGCGATTTTGTTCAGTCCAAAATCATCCCCTTTTGGTGCGATTGCGGTTTGAGTTCAAATCATACCAAACCGCACGAGTTTCACCCTTACTAAGTATAGATATTACAAATAAATTATAAAAAATAACAATATTATAATAATATTAATATTAATAAAATATTATAAAAAATAATAATAATAAACGGGTCGCGGTTCGGTTCTAATTCAGTCCGGTTCGAATTGGGTCTAAAAATCCTGAAACCGCTCGAGACTTGCATGTTGCGGTTCCAGTTTTGGTTCCGTTCCGCGTAATAAAATGAACGAACCACACTAGGAACATTATTGTTCACGGTTCCAAAATTCTAACCGGAACCCAAATTATTCGCGAACGGTTCGGTCCGGTATTTTACGGTCCCTGTTCGATTTACGGTTTTCTGTTTTAAGAGAACTCTAGACCTACCTGACCAATACACGATGAAGGAGGCCGACGCTGGCAAGAAACAATGGGATCAATGCACCAGTTGTTGAAATCATTAGGATGTGGCTGAAATTTGTCGCTGAAATCACTGGAACTTATCGATGGAAGTTGTCGTCAGAGGAGATTACAGCGGAAGCAGGCGCTTCTCGCCTTTGACAACAAAATGAGATCACGAGCGAAAACGGGATCGATTTTGACGCCTGAACAAGGATTGTGAACGGAAGCACAATCATGTTGAATTAGAGTTGTAGTAGATGGTGATCTGTGTAAAAGGAGCGGAAGCACAATCATGTTGAATTAAAGGAAGAAAAGAAATGACGCTGAGCTGCTATCCTCGTCATCAAAGAATTATTTTCAAAGAATTTGGCGGAATGTTTCAGGAAGACTCACACCGGCATTGTTGATGCAAGGAAAACCCGCTATGGAGATGACAAAGACGTCGATGCCGATGCCGGAGTAGGTGTTACGAAGACGATGATGGAAGATGGTGTGAGAATCCTTCAATTAATAAAGCTGTTCTGTCACACTAAGAAGCGTCAACCCGGCATACAATATGATTTTTGGAGTAGTGGTTTTACTTTGATACCACGTGGAAAACATTTCTCATTGCTATTGATTATGTTACAACTAGGTTGTCATAAAGAAAAAAAAACAAAATACAAATATACAAAGAAAATTTCTAAAATAAGCACAATTAATGAAGTACCTATTGTACTCCTAATAAGCTTTCCTTTGATCAGCCTTTACTTTCTGATCACTCAAAATAATTCTTTCTTTTATATTTCATCTGTGTATCATTAGTATTGTTGCACTAGTGTTCTCATCCTTCCTGAGTTTATTATATACTGTGAATATGAAGGAGTTGGTTCATGTTCTTGCAACATCCTTGCACTTAACTTTTTCTGCTGAACAAGAGCCGGATGACCTTTCACTCCTCTGGTTTGTAGTTCCGTTCTTGCAGTCAAAAAAGATGTCCAACTGTGTATTCAATGATATCATCGATTGATTTTGTAGAATTATTTATCAAGTTCAGTGCAATATTTGTCTGATAACTCAATTGAATATTTTATCTTGAAAAGCGTTGTAACTAGATGGAATGCGGCTTTTTTCTATGCTATATTACCAACAAAAAGTAATTATTTTACCAAATATGATTTATTTTACACACCTGATTCATCCTTATATTTGGATTTATTAATAAATTTGGAATTTGTTAAGTTTTGGGATTTAGAGTTAATTTCTTAGCTATTTCTTCAAACCAAGTAATTTTTGACTAGACACTATCTATATCCGGGCAGTTTCTTCGCCCAATTTATAAACAGATTGCAGAAAATCAGAATGCAGAGATTTTTTCTGCAAATACTCTGCTCGTTATTCTTGGAACAAGTCTACTTACAGCCCGGGTATGCTCAATCTTACTTTATCTTAATTTTGAATATCTCTGAGGTTCTGAATTCAAGCGCTCTACCTATTATAGGCTGGACTGTCCATGGCATTGGGAGCATTTCTGGCTGGTCTGCTTTTAGCGGAAACAGAATTTTCGTTGCAAGTGGAGTCAGATATTGCTCCTTACCGGGGCCTTCTTTTAGGCCTATTTTTCATGACAGTAAGTGCTTATCATATACTCCTTTGATAAGATTTATGTTTGCTCAATACTGATTCTCAAATCTCAAAGTGCCATCATAAACTCTAATACGAGAACCTTTTTTTTCACATTATTTTGCATTTATCTATATGGTGAGTTTTTATTTTTAATCATATTTATTTCTTTTGCCGATCTTTAGTGACTTTTAAAGTTTGTAAAAGCAAATCATATGATCAGTGTTGACGAGGCTTCATTTGATCACACCTTTAGTTGTGGTGTTTGGGATGAAGCCGTCACTGCCCTTGCTGAAATGAATTACTTCTTCTGTTAGTTTGTTGTCTATGATTTGGATATCATTTAATCCAGTACTTGTCGCATACTTTGGCTCAAATTCCTGAAATTTAAGGTTTTGAACAGCTTGGTATTGCTTTTCAGCTCCGTTTCTTTTCCAAATCCCAACACCTCAAAGGTATAAACTACACTACTTTTCATGTGCAACTTTTTCATAGCATTACGATCTTGCACAACTTGCCGGCAAGAATGTGCAATACAATATGTTTTTAATTCAACTCTCCCCTCAAGATGAGAGTATATATTGAACATTCATGGCTTGATAATGTTGTACTTGAAAATATCATAACATAAATAGTTGGTAAAGATGACAGCTACCTGATCCCGAGATTGAACAAACAGAGTGCAAATATTGTCTTTTTCAAGGTGATTCATGATAAAGTGTCTATCAATTTCAACATGTTTTGTTTAATCATGTTGAACATGATTATGTGCAATATTGATACTTGATAGCAACTTTATTGTCGCAGTATAATCTCATATGCTATCCAGTATATAGTCCCAAATCCCTCATTCGTGTCAAGCCAGAGCCCCTCACATATTTCTTATGACATTGCCCTATATTCCTCTTCTGCACTAGAGCTTTGCTACAACACTTTTTTTTATTTTTACTTTGCCCTGTCATTAAATTTCCCCCAATAAATGAGTAATATCCGGTGGTAGACTTTCAATCATCTTGACTTCCAGTACAATCAACTTCTATATGAACTTAAACATCCAACTGTTTATTGTCGGAAAATTGAATTCCACGTCCAGGGGAGTTCTTCAAGTACCGTAACACATGCATGCCAACTTCACGATATCACAATTTGGGAGAATGCATGTATTTGCTAAGGATCCCAACAACCTATGTGATATCCAAACGAGTATGTGTGAAATAGACTATCCTTCCCACCAGTATTTTGTAGATAGAGGAGTTCACCTGCTCACCATCCATGTCTTCATTAGTCTTGCAATTTACTTCCATGAGAGTATTAGCAAGAGGACAACCAAGCATCTATATTTCTTCTAAAAATCTCAGACATATTTCCTCTGAAAAATGAAGATACCGCGGTTAGAGCATGCAACTTATATTCCTAGAAAATACTTTCATATTCCTAGATCTTTAACTTCTAACTCTTTACACAGGTGCGCCTTAAGCCACGTGATTTTTACAACATCATTTCCCGTGATGATTATGTCATCGACATAAACAATGAGAATAACTACTTTATCCGCTTTCCTTTTCACGAAGAGGGAGATCACAGTGATTTTGGTTGTATCCCAATAAGGTCATTGCGTTTTGCAACTTCCCAAACAAAGCTCAGGGGGATTGCTTTAGACCGTAAATTTTTTTTGAAATTGACACACCTTTCCTTCTTATCCTATCTTTATGAAACCAGATGGAACTTTCATATATACTTCTTCTTCAAGATCATCGTGTAAAAATGCGTTCTTGAACATCAAGTTGTTGCAAATCCCATCCCAAGCATGCATCACATGATAAAATGACTCAAATGGAGTCCATCTTGGCAACAAGAGAAAACGTTTCATGATAGTCCACTCCTGGAGTTTGAGTATATCCTTGAGCAACTATCCTTGCTTTATATCTCTCAACAACCCCTTCTTGATTCTATTTAACAGATAACACCCATCAGAAACCAACATACTTCTTCTCGTTAGGGAGATGAGTGAGTGTCCAAGTCTGGTTCTTCTCCAATGACATCATCTCTTCCTCCATTGCCTTGCGCCACACATATATCTCTATTGCTTCCTGCCAAGTATTAGGAATGCGAACAAAATCCAAGGAGAAGATGAAGGTCTTACGTGTCTTTGTCAGATTTTGATAAGTGATATAATTGACAAGTGAGTATTTAACAGAGGTCGACTTTTGCTTCAGATGTATAAGGGGGCGATGAAGCTCGTCCAGAGCCTGAGTTAGAAGAGCATACCCGCGATGGTTGAATGGTCAGGGGTTGTAACACCGTAGCACCAGGGTTGCATCTGTGATAGACCAGAGGAAGAGGTGGAATGAGGCTCCCGAGGATTTGATTCACGAGAGGAGGTATGAAAGAAGCAGTCATAGGAGGTGATTGTGAGTCCATAATAGATGGATTCATGGGAGGATGTATGTCAGGGGTAGGTATAATAGGTGATTGCGAGGAGGGAAAGGAAGATGGGATCGTCGACAGCAATGTCTTCCCCCTGACGAGAATTGAAATACTCCGCATCTTCATGAAACGTCACGTCCATGTTGCAGTAGAATCATCGAGAGGGAGGATGATAACACTGATACCCTTTCGTAGTAGTAGAGTAACCAACAAAGACGCTCTTTAAGGAACACACATCCAATTTATCATGATGTTGCTGATAAAAATGAACGAAGTAGGCACACCCAAACACATACAGAGGTTGATGAGAGGTGTGTACAATGCATTTAGTTTACTGTAGGGTGTTGGAGGGTAGACGATGTCTGAGATAAGCAACAGTGAGAACTACATCACCCCAATAGAACTTGGGAAGATTCATGGTGAGAAGAAGTCATTTGGTAATCTCAAGGAGATGTTTGTTCTTACGTTCAAGTTTCAACAACCCCATTCCGAGTAAAAGTGTGGACACATTTTTTTTGATGAAGAATGACACGGTCTATAAGATAGGTGTCGAATGCACCACGATTGTCATACTTACCCCCATTGTCACTGCAGTGCATGCAAATAATGCTACCAAATTGAATAGCCATCAAGGTGCAAAAAATACGAAAATAATCAAAGACCTTACTTTTTTATTTTATTAAATACGCCCAAGTAGAGCGAGATAAACAATCAATAAAACTCGCAAAACATCAATAACCAGAGTGAAATAATAGGGGATGATCCCCAAATTTCAGCATGAATAACATCAAAAGGAACCATATTAGGAGAAGAAAAATGATTCGAACTATGGTGTACTTGGTTAGAAAGTTTACATTTATTATAGGCAAAATAGCTCAACGGGCTTGAAAACATAGGAAATAACCTGAAAAGATAGTCGACTGAGGGATTCGACGCACATCCACTGGTAATGGACAAGGAGGACTTGAGAGAGCTGGACTGATACTGGAGAGAGCTTAAGCCAGAGGATGGTCCAAGATGTACGCCCTGTGCCACTTCCAATATGCTGCTTCGTTGCCCGATCCTGAAAAACTCTACCATCATGAGAGAAAGTGACAAGACAGTTTAATGCTGTAGTTAAACGATTAATCGATAACAAATATCGAGGAAAGCTGGAACATGCAACAATGAGGTGAGGTGCATGACAGAGGAACATACGATGATCTCCTTGCCAGCAATTGCCGAGAATGAGCAATTTTCAGTAACAACCTTATCACGGCTTGAGGGAGGGGGGGGGGGACGTAAGAGGGAAAACCTTACGATTTCCTGTCATGCGATCTGTCACTCCATAGTCAATAATCCACTCAAAGGAAGTTACAGAGGCATACTGGGCTTTGTTAAAAGGCAGGCTATCTTAGGCTCGCTGGGAGGTGATCGTATCTCAAGCCGTGGCTAAGGAAGAAACTTAAGGGTTTCCCGTGAGGTGAATCAAATGGAACAAATGAAACCTAAAGGCACCTCTCGATACCAGGATATCAGAGGGATAAGTTCCTCGGCGTCGTCGACCTCAAGGATCGGTTTGCCCGTTCTTCGCCGCTGCTTCGTTGACGTCTTGTGCCGATTTGGATCCTGCTCCTCCCAACTGCTTGTTTCTGCCTATCGTTCCGTATTCTGGCGTCGACAGTAGGGTTTCATCTTCCAGCTCCTGCTGCCACATTTACCAATGGTTCCGTTGTTGCTGGTAATTTTTGCTGTTGATTTTTCTGTCGTTGGTAATTTCTGCTTCCACTGCTGGTTATTTCTATTGGCTTCCATCTCCTTTTCGCCGTTGATTATTTCTCCTGGTGGCGTTGGGTGTTTCTATTGTCACTTCTTCCTTTTACTTTGGCCGATCTCCCCCTCCTTCAAGGTGGTGGTTCTCCTTTCATTGTGCCCTAATGTAAAACAATTTATAGGGCGTGAATCTCCCTGAAGGGGATGCTGATCACTCTAAATACTATAGGGAGGAAGTTCTAACGTGGATTTCAGTCAAGGTGCGACTCACATCAAACTGAATGAGAGGAACTATCTCCTATGAGCTCATTCTATGCGAATATTCATTGGGAGTTGTCGAAGACTTGTGTTAATCACCGGATTCAAACTGTCCCCAAGCAAGAATGACTCCTTGTATGGGGAATGGGAATGTGAAAATCTTATTGTGATCAATTGGCTTGTCAACCCAAGATTGCAAGTCACTTTGTTTCCCACCAAACTGCTAAAGAAATTCAGGAATTAATTGAACATAATTACATTAAAAAGAAAGACTCGGTGAGGATCCATCAAGGAATATTATACACATGATGAGATCATGGGAATGAATGACTTCGAGGAATATTATAGTAAACTGACTCATAAATGAACATAAATTGATCAATACTCTACTATTCAAACCATCGAAGATTACAAGATTGAACCAACGAAAGGCGTTTGAAATGCTTTTTAGTCTTCCTTCAGAGTTTTAATTCCAAAAAGTTCAGATGTTGAGAAGAAATTCCATTCTTGATTTGGTGATCGTTGCCCACTATATTCAGGGGGGATGTGAGCCGTATAAACTCTGTGCTGATGTTCATAGTGGCCATGATAAATCTGCTCTTGTTGCTAAACATAAGAAATGACATCCTAAAAATATAAAATAAGAAGATAAGAGTAACATGAAGTATCCTCACTGTGAGAAAAAAGACATGGAAAAAATTAGTGTTAAGACTTGCATCCTAACTTGGTTCCTCCAGGTTGGATTCGTGGTACTGTTGGTGATAGGATGAAGAAGAGGGAGAGAGAGAGATCTATGGGAGAAAATAGAGAATTAGGGTTTGAGGAGCAGAGGGAAGAGAGATACCTTGAAATAATCTTGCATGATGCTCCCAAGAGAATAGCCCGGGTATAAATACCCGAGCCAAGGAGGGGTCGGCCGGCCCCTCCAAAAGGGGCTGAACCCGTTGGTTCAGCCCCGGTCTGCCGGTTCACTGAGAGGGGGCTGAACCAGACGGTTCAGCCCCGTCTCCGCTTGTCGACTCCTTGCGCCTACGAACATACTGTCGTCCCGAGAAGCGTAGTGGCGGCGTAACATTCCCCTTCCCATCAAGAACCAGCTTGTCCCCAAGGTGGTAGTCGGTAAAGCTCCTTGAAGTCCAGCAAATCCACCCAGGAGTTGTGCGCCGCCGGGAGATTCTTCCACTTGACCAAGAGCTCCGGTCGGTACTCAGCGCCGCGTAGTTTCCACTTGAGTAGCACAATATCCTCCGGAAGTGGGCGAAGCTCGCCCGCGCTGGTAGTCTCGGGCAACAGAGCGCTTGGTTGGATATTGGCTCCGACCTTCCGCTTGAGCAAGGATACATGAAAAGTTGGGTGAATGCGTGAACCCATCGACAATGCCAACCTGTATGCCACCGGCCCCACCATGCTGAGTATCCAAAAGGGGCCGTAATACTAGGGAGATAACTTCTGATTCAGACGACGAGCGACGAACAACTGGTGGTACAGTCGTAGCTTGAGAAACACCTCGTCTCCCACTGCAAATTCCCTTTCCTTGCGATGCTTGTCCGCCTGAACCTTCATGCGATCCTGGGCAAGGCGAAGGTTCTCACACATGGTTGCTAACATGCGATCCCTGTCCCGAAGGGCCCTATCAACTGCCGGCATGGCCGTGCTAGCCGTCTCATAGCTGCTCAAAGTAGGAGGAGGGCGGCCGTAAACAACCTCAAACGCGGTCATCCTTCTGGCCGAGTGGTATGACGTGTTGTAGCAATATTCAGCCCAGTGCAACCACCCCGGCCAAGTCCGAGGTTCATCCATAACAAAACAACGGAGGTAGGTCTCCATCCCCCGATTTAGGACCTCTGTCTGGTCGGAGATGATAGCTCGGGGCAGGCCATGCAAGCGGATTATCTCCCGGGTGAACAAAGGGGCGACAGATTCGGCCGTATATGGGTGACTCAAGGCAAGGAAGTGGCCGTACTTGGAGAGTTTGTCAACCACCACCAGAATGACGGATTTCTCCTGGGATTTGGGCAACCCGTCAATGAAATCCATCGACACCGCATCCCAAATCTGATGCGGAATCTCGAGAGGCACCAACAACCCTGCTGGCGAGGTCGTCTCGTACTTCTGACGCTGGCAAGTCTTACACTGCCGCACGAACTGCTGTATGTCACGACGCATGCCGGGCCAAAAAACATTTGCTCGTGCCCGCTGAAGGGTTCAGAGCACTCCCGCGTGGCCGCCTGTCGGGGAAGAATGAAACTCGTGCATCATCACAGTTTTCCATGCCGAGTCCGGAGGAAGAACCACGCGGCAATGATGGTAGAGGCGGCCATTCTGAAGATGATAGACAGAGGCCACAGTCTCGCCGCGCTGTAAAGCCTCCACCATGATTCGTAAATCGGTAGTTCGCAGTACCTCCTCCTGTATATCATCCGAGGAGTCCATTAGTGACCCCGAGATGTGAGCAACCGTACCCTCAGGAATACGAGAGAGCGTCAGCCACCACGTTATCTTTGCCACTTCGATAGGAAATCTCATAATCATAACCCAAAAGCTTGGTCACCCACTTTTGTTGAAGAGGGGAAGAGACCCGTTAGTCCAAGAAATGCTTCAAGCTCTGGTGGTTGGTGCGAATCGTAAAATGTCGGCCTAGAAGGTACGACCGCCACACAGCCACCACGTGGATGATAGCCAACATCTCGTTCTCATAGGTGGACAATCCCAGCGTGCAAGGGGCCAGAGCCTTGCTATAGAACGCTAAGGGTCGGCCCTCCTGCATCAACACCGCACCAATGCCCACCCCGGAGACGTCAGTTTCCAGCACAAACTCATTGGTGAAATCTGGGAGCGCCAGAACTGGTGTCGACGTCATGACCCCCTTAAGTGCCTGGAACGCTGCCTCTGCCTCGTCCTGCCAAACAAAGGCATCTTTCTGTAACAATTGGGTGAGTGGTCGGGCAATCTTGTCATAGTCTTTCACAAAGCGGCGGTAGTAGCCTGTGAAACCCAAGAAACCCCTCAATGCTCGTATAGTCTGGGGGCGCGCCCAGGATAACATGCTGTCAATCTTTTGAGGGTCCGCCTTGACGCCGTCGTCCGACATCAAATGGAGTACTCGACCTCCTCCTGCTCGAAAGAGCATTTGGACTGTTTGGCGTACTGTTGGTGTTGGCGAAGAATGACGAAGACTTGCTCCACATGGCATAAATGTTCCTCCCAGCTGGCACTGTAGATCATAATATCATCAAAGAATATCAGCACAAACTGGCGGAGAAGGGGGCAGAATATCTCGTTCAGGACGGCCAGGAATGTGGAGGGGGCGTTGGTGAGCCCGAACGACATTACCAAAAACTCATAATGCCCGTCATGTGTGAGGAAAGCTGTCTTGTGGACATCCTCTTCATGCATGCGTAATTGGTGGTAACCCGACTTGAGGTCGAGTTTGGTGAAACGGGAAGCACCATGTAGTTCATCCACCAGTTCTTCAATCAGCGGTATCGGAAACTTGCTAGGCGGACCAACGATAGCGAATGCAACAATACTGGAAGAAACTTGAGTGCGCATGAGATGACACAAAAATCCACTTCCTCCGAGGAGATACCGTCAGAGGGAAGCCACCCGAGAACTACTTCAGTAGTGTGAGCAACAAGAGGATTGGGTTGGCGAGAGGGATCATAACCCTGGCAACGGAATCTTTTATGCGAGGGAACAAGATGAGGATGGAAACAAAAGCATGAGTCCTAGTCATGGACCTATTTGCCACAATAATCACACAACTTTAGAGAGGAAGAGAAAGGAGCATGAAGAAGACCGACATGGGCTGAGCGATCAGAACCACGATCAGAGTTGAGTGTGCGATGGCGATCTTTGTTCCCTAAGACCACACTGAATACTTCTCGAAGAGAGGGAAGAGTTCACTGGTTCAAAACATGAGTGCGCACCTTGTTGAACTCCATACTAATGCCCATGAAGAAGACATGGAGTCGCTAACAGTCTTGGTTTGTAAGGCCCGAGCATTAACAATACAATTAGGAGTGAATTCCTCAAAGTAGTCCAACTCATGGTAAAGGCGTTCGAACTCAGAGAAGTAAGCAGCAACAAAAGAAGTGCCTTGTTTGAGTTCAAGGAGACTTAGAATGAGCTCATATACCTGGGCTGAGTGAATAAGTCTTGTGAGCCCGAGTATAGATGTCAATGGCCAAGTCCATCAGCATGTAGCTACGATAGACTAAGGGAGACATGGAGTGAGGCAACCATGAGACAACAAGGTAATTGTTGGCGTCCCACTTTCGCCAACTTGAATCAGTATTGGGAGGCTGAACAGTCATCCTGATGATGCACCCATAAAGCTGATGCCTGTAGATAGCATGCTGTGTTGCACAAAATCACTCGGGATAATTCGTTCCATCCAAAGAATAATTGTAATACGGAGGGAACCAGAGGAACCATGAGGCTATGAAAAATCACCACCCAAAGGAGGGATAAGCAAGGAAGGAGACAAAACGCTTGAGTCCTAGGAGTTTTTTGTGAGGAAAGAGATCGCACAGTGTTAGCAAGAGTTCAAATAAAGAGAGCTGGAGGCCGCACAACAAAGACCATACTGGTTGGGAGAGACCGCACAAGCAAAGATCGCACCTGGGGGGCATAGAGGATGAAGTTGCCGAGAGAAGTGCCCGCCGTTGAGAGAGAAGAGGGAAGAGGCCACAAGATGGAAGAGGCCGCCGTGCTAGGGACGAGGCCGCAGGGGAAAACACAGAGGGAAGTGGCTGCATGATGGGTAAGGCCGTTGAGTTGAAGAAGAGGACGCCGAGGGAAGATGCCGCAAGGGAAAAAATCAAAAGGGAAGAGGCTACACTATGGAAGAGGTCACCGTGCTAGGGAAGAGGCCATAGGGGGAAGACACCACAGGGCAAGAGCCTACACAGTCGCGGAGATGTCACGCGAGTAGAAGTCACACGAGACGCCTAGATGGAAGAAGTCATAGGAGATTTCAAGAAGCCGCGCGAGAAGAAGACCGGCGACACGCTGAGCTCGCATGAAAGGTGGACGGATATGAAGCATAAATAACAAATTTGTGTTTTTTCCTCTCTGATACCAAGTCAGATGGAAAAATAATGAGAACACCCCCCCCCCCCCCCCCCACACACACACGCACGCACACACACACGCACACACACACACATGCACACACACGCACACACGCACGCACACACACGCACACGCACGCACGCACACGCACACGCACGCACCCGCACGCACGCACACACCCGCACGCGCCCGCCCGCACCCGCACGCACGCACCCGCACGCACACGCGCGCGCACACACACACACACACACATCTCAAAGATACCGACCCCGCTATAGTGGGATATATACTTGAGTGTTGTTGTTGTACACATCTCAAAGATACAACGTTGCAGGAGCGGAAAGAACATACTCAACGTTAGATTCCTTCAACACATCTCAACGATACCGACCCCGCTATAGTGGGATATATGCTTGAGTGTTGCTGTTGTACACATCTCAAAGATACAACGTTGCAGGAGCGGAAAGAACATACTCAACGTTAGATTCCTTCAATATACATATACATGACTCTACTTCTTAGGACTTGTCCAAATATTAAATCCCTGTAACTAAAATACTTATATTCAACCTCCCTGTGAGTCTATATAATAGAAACTTATTTCTTATACAATTAATCCCACAACCATTAATACTTTCTTGATAAGATTGACCAGATGGTCATTTCAACTAATAAAAGATGCGTCAATCAGTTACCGGCTCCCATTTGGAATCTCATGTGCAGCCTCGTTAGCGTGAAGTCGTGATGGAGGTTATAGTTCCCTGTCATGAACCTCGGCTACCTATGGCTGCAACATATGAGCAAGAGGGGTTGGTTGGCCTAGATAGGAAGCCGGTTGGTGGAGGAACAACGTTCAGCAAGCTGCTGTGATTCAAGCTATAGCTGAGAGATATGGAAGAACGGATGGATGCGGCTCCCGGTTCTCGGATGAGAGAGAAGATAAAGAGAAGGGAAGAGAGAGAAAGGAAGAGAGAGAGGAAACAACCCAAAGTCATCTTTGGATTCAAGCCTTGACTTCATTAGAGGTTATAGTAACTTTTCCTTAGGAAAAAAGTTTCTTTTGATACGTGTCTATGTAGAATGATAAACATAAGTCAATTATGTGATAAATTTTATTCAGTTTGTTTTCTTAATAATAAATGTATTGTAAAGGAAAGTAGGACATGCACCTTGATTTTGACTAGTATAAGAGTAGATAAGATTTATCTTGTCAACTTCAGTCAGGTTGAAACTCCTATTTGTCATGTAGCCTATTCTCCCTATACTAATCATCCATGATATAAGAGATTAGCTCATAAATTTTAAAACCTTAAGTAAACTGAGTAGATCAAACCTAGTTTGAGGTTTACCTAATTCTAAATATGTCAAAGATAAACATCACAGTGTGGTACGAACTATTGGGTGCGGTGGAAGTGAGCGGCGATAGGGGGAAAAGAAGAGGAAGAGAGAGAGATAGAGAATTAGGTTTAGGAGAGAAAGATGAAACACAACATTTATCCAGGATGTTCTCAAACACAACACGCGCTACCCCTTATAGTAGTGGGGTGCAAAAAGATGCGCAAACAATCCAACAAACATATATGTTAAAAGTAAAACGTACATGCTGAAATTAACTAATAAAGATAACAGTTAAGGTGCGATCTCCTCCGTGGCCTCTGTGGGGCTGCCCGATATACGCTCCCGGTGCGTGTAAACTCGCCATGGGGGCTCAACGTCGTGTAACTCCGTAACAATGTCACCGTCTGGAAAATGTGCCTTGTCCTCAAGGCAATAGTTGACAAACTGGCTGCAGAAATAATCTCGGGGCAGCCAAGTCGCGTCCAAGTCGGGGCGGTCGGTCCAAGCCACAAGAACCTCCTCTGATATATGGTCACCCGGGGTGCGGAATCTACGATCAAGGATCGAGGCGGGGTAATAGGGTGCCTCCCCTGCGTGGTCGAGGTCAGCCGGGAAGTGACCACAATGACGTGCTCGCTCACTACGCGCCATAGCTCCGAGACATGCAAGATTGGATGGATGCGGCTCCCGGTTGGGAGGCGAAGGCGATAAGCGACCTCCCCTATGCGGGTGGGGATCTCGAAAGAATCGAGCCGCCAATTTCAAGCATGGTCGGCAGGACACCAAAAGCTGACTGTAGGGATTGAGCTTGCTGAAAATCTTCTCTCCCACCTCAAAGGAGAGGTCCCGGCATTTCCCGTTGGTAAAGGAAGCCATCTTCTGTTGGGCTCGTCGTAGGTGGTGCTTCTGATGATCCAAAATGGTGTCCCTGTCGCAAAGAGCGGTGTCCAGGATCTCCATCTGGCATTCCCCTGAAAGGTGGCAGACAATAGACGATGGAGGAAGACCATAAACGGCCTCAAACTGGGTAGTGCCGGCCGCCTGGTGGTAAGCGGTCTTGAAAGTGTACTCGGCCCACCCTAGCCACTTGGCCCAACTACGAGGTTGCTCCCCCAAGAAGAAACAGAGGTACGTCTCCATACACTGGTTGAGGATCTCTGATGGGCCATCGGTCTATGGATGGTACGCCTTGCTCATGCGAAGACCAGTGCCCTGTAAGCGGAACAGTATAGTCCAAAAGGCACTCAAGAAGAGCGGGTCTCGGCCGCTTACGATCGACCGGGGAAACAGTCGAACGACCCCCTGGATGAAGCTATCAGCGACTGTGGCTGCAGTGTATGGATGACAGAGGGGAATGAAATGAGCATATTTCGAGAGTCGGTCCACTAGACCATGATGTAGTCATGTCCCTGTGAGCGGGGCAGTCACGTGATGAAGTCTATGGCGACTACAGTGTATGGATGACGAAGGGAAATGAAATGAGCATACTTCAAGAGTCGGTCCACTAGACCAGGATGTAGTCGTGTCCCTGTGAGCGGGGCAGTCACGTGATGAAGTCTATGACGACGTCCCAAACGCGGTCGGGAATCGGGAGGGGCTGAAGTAGACCATTCGGAAAAACGGCCTCGTATTTGGCCTTCTGGCAAATGAGGTAGGAGGCCACAAATGCTTTGACCTTGCGGAACATCTGAGGCTAGTAGTGGGAGGCTGCCGGCCGACAGTACGTCCAGTAGGCGCCTGCGTGCCCCCTGTCTGGGAAGCATGGAACTCAGCCAATAATAGAGGGATGATCGGGGAGGAGGGGGCGAGTACGAGGCAGCCCTTGAAGAGTAGGCAGTCGTCAACCAAGGAGTTAGGTGGTCGGGCGATCGCCTCCGTGAGGAGTGTTGTCCGAATCCCGTTGAGCGCCGGGTCGGCATCAACTTCCCGTTGGAGGGCATCCGCATCCTCCCAGACCGGACGGGAGATGACCGCTAGTATGGGGTTGCAAGAGAGAGTATCAGCCACACGATTCGCCTCTGTTGGTCGGAACTCGATGCCGAAGTCATAGCCTAGGAGTTTGGCCGCCCACATCTGTTGAGCGGGCGTAGCAATCTTTTGTTGTAGGAAGTAGTAGAGGCTGTAGTGGTTGGTGCAGAGCACGAACCGTCGACCCAGGAGGTAGGGGTGCCAATGCTGAACTGCGAGGACGAGGCCCATGAGCTCGTTCTCGTAAGCGGAGTGGCTGCAAATAGTGTCAGAAAAAGCGTGGCTAAAATAGGCCACAGGGCGACCGACCTACATAAGTACGACTCCCATGCCGACACCTGACGCATCGCACTCCACGAGGAAGGGCTGCGATAAATCTGTCATGGCTAACACTAGGGCACAAACTAAGGCCCGTTGAAGAGCGACAAAAGGGGCGGAGGCCGCTGCCAACCACTCGAAGTGGCCTTCAGCAGATTTCTCCAGGAGCTGGGTAAGGGTTCGGGCCATCGTGTCGTACCCCTGGATGAACCGACGGTAGCACCCTGTCAGTCCCAGGAGCCCGCGGGCATTGCAGAGAGATGATGGTGTTGGACACTAGAGGACCGCCTCGATCTTGTCGCTATCTATCGCGACCCCCACAACGGAAATGATGTGTCCCAGGTACCACACCTCCGGAATCCCAAAGGAGCACTTTGTTAGGTGGAGCCTAAGGTGGTGGCGTTGTAGAGTGACCAACGTCTGACGGACATGCTGAAAATGCTTCTGCAAAGAAGACCTGTAGACCGAGATCTCATAAAAAACAAGTACGTGCTAACAAAGTACCAGGCGAAAAATGTCGTTCATGATGGCCTGAGAGGTGGATGGCGCGTTGGTCAGGCTGAAAGGCATAACCAGGAACTCATAGTGTTTATCATGGGTACGAAAGGTCGTCTTGGCGACGTCGGCCGACCGAACACGAATCTGGTGGTAGCCTGCACGGATGTCCAGCTTGGTGAAGACGGTCACACCATGAAGCTCATCCACAAGCTCCTGTATCACCGGGATCATGTACTTGTCTGGGACGGTGGCTTTGTTGAGCTCCCGACAATCTACGCAAAAACGCCACCTGTTGTCCTTTTTCCTGACCTGGAGGACCAGGCTAGAGAACGGGCTTGCGCTGTGGTGGATGAGGCCCCCCATCAACATGTCGCATACGAGCCTCTCGATCTCGTCCGTCTGCACGTGCCCATAGCGGTACGGATGGACCGAGACTGCCTACACGCCGGGCTGAAGAGGGATGACATGATTGTGCGGCCGGGCTGGCGGTAAGGCGGATGGTGCAGTAAAGAGGTCCGCAAACTCGGATAGGAGGGCCTGAAGGGCCGATGGTGGTAATGGTGTCGGTGGCGCGACGTCTGAGATGGACCACAGCCATGCTTAAAAATTGACGTCCGAAGTCTGATAGATTATAGTTAGTGGTAATCTAACTCACCTGGGGGGGTGAATAGGTGTCTTGCAGTTGATTTTTTTCGATTTCAGCTGTTCGGTAAGAAGGAAAGCAAGCACACAAAACACACAAAGATTTATAGTAGTTCCCCAAGTTCTGGGTACATCCACTTTCCTCTTCTCCTATCTAGCTATGTGCTAGACTTGACAACCTCCTCCAAAACTCTGCTCAACAGAGCTTACAACACAAATACCTCAGGATTTCTCAAGTTTTCTCCAAGACCCTACCTCAGGCCCACATGCCCTACACTCAGGCTTTTCAAGAAGCCCTACCTCAGAGTTCTCCAACTCATACAACTCCGTAATCTTCCAGATTTCCTACCTCAGACTTGACTCAAGTCCTACCTCAGATTTCTACTGAAATCCCACCACTCAGGCTAGCAGTACAACCCTACAGCTCAGGCACAAGGGTCCTACAATTCAGGCACAAATGCCCTACATAAAATGTAATGAAAGAGATTACAAAAGAAGTCTAATTTATAGTTAGTCCTTGAAGATTGAGATCTTCTGTTGTTTTTGCCTTGATGACAAGATTTAGAGTTGGACCCTGACTGAATGATCTTCAGGTTTGCACCGATTAGGGCAAGCTCCACCTTGATCTTCTTCTTCTTACAGATGGAAGAAGATCAATCTTGAGTCAGAGAGTCGACTCTGATTGTTCTTCTGAAATCCTTCAGCAAGAACTATCTTTCTTCACTTGGAGCGCCGGCAAGCTCTTTCTTGAATATAGGATTTTGTGCAACGATCCCAGGAAAGGTCCTGTCAAAGTATTGGGCAAAATAAGAATGTTCTGCCCATCCTTTCCTTGCTTCCGCCTGTTTTGGATCCCGCCAATCTGTATGGGCTCAACGACATTATTTGAGTCTTGTCAGCTGTACCGCTGAGTATTGACTTCATTCTCAGCGACATTAGACTTGGTCCTGAGACCTGCGGTTTTCAGCGACTAAATTTGAATCTTCTCAACTGTATCACTGAGAAGATTCTTTATTCTCACCGGTATTTGCTTTGGCGCCGAGATCTGTGATTTTCAGCGATTTATGCACTCTTCTCAGCGGTATAGACCATTGTCTCACAGATATAGCTGAGAACTATAAGTTGTCTCAGCTGTATAGTCAGCTTTGCTTTAGCCAATATTTTGGAGGAAATACTAAGTACCCTGCATGCTCATAAAGTGGATATGCATCAAATACAATATGTTCTTAGCATTGGTAGTTATGACACATAAAATTTTGGAAGATTGTGGGCAATCTTCCCAACAAAGTCCTCTAAATCGCGCAAAAGGAGACGAGGGAGGGAAGCAGTGCCGCATCCCTCAGAAGGCAACACTCCCGACCGTCCTGGAGAAATCACATCGCCATAGTTGACCCGCACGTCACCCAACGTGCAGAGCTACGCTACTCCCAGGATGGCGTCGATCCCGCCAAGGACGAAGATGTAGAAATCCGTCGTCACCGAGTAAGGGCCCACTGAAAGCGAGACTGACAGACAAAGGCCCTAGATCGAGCGGCGGCGACCATCACCCAAACTGACCGTGAAGTTCGGTGAAGGCTCCATCAGAAGGCAGAGCTGTTGGGCCAGTTGAGAGAAGAGGAAATTATGGCTTGCCCCGCTGTCCACCATGATGACAATATGGCGGTCGCCCAATTTACTCGCCAACTTCATGGTTTGGGGCCCTGAGATGCTGCCCACAGAAAAACACGAAAGCTGCAAACTGTGAAAGACGACATCAGCAACGCCCTCAGGGGTGTCCTCAGTGATCTCGAGGTTCTCGAAATCCGCCAAAGTAATCTCCTGTTCGAAGTCATTGATGATGGCAAAAAACTCGTTGACTACGCAGACGTGGGTAGGGGAATAGGGCTGACGACAACGAAAACTTAGTCCTTTGCGACGGAGGTCGTCAAACTCTCGGGTGGAGAATCGCTGAGGAGGGAATAGGCGGCTTAGCCAAGCGGCTGGAGGAGGCCGAGGGGCTTGTGGCTCTGGAGTAGTGGTCCGCCACGGTCGGCCCCCTCGGCGGAGGTCCTCCTAGAGCCGACAGGGGTCGAGAAGACAAATCCACCTCCACGAGGCGGGCCATGTTGAGGGCCTCGTAAACCGTCTGGGGGTGATGAGTGCGGAGCTAGGACCGGATGTGGGGCAAAAGGCCCTGCATGAAGAAGCCGAGCTGATGATCCGGTGGTAGGTCCAGAACATGGGTGACGAGGGGCACAAACTCATCGATGTAATCAATCAATGCTCCAGTTTGGCCGACCCCACACAGTCATTCGTTGGAGTATCCTGAATAGAGGCTGTCAGAGCGGCAGATCATCTCCGGTTTGATCTCTGACCAAGAGATAGTCTGGTTTGCTTGCCAGAGCCACCAGGCCCAATGAAAGGCGGAGCCGTCGATTCCCATGACAACGGTAGAGACATTGTACTACTCGGGAGTATGGTGGAGATCGAAGTACTGCTCGGTCTTGGCAATCCACCCAATCGAGCCCACACCGACAAAGGTGGGAAGGTACAAGGCGAGGATTGGACAACCTGGAGGAAACGGGGCCGCAGAATCTCCGTTGTGCGGGAAGGGTGCCACACCGAGGATGGACACGCCGGTGGTTGGGCACGTGGATTCGTTGGCGGAAGAGGCGGTGGATGGTTGGAGGGCATCAAACTTAGCGTGAAGGTCGAGAAGGGATGCATGCATGGAGCCCACGAGGGACTCCTGGGCGTCGACATGACCAGAGGATGGCCTCGTTGGAATCCGCCGGTGGGGTTTCTGCAGTGGATCGGGTGGTCGGTGCCATAGCAGAGGAGGGAAGACAGTGGTGCGGCGCGGCAGTAACAGTTGGGCTGTTGCGACAGATGTGGCGCGGGAAGTCGCGACGCAGGAAGTCGCGACACGGGAAGTCGCAGCGCGGGAGATTGTGGCGCTGCATCAGTTGCGCGAGTTGCGGACGGGGCGGGACGCGACATGAGTGGCGAATGCTGGTGTTAGGGCCCTACTTATGTTGCTTGGAGGAGAGGTCCGAGGTAGAGAATATGACTGGGATAACATGGAGCCGTGACTGCGTCTGCCTAAGCGGGGTTGCTCGTCGGAGGAGAGAGCCACCAAGGTCTCACATAGAAGATGAGAATTAGAAGTTTGTCATTGCTTACCCCATAACACATACCCAAATGCCTTTAAATAGGCTACATCATAATGACTCTTACGTGACATAAATGTGATAATAAATGGCTCGGTGCTCGAGACTCACACAACATATGATAATAATAATAAGATAAAGGGCTTGGTGCTCGATACCCACACAACATACGATAATAATAATAAGAAAAAGGCTCGGTGCTCGAGACCCATAATAGTGGGCTCCGAAGGGTCCGAACGGAGGCGTCAGGTGACTGGGTTGCTGTCGCAACAGAGGAGGGGATCACCGACGACCTGCGGCGGGCGGGACGAAGGTCAGACCAGTTGGTACGAGCTAGGGGGGTGCGGTGGAAGTGAGCGGCAGTAGGGGAAAAGAAGAGGAAGAGAGGGAGAGGGAGGGATGATTAGGTTTAGGAGAGAAAGAGGAAACACAAGATTCATCCAGGATGTTCTCAAACACAACAAACGCCAGCCCTTATAGTAGTGCGGTGTGAAAAGAGACGCAAATAATCCGCCAAACATACATGCTGAAAATAAAACGTAAATGCTGAAATTAAATAATAAAGATAATGGTTAAGGCGCGATATCCTCTGTGTCGTGTAGCTTCGTAACACAGTGCTTTCCAATCTGGAAAGAAAACCAAGGTCTCCTTTAAAGGTAAAATAGTTTCTGATACTCTTAGGTGTCTCTATATATTGCATATGGATTTATTTGGCCTCGTTTCCTTCTCTAATTTAGGACTAAGAAGATACTCTCTTGTGATTGTTGACACTTCTCTCGGTTCAGACGTGGGTGTTCTTCCTGAGAAGTAAATCTGACATATCGGCCGACATCTACAACACTGATGGTACAACAACACTAAATGTTATGATAGTTTGCAATTTTAATGTGTTTCACATTTATGAGGGTTAGGTAGGAGGGTTCAACTCAAGATAGTTGTATTTTTCAGCGTGCCCTTATGAACCCAAGTTACAATTTCCCAAATTCACCTCCTCATAATTTTTAATATTTTTAATGTGCATAATTTCGTTCTTCCCCTAACATTATCCCCATCAATATACATACAAAATTTACAGAAAGATACTCTACAGAGCTTCTATGAAGTATGCATGTTTCAAATGGGATGAGTGTGATGCATGACTGCATTACCGAATTACTCTACAGAGCTTCTACGTAGTATGCATGTTTTCAAATTAATCTAGCTGATGTACGTTGTTTCTAGAATTGATGCAATGAGAAAAAAATATCAAAAATGACTATTATGTGATTCATCAATTTTTTAAAGCAATTTCTTTTAACATAAACATCACACCGTTGTTTATCTAAACAACGAAATAATGTTCTTTATACTGAACAACTCTACAAATAGAGATCATCCAAACATATCTTTATTTGCAACAGCCAAATTCCTACAGCTTCATTTGTAACCCTCTATTTACCATCATTCCTTTCACAACCGTTACTGCACTCCCAAACAGATCCTAAGTGTACTTGTCCGTGTTCTTACTGGATCCTCGAGGTTTTCGATAACTTGATTCAGAGGGTGATCTTTGATGAATCTTTATGCTCCTTAGTGTTGTGCTAGAAAGATCTTTCTATTGCCTTCAATTTTAGTAGTTACAAAATCATCGCCCACTAGGGTTTCAACAACTGCAATTTCTAAGGTCCCTTCTTCTGCAAAGACTTTGGCGGCTTCAACTACCTTGTCTGCCAGAATTGCTGGCTTTTCTTCATCATTATCTCTACAATTAGGGAGCTTTCTCCATAGCTTTGCTTGAGAGTATTATTTAGAAAGATTTTCTCCATCTGCAAAGCAAAATCAAAGGGATTTTTCTCCTCACAAAAAATATTAGATTCATCAAATGTTACAGGAGTGAACTATTCTACACATTAAGTCCTCTTGTTGTAACACATGTATACCATACTGGTGAAGGAATAGCCAAGAAAAATATCTACATCAGCATTGACTTCAAACTTAGCTAGATATGTTTTACAGTTATTCAAGATATAACAAGTGTAGCCAAATATTTTAAAGTGGTAAATATACAAATATGACATTCGAGATCCTAAAAGAATCAAAACTTCTTTGCATTCAACACAACCTAACATGAACAAATATTTGATTAGTAGAAGAATTATTGCAGTCATAGTTAGTAAATAATAACAAAAAAATATTCACCTCCCATCGTTCTTTCCACCAATCTTCTGAAGCTGCGGTAGTTTTGCAAATTGGATCTCATCCCAGACCGGACTCACCCCGCTTTATCTCTTGTCGTACATTCCATTCTTTCTTTAACTGATCTCATTTATTTTTCATTTGAGTTTGGTCATATGCCTTCCCCGTGCATGTTAAAAAATTATTCGTCAAGTTGGACCATCTATCCTTGCTAAAGTGAGTTGTTGATGTATTACCCAACTCTTTTTCTTTCAAACATAGATCGCAAAAAATCGTAACATCGTTGACCTCACATGATGCAATAACATTGCCATCTCTATGTTTACCCATGAATTGGACATAACACATATATACACAATCAAACAAAAAACACACAAACATATAATACACAAAACACACACATAGACAACATACACACACATACAAGCACATACAAAAACAGAAATCAACAAATATCTTATTAATAAATAAATAACTGAGCAAACAAAATCAATTCCATGACATCTCCCCTAATGATTTCCTCCCCAAGGAAACACCTAGAAGAGCTTCATCTACAACAAAATGGGTGAGTTATATATGGTTGACATAAAATGGACATTTATGTAATTATTTATGTCCACAAGAAAATTATCAAACATCATGTCATTAAGTATTCACTTGTGCCCTATGTTGTTAAAGAGGCGCGCCTAATGCTCAAGGCTCTCCAGGTTTGCGACTTCGTGCGTCTTATTTGCGCCTTTGGAACATTAAATGCGCACCTGATTGAGATTTTTGTTGTAAATTTCTTTTTCAAAAAAAAAGGTAAAAAATATTGTTAAAACTCAATAATATTTGATTGGTTTAGTGTTTGTGAAAAATAATTGTGCTTTGAGAATTAGATATGATGCAAGTGCCTACATTGATTCTATTTTTAAGAGATTTAAATGATAGTAATGAATGATTAATTAGTAGAATTTATGAAGAATCTGATCGAGAAGATGTAATGATGTGTGATGTTGATTATTTAAAATTGATGTGGTTGTGCCTTGCCTTCGTCAGGCGCGCGCGTAGACTACAAGACCCCTTTGCGCCTTGGTGCGCCTTGCGCCTTTAATAACTAAGCTTGCGCCTCTTTATTTTAGATTCAATCCTTTCTAGCTTCATCTATATTACTTGCCTCATATCCCTTGTTTCACAAACAATGTATATTCATTCACAAAGAATGTTAGATTGAATCCAGAAAATGCAAGCTTATGCAGAAAAATGATCGCTGAATATGCAGAGAAAGCTGGAAAATTGATCTAGATATTGATATATTCAAGAAATAAAATTATATACCTCATGTTGGCAAAGCTGAATATGCAGAGAAAGCCGACCGATCTAGATCCGGGTAGGAGACGACCAAGGCAGATCGATCCAAATCCCGGGCCAGAAAGCGGGGGGGGGGGGGGGGGGGAGGTCGATGGGGAACCCAGATCCAACTGTTTTGGTCGAGATTGAGCTGCTCGAGCTCTGCAATTGCTGTCGATGAAGAACGAGAAAAATCAAAAGATCGGCTTTTTTGTGGATGGAGAACTGGGAAGAAGATGGAAAACATGGCACAAAAGCTAATCACCTCGCTTTCGATGGAGATGAGGGAAGAAGAAACACGAGCTCTATTGTTGCCTGCAGCCTTCGTCGAAGAAGCCACTGCTAGGACTGAATGCGGGGGCTGGATCGATGTCGAGTTCTGGATGTCATGGTAAAATACATGTTAGAGAGTATTGGGTAGATTGGGAGTGCTGGATTGCAGAGCGTGTGAGGGATGAGCACGACAAACTGGAGGTCTTTTGCAAGGTTCATGAACGGAGCCATTTCTCGCTTCGCAACTTCTACGGGCTGTTCGCTAGAGTTAATATTTTAATGTTATTGAGTTTAGTCCCACACCGCCTATCGGTGTTGTGTGTCATGTTGTAGCTCCTATTTAATGCCCCTATGAGGATGAATATATTTGCACAAACTATTTCTTTCTACATGGTATCAGAGCAACGGTTCTGAGACCTAAATTTTTTTTCCGGATCAGCTACTGTTACCCCCCCGCTCCCGTCCCGACCTAAATCCCGCACCCGGCCCGTGCTTCCGCCCCGCGCGCTGTTAGGGCTCACGCCCGCTGCCCCCGCTCCTGTCGACGGAGTCGATCTCTGATCCCGTTGACAGGAGCGGCTCAGATCTCCCTGTACAGCTTCTCCCGCCGGATGCTTCTCCCGACATCGTCGATGTCACCATCTACTTCGTCTTCTCCCGACGCCTCTGCAACACTGATTGGCGTCGCTGCTCCTCGACGACGATCCCGACGGCTTCGTCGGCTCCCCTCTGCATCGTCGTCTCCCGGTGCTGCTTCTGCTCGCCGACATCGACGGATTCTTCTGCGACATCGACGATCCGTCGGCTCTCTGCTTCTTCTGAGACATCGACGACCCGTCAGCCTCTACTTCTCTCTCCGACTACTTCTTCTTCTCCGGCTGCTCTGCCTGCCGGTGCTCATCTTCTCCGGCCTGCTGCTCTGCCGCTTCTTCTTCTTCGGACTGCTGCTGCGCTTCTTCTCTGACAACTACCTCGTCTCCGGCCCAGCCTTCTTCTTGCCGTCTGCGCCTTTTGCCGCTGCTGCTTCCTGGCCCCAGCAACCCTCTTATTGCTGCTGCTCTCTTCTTCTCCGGCACGACTGGCCTCTGACCACTGTTGCTCTGCGTGCGCTGCTTCCTCTCCGGCCCTGCTTAAGCTTTAATATTTTTGTTTAGTAGTTATTATTGTAGTGTGTTGTGTTTGTTTGCTTCGCCTGCGATTTCGGCCCCTTCTTTCACGTGATCTGGGTTCATGTACCCGACGAGGGTCCCACACGTGCACGTTGTCTCCGTGAGGGGGAGTGTACGTCACGGCCTCCAGGCATAGTCTATGCCTTCATGCACGTATTCCACGTGAGGGGGAGTGTGTGTGATAACGGCGACTCGGATGCCTCTTTCCCGACTCTTGCCTCAATCACACATGGCCCCCAGGTCGATCTCGTATGTTGTTTGTGTCTCCTCGTTGTTTTCTTTGAATTTGATATGGTTGGTTTGGTCTTTCGTGGTTGACCGAGGTTCCGCTCCGAGTGTATCCAGCGTTGTCATGGTCGGTTTGCGGACCAACGTCGTGTGGCTCTTGCCCGGTTGAAGTATCCTCGGTGACACGCGGTTGGGCCTCGGTGGCTGTTGTTTTGTCACACGTTGTCAACCTTCTTATACCTTCCGTTTTATGTTGTGTTCAAGCTGTAGGGTTCCCCTTCAGCTTGAGGGGGAGTGTTAGAGTTAATATTTTAATGTTATTGCGTTTAGTCCCACACCGCCTAGCGGTGTTGAGTGTCATGTTGTAGTTCCTATTTAATGCCCCTATGAGGATGAATATATTTGCACAAACTATTTCCTTCTACACGAACAAAGTTAGAAAAATAAATAGAATAGGCTACGACGTTGCGCTTAACACAAACGTAAAAGATGAATATATTTGCGCTTAACACAAATGAGTCTTTAGAAACAAACTAGATCTTAATGATGGGGTTATAAGAAACTTGTTGCTCAAGGCTATATGCAAGATGAAGAGATTGACTATGATCAAATCTTTGCTCGTGTTGCTAGGCTTGAAGTAATAAGACTTTTCCTGTCTTATGCAACACACATGATATCAAGGTATACTAATGGATGTCATGTGTGTATTCCTTATTGTAAACCCCAAGAGGAAGTGTATCTTGCACAACGCTCATGTTTTATCTCTTCAGCTCACCCCTCCTATTTCTATAGGCTTGATAAAGCCCTCTATAGTTATAAGTACCTAGAATTTGGTACGAGACCTTATCCACCTTTCTCCTAGATAACCAATTCATTAAAGGACAAGTGGATAACACTCTATTTACTAAAAAACATAAAGACGGGCTCCTGATTATTCAAATCTATGTGGATGACATAATCTTTGGTAGGTCAGATGATCAATTATGCACTAAGTTTGTTAAACTTATGCAAAACAAATTTGAAATGGGCAACTTAGGAAAATTAACGTTCTTCCTAGGTTTTTCAGGCCAAGCAATTAAAGGAAGATATCTTCATTGACCATTACAAAATTAGAATGGAACCTGCTTCACCTCTTAAGACCCCTATACCGACGAATGTTGTTATCTATAATTATGAAAATGGTAAACCTCTAGATTCCAAAATCTATAACGGTATTATTGGCACATTGCTTTATCCAACAACAAGTAGACCAAATATTATGTTCTCCACATGTGTTTGTGCTAGATTCCATGTTTCAACTAGGAGTCTCATCTCACTCATGTGAAGAGAATTTTGAGATATTTGAAGGGCACTCTTGGACTTGGCCTTTGGTATTCTGGGGAGTCTGGGTTTGCGTTATTCAGATGCAGATTATGTAGGCTGTAGGATAGATGAGAAGAGCCTCTTAGGAATCCGTCAATTTCTAGGCTCAAGACTGGTGTCATGGAGCAACAAAAAGCAAAGTACAGTTTCTGTTGGAACCCCAGTTATGATTTGGGCAATGATCACTATTAGGTTTACTTAGATTGACCCAAAATATATAGTCATGGGTCATATGTTTATTTCCAGATTTGCCTCAGAAGAATTCCAAGAAATGCAGTTGTCAGAAAATCAGTTCGACGATAGTCGAACTCAGTTCGACGAACGTCGAACTCAGGTCGATGAATTATGAGTTCCTTCTCTGAACTCAGGTCAACGAACTATGATCTCAAGCAAGAAGCTCTGCTCGACGAAATCCAGCTGAGCTCGACGAACTCCAAGTTCAGGTCGACGATCGCTGAGATTAGTTCAAGACAGATTCCCAGCTCGACGAAATAGAAGATGAGCTCGACGATCTGCGAGCTCAGGTCGACGAATTCTGTGCAGTTATTCCAAGGCTATTTATTTACAGTTGGCAGATCAAGTCGAGAATTAATTACAGTCAATATGTAAATAGCCGTTCAAATGCTGCATTAAACATGAGCTGTTTCAGGAGTTAATTCAGGATCAACTCGCAAAGCATATTCTACTCTCGGGAATGCTTCATCCGTTATCAAGAGAAATGAAATTCAAATGTTATAAGTCGGGACAGAGAAAATATAAAAGAGACAAGAAGATAGAGACAGATATAAGAATACAGATACACACAGAGACACACAAAGCACAGCAGTGTGTAGAGATACAGTGAAGGCTTTTCCTTTTACAGAGGAGGAACTCTGCATCAATCAACATATTCATCAGAGTTCTCCATCTGCTCCAGGCTTCTCAAGAGGCACACAATCAATATCAGTCTAAGAAGCTTGCTTGAGACATCATCGATCTGAAGGCCTTTCACCCTGAAGCAAATCTCCATCTTCCTGAACCATTCAACATCTCAGAGGGAGCCTTTTGCTAACATCATATCCACTTAAGTCTTCTCTTAGACTGTTGAAAGAGAAGACAACATCACTCTCATCCCCCCACTGTATAAAGGGTTATAACTCCCTTCAAAAGTTATTCCTGATTGCAAGTCACCTGACCAAAATATTTGAGGTTTGGTTTTTGAGCACCTGATTAAAAGCTCATTGGTGTCAGACATCTGATCAAAACTCTGAGTGGATTCCTACTAGGGTGGTAGAAGAGTGGATGTACCCAGATTGGGGAACCACTATAAAATCTTTTTGTGTTCTGGTTACTTGCTCTCTTTCTTTATTTTCTTTGTGCTGTGATCTTCTGCTCTTTATAGTTATATATATATATACATATTTCTCTAACTAGTCTAAGATAAGATCTATTCCTAACTTTCAATTGGTATCAGAGGAGTTTATCTTTGTTGTACATGCTAACACCTGAACCAAAACGATCTGATAGATCTTATCCATCTTTAGAGTTTAGCATGACACAAAATGACGAGCTTTCAAGCACCAGACTACCTATGTGCAATCTAAATAAGCTTGCATCATGGAAGACAAGGATTATGTTTTATATGAACTCCAATGATGAAAGAATTTTCAACTCCATCTTGTCAGGTCCAGCTCAACCTCAGGAAACAACAAGTCCCAATGCTGGTCCATCATCTCAATGGACAGATGCCCAAAAAAGACTGAAGATTGCTGATGCACAAGCAATGAACATTCTTGCACAATCAATGTCTGATGACATTTTTCAGGAAGTTGCTGAATGTTCATCTGCAAAAGATATGTGGGACTCCCTCACAACAATGGCTGCTGGATCAGCTAAAAAAAGAATAATTGATGCTGAAACCTGGAGTGATTCTGAAGCTTCATCCTGCACAACTGATGATGAAGAAGAGTTAAGAGCAAGATAGTTCTGCTTAATGACAATAAATGTCTCTTGCAGCAACCTTGATGAAGAATCAAACTCTGATGAAGAATCAGAATGTGAATCAGAAGAAGATCAGGTAATCTGTACCTTTGATCTCTCATCAGAGGAATTTAAAACTGATTTTAAATTATTGTGTGAAGACTTAATTCAATATAAGAAGGAAATAAAACTTCTCAGAAAGAAACTAAATAATGTATCTTCTGAAAATTCAAAACTCAAAGAAGATTTGAAGAATGTTCTTGAACAAATAAGTCATTTAGAATCAATTACAGAAAAAGAAAAGTTAGAGAACATAGACAAAATAACTGAAGTTTTCCCAAATCAAACTAAAAATCTTCAGAAATTTCTTGTTCAAAATAATTCGTCGAACCGAAATCGACGAAAACAACATCATTCGTCGAACAAAGCTCGGCGAACTATGAACAAAGATTTCAATCTTAACTGGTCTGAAATCTATGCTCGACGAAATAGATATAATTCGTCGAACAGAGGTCGACAAAAATGGAACAGAGAAAACAATTTCCATTGTTCTCTGAGCAGAGATCGACGATCTCAATACCATTCGTCGAACTCAGGTCGACGAAATTACTTTAATTCGACGAACTCAAAATTTCAGAGCAGAAATTTTAACATATTCCAAAATCAAAATCAACTTGGATATTCTTTTATTTCTAATTATTATAAAAGAGAACCAAGACCCAAGGTAATCTGGGTCCAGAATTCTTAACCTCTCTTTGCAGGACAAGACATGTCTTACCACAATGGAACTGTGGTATTTGATAGTAACTAAAAGACTTCAGTCTCAGCCAATATAGAGGATACTTCAGTGACTGTATAGTAGGAGATTGCTTGGAAGGCTACAGCAGTAGAGAGAGGCTGTTAACACTGTAAGTTATGAATCCCAATCAGACTTGGGCAAGGACAAGTAAATAGGGGAGGTTATTGATTTCATAAACATGAAATTACCTGAGTTGTGACAACAGTTTATTTATTTTATTTCTCAAAGCACCCTTGTATATCTGCTGAAAAACCTTATAAATCAGACATATTGTTTTTTCTTTTCATTTTATTTGTTTCTATGTAAATAGTGTCCTCACCCAAATATGGGGAGATTGTTGGAACCTCAATTATGATTTGGGCAAGGATCACTATTAGGTTTACTTAGATTGACCCAAAATGTATAGTCATGAGTCATAGGTTTATTTCCAGATTTGCCTCAGAAGAATTCCAAGAAATGTAGTTGTCAGAAAATCAGTTCGACGATAGTCGAACTCAGTTCGACGAACGTCGAACTTAGGTCGATGAATTATGAGTTCCTTCTCTGAACTCAGGTCGACGAACTCTGATCTCAAGCAAGAAGCTCTGCTCGACGAAATCCAGCTGAGCTCGACGAACTCCAAGTTCAGGTCGACGATCGCTGAGATTAGTTCAAGACAGATTCCCAGCTCGACGAAATAGAAGCTGAGCTCGACGATCTGCGAGCTCAGGTCGACGAATTCTGTGCAGTTATTCCATGACTATTTATTTACAGTTGACAGATCAACTCAAGAATTAATTACAGTTAATATGGAAATAGCCGTTCAAATGCTGCATTGAACATGGGCTGTTTCAGGAGTTAATTCAGGATCAACTGCCAAAGCATATTCTACTCTTGGGAATGCTTTATCCGTTATCAAAAGAAATGAAATTCAAATGTTATAAGTCGGGACAGAGAAAATATAAAAGAGACAAGAAGATAGAGACAGATATAGGAATACAGATACACACAGAGACACACAGAGCACAGCAGTGTGTAGAGATACAGTGAAGGCTTTTCCTTTTACAGAGAAGGAGGAACTCTGCATCAATCAACATATTCATCAGAGTTCTCCATCTGCTCTAGGCTTCTCAAGAGACACACAATCAATATCAGTCTAAGAAGCTTGCTGGAGACATCATCAATCTGAAGGCCTATCACCCTGAAGCAAAGCTCCATCTTCCTGAACCATTCAACATCTCAGGGGAGCCTTTTGCTAACATCATATCCACTTAAGTCTTCTCTTAGACTGTTGAAAGAGAAGACAACATCACTCTCATCCCCCCACTGTATAAAGGGTTATAACTCCATTCGAAAGTTATTCCTGGTTGCAAGTCACCTTACCAAAAGACATGAGGTTTGGTTTTTGAGCACCTGATCAAAAGCTCATTGGTGTCAGACACCTGATCAAAACTCTGAGTGGATTCCTATCAGGGTGGTAGAAGAGTGGATCTACCCAGGTTGGGGAACCACTATAAAATCCTTGTGTCTTCTGGTTGCTTGCTCTCTTTCTTTATTTTCTTTGTGCTGTGATCTTCTGCTCTTTATAGTTATATATATATACATATATCTCTAACTAGTCTAAGATAAGATCTATCCCTAACTTTCAGTTTCCACCTCCACTGATAAAGCAAAGCACATTACTTCCGGAAGCTGTTCCCAAATTCTCTGGATCATGAACCAGATGCAGGACTACGGATATGATCTTTCCAATATTCTCATGTACTGTGACACAATGCTTTTTCTATTTCTCGTTCTTCCAATCCCGTACTTCATGGTAGAACCAAGTATATTGAAATAAGACATCACTTCATAATGGATCATGTGAAAAAGGGCAACGTTTCTGTGAAATTTATTTTAGCAAGGAAACAAATTATTGACATTTTCACTAAGCTCTTGAATGAAATGATGATTAATTATTTCATCAACTTGCTTGGTATGCTTGACAATATGAAGTAGTTGACCGGAAAGCCTTGTCGATAAAGGCTCTTTATCTCTAGCATAAGACAATCCCTATGTCTTCTACAACTAGGAAAGCAGCTCTAGCCCCCCCCCCGAATGGATAACCATTCATTCTTTTCTTCTCCACTCCAATTTTTTTTCCATTCACTGTCCAACACTCTAAGCTAATCTCCTCATCCACTTCACCCTGAAGCAGCATCCGTGAACACTCACAATTCTCCTCCTCAACATGATGCTCCTTCTTCAACACCACGATCTTCCTCATCATCCACCCTTACTGATGACGATTTTAAGACCCGCATGGTCTTCAGGATCACATCTATTGAAGCTCAAATATTTGATCTTCTCTTCTCCCATCGGTCCATGCGGCAGAATTTGCAGAGGATCCTTGATCTTCTGCAAAAGGGAGAGAGTGTGCCTCATGGACCTGATGTGTCGAGTATCTCCATTCCAATCCATCACTCTAAACCACTCTCTAGCACGTTACCACAACCACAGAGCCAATTGATCTCAGTTCTTCTCTCACATGTGGGAGGCTCCTATTGGGGATGCATGAGGTGAGGAGTACTTGGTCTCATTGGTGCATTTCTCTTCTCCTCTGAGATCTATCTCCTTCCTATTCACCTCTACCTCTCTCTCCATCCTCAGAGAAAGTTGCTACACCTGCTCCCACTCCTCAAGTTGCCGCTTCACCATCCTCATCACCCTCTGCAGACTCACCAGCTCATCCCTCTGTTGCTGCTGCTGTCGATACCACTGTTGTGATAGATAAGGTGATTGCTCAACTCTTGTTTGAAGATACTTCAGTTAATGTTTCCTCTCTAGACCCTTCTCCCTCAAAATTATTGACCTACAAGAAGAGGCCCAGGACCGAGCAGAGTTATGCGCGGGCTCCATTCTCTCTACAAAGTTTTTCGAGGAACTATCAGGCCTCAAGTACATTTTAATTTCCTCAAAGGAAGCTCCTTGTCCAGTGTAATTCAATGCCTCTGAAGACTCAGTTGCTCATATTGCAATCTCTATTGTAGAGAATGCAGTTGAGTCATGAAATGCTCCTCAAATTGAGGTAGTTGATGTGTAACATCCGTAATTTAACTTGAAACTATAATTTAAATTTTCAGGGTTTGATCGCGAGCGGAGTTGATCAAATAATTATCTTGTCGAGATGCGATTCTAGTGTGGCTAAATATTATTAAGTTTATAGTTGGTTTAAATTCGGCCGTCGAGTACGTGTTCACGACATGTTAATTTGTAGTGCGAGCGCGCATCACAAAATTGTAAGTGTTGGAGCCGAGAGGCATGTCATAGTAGTAATAATTTGGAACTTGTAAAATTCCTCCTAATCTTATTAAAGAGGCGCAGTCTGCCTCCAACAGTTATAATAACCGCAAGTGTAGTGCTGTTTAGGGTTAAAAAGCCGCAACCCTCATCCCGTAACTCTATTTCCCTCGATAGGAACCATCGCGCCTGTTTCTCTCCCGTAGAAATCTCCTGCAGGGTCTGCGTTGTCTTCGCCCTTAGCGCCCGACGGTTCAAACGCTCCCTCTCCGTTCTGCATTTGGCAGAAGCAGCGCCTCCGGGAGAAGACGCCAACTCCAGGCTTTCCGTCTGGTTGCCTCCCTTGCCCTGGACCGCAGTTCTTGGAGCTTTCTTCCTTCTTATCTTGCCAGCAAGGTAGGGTTCCTTCTTTCTTTCTTGGCTTTCTTCCTCAATTAGTTGAGCCTTCCTCGTGTTTAGCCGATTCCTCTTCCTTCCTAAATCCCAGAAATTTGTAAATCATGAGGTGGTTATTTTCCTTAAATTCTTGGAACCCTAACACAGACTCCAAAGTAGGGGCTTGTGGTGCTGGATTCCTTCCTCTCGGTTTTGATCAGGTTTCCGGAGGGATTGGAGGGGGAAAACCCCTTTTGCTAACAAAGATCAAGTTAGTGCTTCAGAACATTTCTCAAAGAAAGCTATGCCGCTGCGTCGGGTGTACGAACGTCGCAACCCAGTGATAAGAAATTCTTATTCTTCCTAGCTAGGCATATCAGATAGCCTATATAATAATGCTTAGTATAATTCAGTAAAATCGATACGAGTGTATGAAAATTTTTAATATCAATAGAGTTCACTAATGCAATTGTTATGTAACCAGTGTAAACAATATGCATTTTAATTTTAATAAGTCCCAAAACAGTTACACCATACGAACACGATAGTCTTTCGTTTAGATTGATGAGCAAGAAGCCTTGAAGTTAAAAGTGTGGTTCTAGTCATTTTAAACCATTTTGGTGGATCGCCTTAGCTATACGCACAAGTTCACAAGAAGAGTAGCATTAGACAGAGAATGTTGTGTAGACACGGTGGAGATCCTCTCCCGTATTTGATAGAGACGCACTATCCTTCTCGTGGGTGGCAGTATACCGTATGAGTCAAAATGTTTGGGAGATGTATCCCGTTTTAGAAATTAGAAGATTTGAGTCTTTGTTCGCGAGACACTAGAGCACTTAAGTTCGTCTGTAAGACTCAGATCGTTAGACTAGTATTGCGCGTTACGAGCTACTCAGCATGCAACTCTGTCGAGGAACAACCATAAGTGGATTTAGAACTCAAGTTTAGACCGAACCCTAGTAATTCCTAGTTAACCAAATTATTTGGAACTTGAGCAAACTTCACTTATTATGAGTAATTAGAACAGATATTTATTTTGCTAGTTCCATTTTTAAAAAACCATGCACAGTACACTAGCATACAATTTTCTATAGCACAAAAGTATTTTCAAAACATGCATATTTTTCTTCTAAAACAATTTGTGTCACTAGGAGTAATAGTTTTTCTTACCTTCCCTTTTGGGCTGACCCATGTTTTGGGCATGTTGTTACGGGGGACCCAGGTGGGAAACTACGCATAGGATGAGCGTGTCATTGCAGTCGCTCCTATAATTTGTTTTCCCTTCCAGTTATTGTTTTACTTTAGTACCTTACTGTTGTTTTGGATTCTTGTAATATAATGTTTAAGAATTTATATATGTATCCGACTTTGTGTAATATTACAGATATTCATTGGTTTGATTCTTTTTCTATCTAGTGGCTCTGTGAATTCAATTTGATGAGTTACACTTTTACCCTTAGTTTCATATTCAGCTTCCGCTGTAAGCTTGCACTTTAGCCCTTTTCATTTATACTTGCTATGTACCAGTTTTTGATACCGTTTCTTAGTTGACTTCTTGTCGCTGGACCCGACCAGACGACTGATTGATTGTTAAAATAGATTGGGGTGTTACATTATGATCTTCCCTTTGCACAAGTATCTACAATCATATCTTCTCTCCCCTTGGATGCTCGTATCATTGAGCAACCTGAATAAGAAAAAGACTTGCCTCTTCCTCCTCTTAGCGGGGCAGTGATCTCTTTACTTCAGAAGAGAAATGAACCTATCACTCCGTCTACTGTAGAAAATCCTGGAATTGCTTCTATTCCTCTCTCTCCAACTAAACTCCAATATTCTCTTCCTTCTCCCACTGTTCACAATCTGAAAAGACCTTTCAGCCAATGGCAAGAGAAAGACTTAGCTTCAAAGAAATCCCAGGAAGGGAAAACTTTTGCCGAGGAGAGAGCTTATATGTGAAACAAGAAATACTGAGAATATGATAGAGATCAAGAAAGTAAAATGATAAAAGTTGAAAAGCGGAGAGCGTTAGGACTGGAAACCATAGTTGAAAGTGATGCAAAACATAGAAGGCAGTTGGCAAAGAAGTGGCTGCCAGTGAATTCTCACGTGTTGTGGAAGAGAGCATGTACCCACGTTATTGGGGAACCTTTATACCTTCTTGTGTCTCTTGGTTGTTCTGTTTGTCGTCTTCTCTCTATTCTACTTATCTATTTACCACTTGATTAAACCGCTGAGTTATAATACTCTATCACTCAAACAAAATTAACAAAGTGAAGAATCAAAGAAGTAATTTTAAATACCACCATAAGGGTCATCTTCTCTATCCCCCCTCGCCCCGCTAGAGAAGTATTCATGTACTTTATTCCGCACTTTCACTTATCCTCCTTAATTTTACATGTAATTAAATGCTCTTTTCATTTCTTTTAGTAGGTGTTTTGTATTTGCATGATCAAAGCCGTTAATGAAATCAAGTACAATTTCTTTCATTATTTTTCTATCTTCTATTCCATAATCTATACCTATCACAAATCCTTCTGTACTCTATCCTACTAGAACTTATATATCAATATATGTCACCACAAATAAGTAAATTTTTTTTCTTTCGCAGGAATAGATTATAGTAATCATCATTCACTCATAAAATTGATGGTTTAATTTATCTTCTCCGGATTGCGCATAAACACTAACTATAGCCGCAATATCCTATCATCACCAATAATTTCTTTGTAACAATTTCCTTATTATTATGCCCTTTCACATTAGTAATGTCCTTTGAAATCTTTATCTGCCATCTTCCCAATCTATTTCATTTTATTCATACAATAGCTTTGCTATCCCTATTGTCCTTAAATATTTCTCATTTTCATTTGATATCTTGTAAATGAGAACTATTGTTGTATCAACCAATTCTCATATTCTTTTTTTAAGAATCCCATAATTTCATATAAAAAATTGATGGAGATTGATCACGCTTCAATTGGGTGATTTGCAGGATCTATAAATTTTAGATCATCAGATTGACGATCGTATACCGCAATCACATTCGTTGCGATTTTTTATATTATTTTGTATTATTTTTTATTTTCTTAACCTATTTTTTGAAAGTTAGGGTAAAAAATGATCTGATCGAACAACTTGAGCCATCAGATTCATTTACCCTAATGTCCCACCCCCTCTCTTACATATGTAATGAGAAGCATTATGAGGTGGCATCGAGAGATTAAGGCTTCCGTGACAGGATCGATCCTCTTCTCGAGGCAACGTTGACCATCCCACGTGGTACCAAAATTGCGGAATCCTGCCTTCATGGGTGCCCATGCCCCCACTTGCTATCTGTCTCGCCTCCGATGTTCCTTCCCTTGTCTCAAGCTGATGATCCCCTCATCATGAAGACCTCCATCCGCATATCCCTCCACGAGAAGACCTCCAGTCATTGTCCTCCGCACTCTACAACCTCTGATTGCCGCTCCATTTTCACATCCCTCTCCCGACCTCCTACAGCCGCTCTTCCACCTCCACAACCCTCTCTTACCTATCCAGTACCCTGTTGGCTAAACCTCCAACCACACGTACTTATGCTTTCAGCCACCTTTGCAGTCCTTCATCCGATTCCCTAACCCTTCATACCTCTTTGGTTGAACCCTACAACCCCTCTCCTACTGAACCTGCCCCCAAACATTCTTCCACCAGTCCTGGACAACAACCTACATTGGCCTTCTCCCTTCCAAACAACCACTGCATCTATGGCAATTGAATCTTCATTCCAATGTCAACGACACTTTACTCTTTGAGTTCCGTATTTATTTTCAAATTCATCTTAATTTGTATGGATGCACTATTTCTATTTCTAGTCTTATTTTTCTTAATTGATGTTGGCTAAGTCTTCTTTCAATTAAACGTATATTGCTTTTTCTCCATGCTATTTAGCTCATTCCTTTTGTATTATTCGCAATTGTATTGTGTTTGGGCTTATGGCGTAAGCATCTCATTCATTGGATTGTATGTTTCTACTCACATCTTCATTTAAGGGTTGGTCGTAGATCTACTGTATATATTTGTGATTGTTTGCATTGGATATATGGTTAGGGTATCGTGCATCCGTCACCTCGAGATTCATCCCGCATCACATATGTAATCATAATATTGAACCTAGATGATCTTTGCTTACTTTCCATCACAATCAGAGTGAATTGTGGTTTGTCTCTTAGAGGCAAAATTCTATCCAACCATTTCCTACTATTCTGTATAATTAGTTAGGTTGTGGCATGCTACTTAAGATTGACATTGTAGTATATTGTTATGCTATGTCGTTATTATTAGTGTCGTTAATTAGAGTTACTATGAATCTAATACTATTTTAGTGTTAATTCTGTAGAAATAGCCAGAAACTTATGTATTTATCTTGAGTATCTAAATACAAGGAGGGTATACAAAATATATAGAAGAGAAAGAGAGGAAACAATCCTATACAAGATGTGGGACTAAAGAGGAAGAAGCATAAATGGGCCAACAATATATGAGCCTAATACAAAAGTTATTCTAACACTCCCCGCAAGCTGGAGCGTACAAATCGTATGCACCAAGCTTGGACAAGCATTGATAGAAGGATGCTTTGGGAAGAGCCTTTGTGAGGACATCAGCAACTTGTTCCGTCCCTGGAACATGCTTTAAAACGAGCTTCTTCATTTGAACTTTCTCTCGAACGAAGTGGCAATCGACTTCAATGTGCTTCGTTCTTTCGTGGAAGACTGGGTTCTTGGCGATATGTATAGCCGCTTGGCTATCACAAAGAAGTAGAGCAGGAGAATGTAATTTTACACCCAGATCAGTGAGCAGACTTTCAAGCCATGTGAGTTCGGATACAACAGAAGCCATTGCGCGGTATTCTGCCTCAGCCGATGAGCGAGCAACGACCGCTTGTTTCTTACTTCTCCATGTAACCAAATGTCCCCCAAAGTATGTGCAGAAACCACTAGTAGACCGCCGGTCATCAAGAGAGCCCGCATAGTCCGCATCAGAATATGCCACTAAGGTAGGAGCAGACGAGCAAGTCCGGTACACAAGTCCTTGACCCGGGGCTGTTTTTAAGTACCTCAGAATGCGTTCAACCGCCAGAAGATGAGACTTGCGAGGAGAGTGCATGTATCGACTGACAAGACCAACAACAAAGGAAATATCTGGTCGGGTAACAGTAAGATAGATCAACTTTCCAACAAGTCGTCGATAATATTCAGGGTTCTGGAGAAGAAGATCCGAGTCAGAAGCCTGGGCACACAACATTGTGGTTTACATCCATAGGGGTATCACATGGCTTACACCCTAAGAGGCCAGCATCATGAAGAAGATCAGTACAGTATTTCCGTTGAGAGAGAATAAGGCCGTCCGGTCGCCTGGCAACCTCAAGACCCAGAAAATATTGCAGAGTCCCCAGGTCCTTTGTCTGAAAGACCGAGTTCAGATGTGCTTTGACTGCATGTATCCCTTGTGAGTCATCTCCTGTGATGATGATGTCATCAACATATACTAATAGAAGGACCGTCCCTGATGGTCGGTGACGAGTGAAGAGCGAGAAGTCAGCCGAGCTTCGGCTAAAGCCGACAGCTCAAAGTACTTTGCTGAATTTCTCAAAGCAGGCCCGGGGAGATTGTTTGAGACCATACAGAGCCTTGTGAAGGCGGCAAACCTGAGACTCCCCGTGGTCTCAAACCCGGGCGGTTGTTGCATGTAGAACCGTTTCCTGGAGATCCCCATTCAAGAAAGCATTCTTAACATCCAGCTGAAAGAGAGGCCACTGGCGATGAACAGCGACAGAGAGGAGGACCCGAACGGTATTGAGCTTGGCGACCGGAGAAAAGGTTTCCTCATAGTCGAGCCCCTGTTGTTGAGTGAAGCCGCGAGCGACAAGGCGAGCTTTCAGACGGTCGATCGTCCCATCAACAGCATGTTTGATGACAAAGACCCACTTGCACCCGACCGGTTGCTGACCCGGAGGGAGGGGAACAACGGACCATGTCTGGTTAGCCCAGAGAGCAGACATCTCCTCTTCCATGGCTGCCCGCTAGCCCGGATGTTGAAGCGCCTCCTGTACAGAGTTAGGAACAGAAACCGAAGAAAGAGAAGTAGCAAAGGTGTGCAGAGGGGGAGAGAGGCGATGAAGAGAGACGTAGGCCTCCAGAGGATGGGCAGTGGGGGGCGTTACCTGATCAGAGGGACGCGAAGTGTCCATGGCAGAGGTCGGCGGCAGAGGGGCAACGGAACAAGGAAGGCGGCGAGTGTAGACCCGGATAACGGGCGGTTTGATGGTAGGAGCGGGGGTAGGAGAGAGCGGGGTGGTGGTGGAGTAGTAGGAATAACGAGACGAGGGAAGGACGACGGTAGAGGAGGCGGGGGGGGGGGGAAGCAGGAGGGAGAGGGAGCAGGAAAGAACGGTTCGTCTTCCCGGAAGGTGACGTCCGCAGAAACATTGACCTTCCCGGTAGCGGGTGAGTAACAAACATAGCCCTTCTGGGTGTGGGAGTAGCCAACAAAAATGTGTTTCGCCGCCCTAGGTCCAATTTATCGGAGGCGGGCCCGAGGCAGTGGACGTAGCAGGTGCTGCCGAAGATACGGGGCGAGAGAGGGAAAGCCGGAGTGGAGGGAAACAAGATGCTGAAGGGAGTCGCATAATTGAGGACAGAGGAAGGGAGGCGATTAATGAGAAAGCAGGCAGTGGAGACCGCAAAGTTCCAGTAGGCTTTAGGAACATGCATTTGGATCATGAGGGAGCGGACAACATCCAAGAGATGGCGGTTTTTGCGTTCGGCAATCCCATTTTGTTGCGGGGTATACGCACAAGAGGTTTGATGGAGAATCTCGTATTCCGTACATAAGGTGGTAAATTCGTGGCTGGTGTACTCGCGGGCGTTATCAGTACGGAGAGTTTTGAGGGTGGTATGGAATTGTGTCCGGGTCTCGAGGACAAATGCCCGAAACACCCGGGGAAGCTCGGAGCGTTCGCGAAGTAAGTAGAGCCACGTGGTGCGTGAATGATCATCAATAAAGGTGAGAAAATAACGATAACCACATATACTAGGAACCCGAAAGGGTCCCCAAATATCCGAATGAACAAGATCAAAGGAGCAGTACTCCGAGTACAATGCGAAGGAACGAAGAACGTGGCTGTTTGCCGAGAATACATGAATCACACTGAAAAGAAGTAAACGAAAGATCCGGAAGAGCCGCTGGAGAACTGGCAGAGGGCATGACCAAGGCGGAGATGCCAGACAGTGGAGGAGACGGAAGACAGAGCGATCGGAGAGGCATCGAGAAGGTAGAGCCCATTCCGCAGCTGACCTTTACCAATGGTAGTCTGCGTCCGCCGATCCTGTATAACAAAAGAAGAGGAAGTGAATATAACAGAACAATCCAAGTCATGCGTAAGACGCCCAACAGAGAGTAAGTTAAAAGGGGAACTCGGAACATGAAGAGCCGAGCGAAGAAGGAGAGATGGGTGGATAGAAAGATCGGCCGAGCCGGAGACAGGAACCATCGCCCCATTGGCCACGGTGATGGACTGCGGATAAGGAGAACCCGAGTACGCGGCAGGCCGTTGCGAAGTGATGTGATGAGTAGCGCCAGAGTCCATAATCCAACCCGGGCTGTGGGAGAGACAAGCAGTACCTGTGTCGGAGACGGAGGCGACAGAAGCCGAGGGGGGGTTGAGCAGCCCCTGGAGATGCTGGAGCTGAAGACGGACGGTCTCGAGATCCGGAGGAGCGTCAGTAACGGCAGAAGCCGTCGGGCGAGGGGGGTAGCCGAGCTTCTTGTAACAAGCTGCCTCAAGATGGCCATCCTTGCCGCAGAAGGAGCACTTTGGCCGGCCACGGCCACCACGGCCACGGCCCCCGCGAGCCCGACCGTCCTCCCCGAGTAGAAGTGGGAGGAGAGGGTAAGAGCGGAGGGGCATGCTGAAGGAGAGCCGGTGGAGAAGGAGCTGGAGGATCTGGAGGAGGCGAGACCCGGAGAAGCATGGAGCAGACATCCGAAAAAGAGGGCGTAGTAGGAGCGGCCAGGACCTGAGCACGAAGGCTTTGAAGATGAGAAGGAAGTCGAGCCATAAGGATGGCAATGCAAGCAGCTTCCTTCTGAGCCCGCTGAGCAGCAAGATCAGTGGTCGGCGGCTGGTGCTGGAATCCAGGCTTCAGCAAGAGTTTTAGCCCGAGCGACAAAGGATGTCATATCTGAGGTGCCGCCAGCGTCGAGAGTGAAGAGATCAGTGAGGATGTCATAAAGATGCTGGAGGCTATCGCGGCCAGAATACAAGGAATGGAGCTCATCCCACATAGCCTTGGCGGTGTCGTGGTACATAGCCATTTGATAGGGCTCACCATCCAAGGAGTTCAGAATCCAAGTTTGAACACGACCGTCATTACGAAGCCACTCATCCGTAGGTGTAGAAGGAGGTGCCTGAGTAAGGTGCGGGAGAAGGCCCTTAGCCTGGAGAACCCGCCGAACCGAATGGACCCAAGGAATAAAGTTCTTCTTGCCAGAAAGAGAAATGGTTGTGATCCGGAGCTCGTCACGGAGGTCGACAGAACAGGCCGGGCGGTCCTGGAGGACAGGCCGGATGGACAGGGGGCGGACTGGCCGCTGAGCTGGGAGAAGTACCAGAGGAAGTCATGAAGACAGGCCGCAACCCTTAGACGGGTAGAGAAGAAGGCCGCGGATAGAGAAAAACCGGGCGGACGGAGACAGGCCGGGCGACCAGGAGACGGTAGAAGATCGCGACCAAGATGCAAGCGGAAAGGAGACAGCTCGCACGGTCAGGCAGATCGTATGCGCCGGACTGAGACAGGTCGCGCCGGACTGAGACAGGTCGCGCCGGACTGAGGCAAGGCGCGTCGGACTGAGAAAAGTCGCGCGCCGAGGAGAGGAGAGGAGATCGCGACCAAGACGCAGGCGAGAAGGAGACAGCCCGCACGGTCAGGCAGATCTGAACAGCGCCGGACTGAGACAGGCCGCGCCGGACTGAGACAAGTCGCGCCGGACTGAGGTAAGTCGCGCCGGACTGAGACAAGTCGCGTCGGACTGAGACAGGTCGCGTCGGACTGAGAAAGGTCGCGCGCCGAGGAGAAGAGAGCAGATCGCGACCAAGATGCAGGCGGGGAGGAGACAGCCTGCACGGTCAGGCAGATCTGAATCAGCGGACAGAAGAGAGAGACCGCGGCGGATAGAAAGGAGGCCGCGACAAGGTGAGAGGCCGCAGCTATCAGGAAGAAGGTGGTCCCACGGAGAGAGAAAAGGCTATAAAAGCAGGAAGGGGGGGAAGGAGAAGGTGGATCCACGGAGAGAAAAGAAGAGCAGAGGGAGGCGGACTGAAAAAACAGGCCGCCAGGAAGCGCGGCTAGAATCAAAACAGGCCGCAGGAAACAAGCCGCGGGAGGAAGCGGCTAGAGAGTTTACGCAGTGCGGTCAGATGATGGTAAACCGCGAGAGCGTAACCTGGCTCTGATACCATGTAGAAATAGCCAGAAACTTATGTATTTATCTTGAGTATCTAAATACAAGGAGGGTATACAAATATATAGGAGAGAAAGAGAGGAAACAAATCCTATACAAGATGTGAGACTAAAGAGGAAGAAGCATAAATGGGCCAACAATATATGGGCCTAATACAAAAGTTATTCTAACAAATTCAAAGTCATGTAATCTTATTTAAAGGCTAATTGGGCTAAGGAGATGGTATGTAAGAATTAATTAAAGTTCTCTCCTCTCTCTAGTTCTTTCTTACTCTCCTTCGAAGGTGGGTTGATCAAGGCTACCCACTTTTCCCTTTCTTTTCCGTTGCCCCCTCCCTCCCTTTCAGGTGAGCACGCTCCCCTTGTATCTTGCACGTCTTTTCCATCTCCTCCTCCAAAATATGCACATACCAAACTTGGTGTTAGAGCCCTTCGGTCCTCCCACCACCGCCCCAAAAAACATGTAAGCCACCCTTCACCAACCACCATCTAGAATCCTTGGGATCTTAGACGCTCTCAGATGCTAAACTTAGTAGCCAAGAAAAGCTCCAGCCGATTACGTGAGATCAATCTCAACGGGAACCAGACGAGCGTACATCCAAACAGGTTCTGCAAGCACCTGGCAAACTCGTACCCCCTTTCCAGCCTCGTGCGATTGTTGTCTTCCAATCACGATGCGATTGTCATTGTCAACATATCACGACACCAATGAGTTCCTCGTCCCTCTAATTCGCCACGACAAACCCAGGTTTTGTGATCCCCATCGTTTGTGACCTCTCTCGGCGCCGAGCTCATGATCCAACTACTGGTACTCTCTCTGTTGCTTCCATTGTCTACTAATCCCTCTACGACTTCTCTCCTCATCTGTGACCGCCTCTACAATCGTTTCCCGCCTTCGGACCCCCCTCCCACACACAAACACGCAACACACACCAAACCCGGTATCCTTGTATATCAGATGTCCTCTCCATTTTCTCTCCCTCAAAATAAACGCATATCGTATATCTTTGTCTGTTTCTCAGTACAATTACGTTAGGCCACCCCGTGTTCTGTTTATGGACCATCATCTTTTTTTTACATGAGTTTTACAATTGTCTATCAATTTAGGCTTCATTTGAAAGGGCGGCTGCAGTTGTAAAAGGAGCTGTTGTGAATGCAGATTTGTAAATGCAGATGTTGAAATTTGGTTGTTGGAAATGAGGATCTGTTTGGATAGGCTGTATTTGCAGAGCTGTTCAGAACAGAAAACCATTTGACAAAACAATGTTTACGATTAATTTTATATTATATATATATACATATATATATACATATATATATACATGCAAGGTTGTCAGGATTGAGATCATAGATGAGATCGTTTCGAGGTAGGATCAGATCTGATAGTATGGTCGGATCGAGAATCGCTTTACAAAATCTGGATCGTAAGATCCTATGATCTGGATCGCGATCCTGACAACCTTGCGTACATGCAAATATATATTATTGTAATATTAATAATTATATATTATATTTAATAAAATAAAATTTTATTTAAATTTTCTAAAGTTATAAGTTTTTTTTAAAAATAAAACCTTCGGCGACATCCTGTGACCCGCCCTCCCGTGCCGCAGTGCTTTTTTGTGTTGCCGTCGGCATCAATTAAAACCAAGTTCCATCCATGATGTAGATTGGAGGAGGCGGAGGTGATTCTGCCGGCGAGTTGGGGAAAGTGGAAAATGACGCGAGAGATGCATGATTTGAGGGAGGCGTTGGAGGGGGGGGGGGGGGGGGGGTGGGGGGAGGAAGGCGTTGGAGGGGGTTGGGGGGAGGAAGGCGACGCGGTTGAGGGATGGAACGTGGAGGTTGAAGGCGGAGGAGATGATGAGATTATTGTTTCAGGATGGTGGCGCCGACGAGCTCCACCGCCATGGTGGTTTTAGGATGTCTCGTCTCTGGGATATCTCGTCGCCAGAGCATAGGAGGTCTCGTCTTCGGGCGGTCTTGTCGCGTGAGCATAGGTGAAAAGCTCGCAGCAGGAGCACAGAGAGACGACGTGAGTTCCTCCTCGCAGTAAAACACGACAGATTGGAGCCTCGATGGCCGGTTTGGGGATGCGTGAAATTACACAGGGCTAAACACCGGCGATTTGAAAAAAGGCGGAAAACAAACGAGAAAAGCTGACGTTTGGGGAAAACGCACCGGACGAAAACGTTTGGGGAAAACGCACCGGCCAAAAACGCCGCGCCAAATGAAGTCTTAATTCTTTCTCATACGAGTCAGGAACCATCACTGCTGTAGATGATTAGGCAAACTTGGATAAAGAAACCAATCAGATGGAAATTGTTGATAAACATCATTAAATTAGTCCCTATAAACAAATAAAAAGCTAAACCCCAGCAAGTAGATCACAATTGTTAGAGAAGCTCATTTGATAAGGGCCCATTATGTTCTTTTTAGTGTTATTTCTCTCTTATCTTTAGTCCCACATCATGTATATGACCTTCCTCTCTCTTTCTCCCTATTATAAATATGTACCCATTCTTTGTATTTGAAACAAGTGAACATATATACAAGGTTCCTTTTTTCCTCTCTACATGGTATCAGAGCCAGTTACGATCGCGGACTCTCGAACTCTCGAACTCTATCCGCTTCTTTTGATCTCCTGCGGCCTGCTCGTCTACCCGCTGCGGCCTGCTGCGACCTCAGTGTGTTCAACGGCCTGCTTTTCTGCATCCGCTTCCTCTTCTTCACGGTGGTTTCACCCCCCTCCTCAGGCTTCTTATAGCCACTTCTCTCCATGTACAGTGGGGACCACCTCTCCCTACAGTTCTCATTCAGTCCGCTGCTTTTCTGCAGTCCGCTGCGACCTCCTCCTCTTCTCCCCGTGGGCTTTCTTCCAGTCCGCTTTCTTCCCTTCCCTCCCCTCCTTGCGAGCTGCTTCCAGACCGCACTCTCTTCTCGCTCGCGGCCTCTTGTGCTTCTCCCGCCGCGGGCTGTTAATATCCGTTGCGGGCTCCCTGCTCGCGGATTGTTCACGGTCGCTGCGTTTTCCCTCTTGCGGACTGCTCCAGTCCGCCGCGGCCCTGTTCTCTCCACTGCTCTCACTCAGCCCGCTGCGGGCTCCTCTTATCCGCTGCGGGCTCTTCTTGTCCGCCGCGGTCTCTCCCCACTCTTACTCGCCGCGGACTGTTTCAACTTGCCGCGATCTGCTTCTCCATCCCGCTGCCTTCTCTTTTCGCTCGAGCCTTTTTACTCGCGGTTTCTTCTCCTTGTCCACTCGCATTCCTCTTGCGACCTCCTTTGCTCTGACCGCTGCTGTGCTCAGCCAGACCGTGCGGACTGTTGCCTTCCCGCATTTAGGTCGCGGTCTTCTCCTTACCTCCCTGCCGTGCGTGGTTAATGGCTCTTCTCGCTGCGGTCTTCTCTTGCCTATCCGATGCGGCCTCCTCGCGCGGGTTGCTCCTGTGCAGTGCAGAATATCCATCCTTTGGTCGTGGCCTCCTCCTTGCCGCTGGTTTCTTCACACTGTGACCGGCCGGTCTCCTACCCGTGCGACTTCCCTACCCGTGCGGCCTCCTCTGTTGAAGGTCTTTTCTCATAGTCGTAGTTCGTCTTCATGGCCTCTTCTGCTGACTCTACCGGAACGGCGGTTTCTCCTGCAGACCGCCCGACCTCTCTTCCGGATGTACGTGATGAGCTCCAGATTACTACTATCTCTCTGACCGGTAAAAAGAATTTTGTGGAGTGGGCGCACTCTGTTCGTCGGGTCCTGCAATCGAAGGAATTTCTTCATTACTTGACCCAGGTCGTTATCGGTACTCCTACTGACGACTGGTTACGCAACGATGGTCGTGTGCAGACGTGGATCCTTAACTCTCTTGTTGGCGAGTCTTATCGCCTGACCATGTATCACGAGACGGCCAAGGGCATGTGGGACGAGCTCTATACCCTCTACTCCGACAAGGATAGTGTCCACCATTTGTATGACATTATCACTGCGCTTCAGGCCCTTGATAGTGGTAGGGCGACCGATCTGACCTCCTTTGTTGCCCAGGCTCGGTCTTTGGTCGAAGCTTGGATCCAACATCAGCCTCCTACTGTGGACCTTGCTGCCCAACGTGCCCAGAAGGAAGCTGTTGGTATCGCCATGATGATGACTCGGGTCCCGCATCACCTTCACAGTGTGCGGGCTCAGATCCTCTCCTCTACAGTTACCCCGTCCTTCTCGGATGTGTGCTCGATGCTTCTCAAGGTCTCCCCGCCTCCGGATTTTTCTGGACCTCCTTCTCCGGCCCTTGTCCAGCAGGCCCCTGCACCTTTACTGCCTTTCCCTTCTTCAGCTCGTGGGGGCCGTTCTGATTCTCGGGGACGTGGTCGGGGTGGCCGGCTGCGGCCTAAGTGTTCTTTCTGCGGCAAAGACGGGCATCTGGAAGCCACGTGCTATCGCAAGCATGGTCGTCCTCCTCGTCCGCAGGCCTCTGTTGCTGCCACCGACGCCACTCCCACTCGTACTGACCTCGACGAGGTTCGCCTTCATCTCTAGCATCTTCATGGCCTGCTCAGCCGCCCGCCGGCCTCGGTTGCCTCCGCTGTCTCCATCTCCAATGAAGGTATTGCCTGCCTCTCCACTGGACCACGATGGATCATCGATTCTGGTGTCACTCATCACATCACCTCCGTTCGACCGCCTCAGTACTTGTCTTCTCCTCACCCAAAATACATTACTGTGGCCAATGAGGCAGCTGTCCCTGTCTCTGGTTGTGCTGATATTCCTCTCGCCCCCTCCCTTCTCTTGCACTCGGCTCTTCATGTTCCGGGCTCTCCTTTCAATTTAGTTTCTGTTGCTCGCCTTACTACTGACTTAAATTGCTCTGTGACTTTTACTTCTTTTTTTCTGATACATGATCAGCAGATGCGAACTATCATTGGTAGGAGGCGACTGCAGAACGGGCTCTACCTTCTTGATGACTCTCCTACTTTCCTCGCATCTGTCGCCTCTTCGGATTGGCATCGGCTTTTTGGTCATGCTCCTCTTCCCGTCCTCCAGCAGGCTCTCTCAGATATCTCCTCCTGCTTTTCAATGTGAAACCTGTATTTTTGACAAGCAGCCACGTTCATCTTTTCCTTCTCATTGTACCCGGAGCTCTGCTCCTTTTGTTTTGGTACACTCCGATATATGGGGTCCGTACAAGATTACTAGTATTTCTGGCTACCGTTATTTTCTTACATTTATCGATGATTATTCTCGCATGACATGGTTGTATCTCCTTCGCGATCGTTCTGAGCTCCCCCGTGTATTTCAGGCCTTCATTCTTGAGACTCACACTCAATTCTCTGCGCCCATTCAGACTATTCGCACTGATAATGCGCGCGAGTACACCGACCATGACTTCGCGACCCTCTGCTCCGAGTTTGGGGTTATTCACCAAACGTCTTGTGCATATAGCCCACAACAGAATGGTGTCGCCGAACGCAAGAATCATCATCTCCTTGATGTGGCTCGCTCTCTTATGCTTCAATTGCGGGTTCCCAAACCATACTGGAACTTTGCGCTCTCCATGACCTGTTTTCTTATCAACCGTCTACCATCCTCCGTCCTCCAGAATGTTACTTCCTTCAGCCGCCTATTTCCCTCCACTCCGGCCTTCCCTCTTACTCCCCGTATTTTTGGGTGTACATGCTACGTTCACCACCTCGGCCCATTTACATACAAGTTGGATCCCCGTGCGGCCAAATGTCTTTGTGGGCTACTCGCACACTTAAAAGGTCTATGTGTGCTATTCGCCCACTACCCGCAAGGTGGCCGTTTCTGCGGATGTCACTTTCCGGGAAGATCTTCCCTTCTTTTCTGCTCTGGATCTCTCTCCTCTTCCGGAGCCCGTGGTGCGCCCTGTCATCTCTGTTCCCCGATCTCCACCTTCTCCCCTTCGTGCCCAGCCTCCGGTCCTTCCCCAGTCACCTGTCATCCGGGTCTATTCTCGTCGCTCTCCTCGTCCCGTTGCCCCACTACAGTCGGCTTCGCCCTCTGACGCTCCGCGGCCTGCTTCTCCGGCTCCAGCCTCCACCGCTCATCCTATGGCGAATTATGTCTCTCTTCATCGCCTTTCACCGCCACTTCTTCACTTTGCCACCTCATTATCCTCTGTTTCTGTCCCAAACTCTGTGCAGGTGGCGCTTTAACATCCAGGCTGGCGGGCTGCCATGAACGAGGAAATGACGGCCCTTTGGGCCAACCAGACCTGGGTCCTTATCCCTTTACCTCCCGATCAGCAACCTGTTGGGTGTAAATGAGTTTTCGTCATCAAACATGCTCCTGATGGCACTGTTGACCGTCTGAAGGCCCGCCTGGTGGCCCGTGACTTCCCTCAATAACAGGGTCTTGATTATGAGGAAACCTGCTCTCCGGTGGCCAAGCTCAACACCGTTCGTGTACTGCTCTCCGTGAATGTGCATCGCCACTGACCCCTTCATCAGCTGGATATCGAGATTGCGTTCTTGAATGGTGATCTTCAGGAAACCGTCTACATGCGCCAACCGCCCGGGTTTGAGACCACGGTGGAGTCTCGTGTGTGTCTTCTGAAGAAAGCCATCTATGGTCTCAAACAATCTCCTCGGGCGTGGTTTGACAAGTTCAACAAGGTTGTTCGGGACATGAGCTTCACCCGGAGTTCCGCAAACTTCTCCATATTCACTCGACACCGGGAAACAGGAACGGTCCTTCTGCTGGTTTATGTTGATGACATCCTGCTCACTGAGGATGATTCAAAGGAGGTTCAAGCGGTCAAACATCTTAGCACTATGTTTCAGACCAAAGACCTGGGGCATCTTTGTTACTTCCTCGGTCTTGAGATCGCACGACGTCCGGATGGGCTTGTCCTCTCCCAACGAAAGTATTGTCTTGATCTCCTCAAAGACGCTGGCCAGTCTGGCTGCAAGCCAGCTACTACTCCGATGGAGACAAATCACAAGCTATGTGCTCATGCCTCTGATGATGATCTGCCTCTCCAGAACCCGGAATACTATCGACGCCTTGTGAGAAAGTTGATCTACCTAACGATCCCGAGGCCTGATATATCGTTCGCTGTTGGGATTGTCAGTCGATTCATGCATGCTTCCCGGGTTTTTCATCTCCAGGCGGTTGAACGGATTCTCCGATACCTTAAGGCAGCTCCGGGTCAAGGGCTGGTTTACAAAACCACCAACTCTATTCCAGCATTCGTTGCATATTCAGATGCCAATTATGCTGGCTCACTGGACGATCGGCGGTCAACCAGTGGGTTTTGTACATATTTTGGCGGTCATCTCATTACATGGAAAAGTAAGAAACAAGCCGTGGTTGCTTGATCCTCCGCGGAAGCTGAATACCGATCGATGACATTGGTTGTCTCTGAACTCACATGGCTTGAAAGCCTCCTTGCTGACCTGGGGGTAAAACTTCCTTCATCTGCTGTTCTATTTTGTGACAGTCAAGCGGCCATACACATAACAAAGAATCCGGTGTTTCACGAGCGCACAAAACATATCGGGGTTGACTGTCATTTTATTCGGGAGAAAGTTCAAATGAAGAAACTTGAATTAAAGCATGTTCTGGGCACTGATCAAGTTGCTGACATTCTCACGAATGCTTTATCAAGTTCCTTATTTTACCAGTGTTTGTCCAAGCTGGGTGCATATGACTTGTACGCTCCAGCTTGCGGGGGAGTGTTAGAGAAGCTCATTTGACAAAGGCCCATTATGTTCTTTTTAGTGTTATTTCTCTCTTATCTTTAGCCCCACATCATGTATAGGACCTTCCTCTCTCTTTCTCCCTCTTATAAATATGTACTCATTCTTTGTATTTGAAACAAGTGAACATATATACAAGCTTCCTTTTTTTCCTCTACAACAATAAAATGTAACTTTTTAGTATAAGTAGTGCACTAGTGGTTAACTATAGTAAAATCATATTTATAGAAAAAAAAACTAATTTTGAAGCAATCTGTCTTATTGATTAGCAACCTTGTAACATAAATTAATTAAATCTTACTGATAATTGGATAGAGAAGTGAAAGTGGCAATGCAATTGCAAAGAATTATGCTTAAAACAAGAGATGATTTCTAGGAGGGGTCAAGGAAGAGTTTGTCATGCTTAATTTTGAAGTAGAATTGATTATATCTTAATGTTAGTTGGACACTATTGTAGGATGGAAACCTCATACCCATTTGCGTAGAGGGTAAAGCTTTGTAGCAGGAAGGATTTCTTGAGTGTGCATTCATGGTACGATGGAGAGTGAAGAAAGGATTGATTTGATCATAACTTCACTGGTTTGAGTCGCTGGAGGCGATGGGACAATTACTGATGGATTTACAGATGAAGAAATGAATGAGATCTGGAGAAGCTTCTCTCGGGGATGGACCAAGAGAAGAAATGGCTATCGGAGATGACCTCCTCCTCTAAAGCCAAGAAGTCGAACTAGGATCCACAGAAGAAGTGTCACCAGAGGTCGGGACAAGAGACACGTCCATCAGCAATGAACATTGTGAGCATGTGGAAGTAGGAGTAGGGGATGTGGAAAATTGTGAGCATGCAAAAGAAGATATGGAATTGCCACACGTGAGTTCTTCTCAGGATCTCAGAAATAATGGTAAATATATTCCTGTATGAATATTTTATATTTCTTCCTATTTTATTAGTCAAGATTCCACTTAATAACTAATATTTTTGTAGATTATCTGGCTTCACTGCTTTACATGCTGTCTGAGGAATGCATGAATCCCATGTTTTCTCGTTACTACTTATGGATATTGTCTCTTCTTTTCCAGGTTGGAATGTCTATTGATCCAAAGCTTCTTTTATCCAATTTTCCAGTTATTGTTGGGACTTTGAGTCTCTTAATTGGTGGTAAAGGTATACTGGTTGCTTTATTAGGCAAAGTTTTTGGCCTTTCAACTATAGCTGCTATTCGAGTTGGTCTTCTACTTGCTCCTGGTGGAGAATTTGCATTTGTTGCTTTCGGAGATGCTGTAAACCAGGTTTTTCTTTAATCTTATTATCAAAGTACAATGCATTTCTTTTATAGAATACTTTGATCTTTTCACCTATGGGGTTGCTTAGCTCCTTGGATATGCATATCTAAAACTTATTTTGCAAGTGTTTCTTGTTAAGCATTGCTTCATGTAGTTTTAGACTGTGATATTGTAAATCTATTGTTTTTCTTTGATTAGATTTGGAATTATCTTATTATATTTTCTTCATGATTCAGGGCATACTGTCTTTACGACTATCATCCTTACTGTTTCTGGTGGTTGGTACTTCAATGGCCATTACACCATGGTTAGCTGCTGGAGGTCAGTTGCTTGCTTCTCGATTTGAGCAGCATGATGTGCGAAGTTTACTACCAGTGGAGAGTGAGGTAGGTTTCTCTGCAGGCATGCTTAGATTATTTTGCATATTGATGTTCTATTTGTTAGTATTTTGCATATTGGTTGGACCCTTCCCCTCACTGCGCAGGGATGCTTGGTGCACCGGGCTGCCCTTTATTGATGTTCTATTGATTTACACCCATGGTTTTGATAATTGAGAAAACTGATATTTTTTCACCTGAGTTTTTTTTAAATATATCTTTCTGTTTTAATACTAGCAGTAATACTTAGTATATAACTTATTAACTTCAGATTGTTTCTTCATGCCTTTGAAGGAGATTTTGAGATATCAATTTATTTACCCCTGAGAACCCCTAGTTAGATCCAATTTTGAATATAGGAAGGAACCAGACGTTGAGGCCCTATATGAGCAAGTTTGTTTGACGACTAGAGGAAATGCTGTAGCAACATATATCAAATGAGGTTATCTAGATGTCCCTATGTTATATGCATGTTCGTATTTTATCTTAATTATCCAATTCAAAATTGGTTTATAATTGATTAGTATAACTAACATCTTAGTCTAGAAATATGTTGAGCAGGGAGGTTACACTGACCTATCATTTGTGATCTTGTAGCTTTAAAACAATATAATTTTGGCATAAGTAGCTTTAATTCAAACTTTACTGCACGCTGTTATCGATCCTGGTCGACCTTAATGCATATTATAACTTGGTGTACCTTTTCCAGACTGATGATCTGCAAGACCATATCATTATATGTGGTTTTGGAAGAGTTGGGCAGGTACGTTTGTCTCTCTGCCCTCCTGTTCTCTTCCTTATCTTTCCTTTCCCTTGTTAATTGTATTAGCAGTTGTTTAATGTTCGAAATGGTATCTGCTTTTGGTAGTTTCAGCTAATGTTTTGTTGCTATTTGACCATTATCATGCAGATTATTGCTCAACTTCTTTCTGAGCGTTTGATTCCATTTGTTGCTCTTGATGTTAGAAGGTATAATCCTCCATTTGCATATCTGATTTAATCATAATCTCTACACGTTTTGAAGATTAAATAAGTGCAAAACTTAGCCAATTTCATATACATCTACGATTTTTTATGGAATTGATGATTAAAATAATATCTAACCTCGTGCTGAAGCAATTGAATTTTTTATTTTGATCAAAGAAAGATATTGTTACGAAGAAGAAGAACAACACCTGCAATAGATTATAATCTGATACAATCGTGAGGTATGCTCACACCCAACTTCAGGAGGCTGGTTCCCTCTAAAAGCCCCTCCCCAAATGAGAGATCTCAAACCCTAGAAGGCAAAAGATGAAAATAACACTCTCATGTCACGTCCATATATAGGGAGGGGGGACTCACAATCACATAAACCCTAATTATAACAATAATAATAATGTGTAACATAATACATAACAATCCATCCCGCTAGAAATCGGCCTTGACCCCAAGGTTGAGGTGCCGCCCGTCTAGTAGTGGTGTGCCCGCAGGTGGGCTGCCACATGTTGAAGTTGGTAACCGGGCGGTCTGGCGGTTTGTCTTGGCGGGTTGAAGACCGCGCGGTCTGCCGGTTTGTCTCAGTCGGCTTGGAGACCGGGCGGTCTGGCGGTCTTCCCTGGCAGTCTCTCTTCCTCTCTGGTGGTAGCCGTGCGGTTAGCCCTGCTGTCTAACCGCGCGGCTTGTGCGGTTTGTTTTGTATAGTCCGCTTGTCCTGTAAATTATAGTCCCACATCTCTTATTTGTATTCTCTCATCTCTCCTCCATTCTATATAAAGGAGGGCATACCTTTGTAATAGATATCTTTTTTGAATAATAAAATTTCAGTTATTCAAAAGTTTATTCGGCTTGTTCTCTACTTTTCGCTTCTTTTCTCTACTTTCTAACATGGTATCAGAGGACACGGTCATTTCCTTCTGATTCTGTGCGCTCTGTTGTTCGCGGCTTGTTTTTCGCATTCTGCGACTTGCTTCGCGACTTGGCTTCTCTCTGTCCGCGCGGCTTGTTTCTATCCGCGCGGCTTGTTTCTGTCCGCTGCCCTGTTCGCGCGGCTTGCTTCTTCTTCTTCTCTTTTCCTTCTGCTCTTTGTCGCAGCGACCTGTTTCCTTGTCGCCGCACTCCTTGTTCTTTCCTCCCGCTCCGACTTCCTAGTCGTTGCGGTTTGTCCCTATCCGCGTGTGTTGTCTCTCTACTCGCGGCTTGCTGCTGTGATCTGCCTGACCGTGCGGGTTGTTCCTTTCTCACCCGCATCTTGGTCGCGGTCACCAGCTCTTCTCCTCCCTTCTGTTCGCTCGGCCTTTTTAGTCCGCGCGACCTCTTCCCCGCTGTGCCTTTGACCGCCTTCTCGCAGCTGCTGTGATCTGCCTGACCGTGCGAGTTATTCCTTTCTTACCCGCATCTTGGTCGCGGTCACCTGCTCTTCTCCTCTCTGCTGTTCGCTCGGCCTTTTCAGTCCGCGCGACCTCTTCCCCACTGAGCCTTTGCCTCTTTCAAGCCGCTACTGTTCGCGCGGCTTCGTCTGTTTTCTAACCGCTTCTGTTCGCCCGACTTTTTCAGGTCGTGCGACTTCTTTCCCTCTGCTTTGCTCGGCTTCTTGGAAGCGGCCTTTCTAGCCGCCCGACCTATTTTCTGGTCGCCCGGCTTGGTGCTCTATTCTCTTCTCGCGGCTTGTTCTTCTCATAGCGGTTTGCTACTCTCTTGCTTCCATGGCTTTCCTCTCCTCCAGCCCGTCAGCCTCCGTGGTCACCTCTTCTGGTAGTGCTCATGTTGTGACTCGCGGACGATGGCTCATCGACTCTGGTGCAACAAGTCATATGACAGGCAACCCTCAATGTTTCTCTCTTCTTGACACACAGGCTCAGTTGCCCCCAGTCATTGTCGCTGATGGATCTCCCTCCCCGGTCCATGGAACGGGCATGGTTCAAGTCACTCCGTCTCTCTGCTTGGCTGATACCCTCTATGTGCCCAAGTTTCCGTGCAATTTATTATCGGTTACTTCTTTATGCAAGCAACTACAGTGTTCTGTCACATTCACCCCTACCTCTTGTGCTTTTCAGGATCCGGACTCCCAACGGACGATTGCTACCGGGACTGAGAGTGGTGACCTCTACTTCCTTGACAACGTTTCTGCTCTCTCCGTCTTCTCCTCCTCCTCCTCTACAGATCTTCTCCAATGACATCTTCGCCTTGGTCATGCTCCTCCCCGTATTCTACGACAACTCCTGTCGCACCTCCCTCCTCATCATCCTCCTCTAAACTGTGATGCATGTCAACTTGGCAAACATCACCGCTCCTCCTTCCCACCAACGCAGAGTCGGGGCTCCTCCCATCCGTTCGACCTCGTTCACTCTGACATATGGGGTCCCGCTCCTACCCTCACCATCGGTCGGGGCAGTTCCTATTTTGTCACCTTCATTGATGATTTCTCTCGATCTACGTGGGTATATCTTCTTAAAGATCGCTCCGAGTTATTCTCTGTTTGGACCTCCTTTTATTCGATGGTTAAAACTCAGTTCGCTACGTCTATTAAAATCCTTCGTTCTGACAATGCTCAGGAGTATCTTAGCCACGACTTCTCCTCCTTTTGCACTCACCATGGTGTTATTCGTCAAACCAGCTGTGTCTACACTTCCCAACAAAATGGGGTGGCGGAACGCAAAAACCGTCACCTCCTTGATGTCGCTCGCACTATGATGAATCAAATGCATGTTCCTCGCTCCTATTGGGGCTATGCTGTCCTTCTCTCCTGCTATCTCATCAATCGCCTTCCCTCCACCGTTCTCCACGGTGCTACCCCCTTCTCCATCCTTTATCCGGACAAGGATCCCTTTCCTCTTCCTCTACACATCTTTGGGTGCACCGCTTTTGTGCACTCTCCCGCTGCCACCCGTGATAAACTCTCACCCCGTGCCACCAAATGTGTCTTTCTGGGCTACTCTCCCACTCAGAAAGGCTATTGTTGCTTTGACCCTGTTACCCGCAAGCAATTTGTCTCTGCGGATGTCACCTTCTTTGCCAATGCCTCTTACTTCTCTCCCGCTTCCTCTTCTCCTCCTCCTGCTCCTCCTTCTCATACCAACTCATCCCTTCCCTCTGCTCCCACTGAGGTTCCGTCCTCTCCCCCCACTCCACCGCCTTCCCCATCCTCCTCATCTCCACCCTCTACTCCGCTGTCTCCCTCCACTCCGCTGCCATCTCTCTCTAATCCCGGGCCAGCTCTCTCCACCACGGATACTCTGGATACTGAGGCACCTGCTGACCTGGATCTCCCGATTGCTCTTCGCAAAGGGGTTCGGGCTTGTACCCACCATCCTCTTGCTGCGGTTGTTTCCTACGATCGCCTTACTCCTGCTCGCCGAGCCTTTGCCCTGGCTATCTCGGCCACTACCACCCCCCGTTCCTACCAGGAGGCCCTTACTATTCCTCACTGGAAAGTTGCCATGGATGAGGAGATTGCTACTCTCACTGAACGGGGTACCTGGACCCTTGTTCCGCCTCCTTTCGGCACCGATGTTGTTGGTTGTCGCTGGGTCTTCGTGGTGAAGTTTCTCCCGGATGGCAGTGTGGATCGTTATAAGGCTCGCCTGGTTGCCAAGGGTTTTACCCAAACTTATGGGGTTGATTACTTTGACACTTTCTCGCCCGTGGCTCGCCTCAGCACTATTCGGGTTCTTCTCTCTGTAGCTGTCAACAGGGATTGGCCCATCTCGCAGCTCGATGTTAAGAATGCCTTCCTCTATGGAGATCTGCAGGAAGCTGTTTACATGGAGCAACCTCCTGGGTATGTTGCTCAGGGGGAGACACGTGTATGCCGGCTAAAGAAGGCTATCTATGGCCTCAAGCAGAGTCCTCGTGCCTGGTTTGACAAGTTCAGTGGCATTGTTGCGGCCATTGGTTTTACACGAAGCTCAGCAGATCACTCCTTGTTTGTTCGGAAAACCGCCTCTGGTCTTGTTGTTCTTGCGGTTTATGTTGATGACATTCTTCTTACTGGCGATGACCAAGATGGGATACTGATGACCAAGAAACACCTTCGTCAACATCTGGTTACAAAGGATATGGGCTCCCCGAAATACTTTCTGGGGATTGAAATCTCTAGAAAGCCCAACTCCATGGCCCTTTCACAACGGAAGTATGCTCTTGATCTTTTAAAGGATGCAGGACTCACTGGTGCTAAACCTGCACGTTGTCCTATGGCTGCTGGAGAAGACAAAACTTGGACAGATGACTCACCTCTTCTCTCTGATCTTACGAGATACCGGCGTCTGGTGGGCAAGCTCATATATCTCACGGTAACCAGACCCGACATCTCCTATGCTGTTGGCAAGGTGAGCCAGTTCATGCAAGCTCCGAGGGAGTGTCATCTACAATCTGCTCTGAGGATATTAGAGTATATTAAAGCTGCTCCAGGGAAAGGACTCCTATTTCAGAAGAATGGTCACCTAAGGGTTGAAGCTTACTCTGATTCAAGCTATGCAGATGACAAAGGGACCGCAAATCGACTTCAGGTTTCTGCACATTTGTTGGAGGCAATCTTGTGAGTTGGAAGAGCAAGAAACAGTCTGTCGTTTCCAGGTCTAGTGCAGAGGCTGAATATCGTAGCATGGCATCGACTACATGTGAGTTGAAGTGGTTGCGGGCTCTCATGCTTGACTTAGGAGAGGTTTACAACTATCCTCTTCCTATGTTCTGTGACAATAAGGCCGCGATACACATTTCCAAAAATCCGGTCTTTCATGAGAGAACAAAACACATAGAAGTCGACTGTCATTTTATTCGAGAAGAAATATTGAAGAAACAGATTTGCACTCCATTTGTCACGTCCGACAACGAGTTGGCAGACGTCTTCACCAAGCCAGTGTCCGCTTCCTTTTTCCACATCTGTGACAAGCTGGGCATGATCGATATATATGCTCCAGCTTGAGGGGGAGTGTTGAAGTTGGTAACCGGGCGGTCTGGCGGTTTGTCTTGGCGGGTTGAAGACCGCGCGGTCTGGCGGTTTGTCTCAGTCAGCTTGGAGACCGGGCGGTCTGGCGGTCTTCCCTGGCAGTCTCTCTTCCTCTCTGGTGGTAGCCGTGCGGTTAGCCCTGCTGTCTAACCGCGCGGCTTGTGCGGTTTGTTTTGTATAGTCCGCTTGTCCTGTAAATTATAGTCCCACATCTCTTATTTGTATTCTCTCATCTCTCCTCCATTCTATATAAAGGAGGGCATACCTTTGTAATAGATATCTTTTTTGAATAATAAAATTTCAGTTATTCAAAAGTTTATTCGGCTTGTTCTCTACTTTTCGCTTCTTTTCTCTACTTTCTAACACCACATAGGTGCCCGAAGCTCTAGGAAGCACCGGTACGGGTACGGGTACCGGGTACGATACGTATCCGGTACGGCGGTACGACAAATTTTAAAAAACAAGGATACGGGTACGGTAGGATACGTTGTATTAAAAACAAGGAATTCTGGACTGATTCAGTCCAGGATTCTGGACTGAATCAGTCCAGATTAATCTGGACTGATTCAGTCCAGGAAATCTGGACTGATCAGTCCAGGAACTCTGGACTGAATCAGTCCAGAATCTGGACTGAATCAGTCCAGATTTCTGGACTGATTCAGTCCAGAAATCTGGACTGATTCAGTCCAGGATCCTGGACTGGAATGTCCAGGTTTCTGGACTGAATCCTGGACAGTTCAGTCCAGGATTCAGTCCTGGACATTTCAGTCCAGGATGAGGGCCTTAGGGGTTAAAGAAGAAGAAGAAGAAGAAGCAGAAGAAGCAGCAGCAGCAGCAGAAGCAGAAGCAGAAGCAGAAGCAGAAGCAGAAGCAGAAGCAGAAGAAGAAGAAGAAGAAGAAGAAGCAGCAGAAGAAGAAGCAGAAGCAGAAGCCGTACCCGGTACGGGTACGGCTCTATTTTTGGCGTATCCGTGCTTCGTAGCCGAAGCTCCATCTGACGGTACATCTGTGATCATAAGGGCGTCGAATTTAGTCATGCCCATCTCGGCTAAGTCATCCCCGATGAGGGCCCGAAATTTCTTGGCAGGATAATTATGACTAGGCACGTAGGGTTACCTGTAACAGTAGCACAAACCCTTACTTCGCAGGAAAATATGGTTGGTATGGAGGTTTGGAAGGAGGCGATGAGAAAGGAGGGTCCCCGGACGTCGCCAGGAAGTCGGCTTCCACCAGTGGGGAGAGGTCCATGTCTTGGTGGACAGTTAACGGTTGCGGGGTGTAGAGGCGTGCTCGGATGGAGGGTTCTAAGCCATGCATGAAGTATGCCAAGTAATGGTCGGGTGTAAGACCTGGAACATGCATCGCGAGGGCGAAGAACTCATCGATATACTCGTCAAGGGAGCTTGTCTGAAGGACGCCGCATAGTCACTCCACCGCGGAGCCCGGGTAGCGGGTGTCATACCGACAAATGAGCTCCTGTTGAAGGTTCAACCAAGACATGGCTAGTTGGCATTGACGTAGCCAGCGCACCCAATGGAGAGAGGAGCCCTCCATGCCGATCAAAGCTTTGCTGTGACCTTCTGTGTCTCGGGAATCTGCTGAATGTCAAAAAACTGCTCGCCCCGGGCAATCCATCCCATAGGATCGGTGCCATTGAAGGACGGAACATCAAATGAACGAGGCCCATGTGAGACCCCCCCCCCCCCCCCCCCCCCCCCCGGGTGGTGGGGGGGGGGGGGGGGGGGGGGGGTGGGGTGGTTTGGTACGGATCCGGGGGAGCTCCAGGGAGGGATGATAATCCCGTGTTGGATGTTGCAGATGTGATTGGGTGACTGGCCAAGAGGGAGCCGATCTTGGCATCCGTGCGGAGTATGTGGCCCTGCAACGATGCGATGGCACGGTCGTGGTCGTCCAGACGACGAAGGATTGCTTGATTTGTGGGTGGGACCGGCTTTGTTGCGTCGGTGTTGGCCATCGATCGCAACCTTGGGGGAATGCACTCGTCCGGTGGAGGGAAGGGTTCTGGAACGGATGGAGGCCTGTAGGCGGCAAGACAACGATTGTTGGAGTCGCGTCTAGGGATGGTGAGTTGATCGTGGATGCGGGTTGAACGTATGGAGGCCGTAAGATGGCTGGACGCGCGATGCGACGGGATGCGGAACTGTGGAGTCGTCGAACAACGATGATGCGGGACTGTGGAGGTGTCAAACAACGACAATGCGCCGAATGTGGGACAATGACGAACAACGACGATGCGAGACTGCCGAACAACGACTATGCGCCGATGATGCAGTGCAGAAGCGCTAATCCAGACGGATGACCAGAGGCGCGGGTACTTCGGGCGGCGAAGACCGTCGCCGGAAGGCGACAGATCAGACCAAATGTTACGAACAAGAAGAACAACACTTGCAATAGATAATAATCCGATACAATTACGAGGTATGCTCGCGCCCAACTTCAAGAGTCTGGTTCCCTCTAGAAGCCCCTCTCCAAATGAGAGGTCTCATACCCTAGATGACAAAAAAAATGAAAATAATCCTCCCGTGCCTCCTACTTATATAGGGAGGGGGCTCACAATCACATAAACCCTAATTGTAACAATAATATGTAACATTATACTTTACAGATACCAGCTTACTTGAGTTTTAAAAAAACTGTTTTATGGTGATTGGAAAATGTTCATCCATCCTTTGGTAGATTAAATGATGAGGTAGTTATTTTCCATTTGTTGCTCTGCCCTTAGAAGCTGAGAAAGCTGATTACTAATATGACAATACTTGATTCATTGCTGGAGTTTACATGTATTATATTTTTGTAAGGTTGTTTATCGGGATCTCACATCTAAGTTTGCAAATTACAGGTTGCACCCCTATATCTTTTGAGTTTACAAAAACCTGTCCTACAAGTTAACATTTCATAACATGCATGCGCAAAAAATACCCCCATGCAGTTGATACTTCGCGGCCGCCACACACTTTATAAGTCTATGTATCCCCATGGGCATTAGCGTACATTTCTTATTGCATTATTTTAATGTTTTGTCTTGTAGTAGGGGGCTTCATCTATATAATGAGCCTTAGGGGTGGTGTCTATCTTTATCTTGAGTCTTAAGTGTTTTGGCTCTCTTGGAGAGTGAAGTATCAAGCAGGACCCAACCTCCGGATGCTTGGCGAGATTCGCCTCGATTGTATCTTTTGTTTAATGCAATGTTTCCTCGTTCCTTGATCTTATTCGAGCAACTTTTAACAATTTGGTCCGACCTGCTATAATTAGGGTTCTTCTGAACCCTAATAACCGCCGGTCTGCCTCCTTTTGCCGCTACAGGCTCGCTGCTTCCGCCGCCCGCGTCTGCCGGTGATTAGGATTCTCACAAACCCTATTTGTCCCTGACTACGGACGAAAATCAAGATCCGCGATACGCCTGCTTCGCCCGCCACCGCATTGCGTCTTTCCCCGTGACAGCGCCAACCGCATCGGTCGACGCCTTCCGCGACGCTTCCGAGCCGCCTCGCCGACGCCTCCTGCGGCTGCTCTGGCATGCCGACGCCTCCTACGATGCTTCCGAGCCGCGCCGTGTCTTCTCCTTCCAGCATCGACTCTGTTGCATACCGAGCAGCCACAACGCCTTCTCCGATGGCTTCCGCGGCCATCCAGCGGGCCGTTTCTCCTCTTCTACCTTTTGCCGTCTTCCGGCGGCCCTTGCCGTCCCTCTAGCCGCGGTTCATGCCCAAAACTCGGGCCATGGACCACAACGCTGATGAGAACACCTCCGCCACGGCAAGCTCTGACTCTCAACCCATGGATCACATCGAAGCTCAGCTGGGGGAGCTCACGCTCCTCCTTCGAGGACTTATCGCAACAGTCAATCGCCCTCCGGCCCCTCCACCGCCACCGATTCCAACTATTCCCAACCACATGGGGTTGTTACACCCCATGACTGCCGGCGTCCCGGCCCACCTCCGCCGGAATGAAATTCTGTTGTTCGATGGCACCGACCCTCTCGGGTGGATCGCCAGCGCCGAGCAGTTCTTCGACTTGCAGATCATCCCCTCCGACCAGAAGGTCCCCCTCGCCACCATCTATATCGAAGGCTCAACGCTCCATTAGGTACGTTGGATGCGTCAACAGGCACCTGACATGTCCTGGCCCGCATTGAAGGAGATTCTCCTCCGCCACTACAACAGCCGCCAGGCGGGGGTAACGCCTTTGAGCGCCTCAACTCTGTTCTCCAGTCTGACTCCTTGACCACCTACATTGACGAATTTATCACGGTCACTACGCATGTTCCCGGCTTGGCCCTCGACCACTACTTGGGTTATTTCCTGGCTGGCCTACACCCCCACCTCCGTGCGCGCCTGCGGGTGCAGAATCCGACCACTCTCGCCCGCGCAATGGAGCGGGCGAGGTATCTCGACGTGGAACTCTATCCAGATCAACCACTCTTCCCAACCCGGCCGACCCAACTACCGCGGCCCTTACCGCCACCTCTTCTGCACGCGGACCCGCTGCCCCTACCGGGGCCCCAGCTACTGTTTCCACCTCCGCAGCCACTAGCTCACTGCCCACCGGCCCCTCGACGACCCCATCATCTGTCGTACCATCAAGGCAACAACAAGCCGAGCTCCGTCGCAAGGGCGTCTGTTTTCGCTGCGAGCGACCCTACTCGCCCCCCCACGTCTGCCCTTTCAGGAATTTATGTGTGATGCTTGGATCTAAAGATACTGACCTGGACTCTGGGGATTTAGATCCACTTACACTTTTAGACGACCCATATGACACTCGACCTTGAGGACAAGGTTGTTTTTTAGGCGGGGCGTGTTGATACGTCGCGGCTCCACACACTTTGAGTTTATCTTTATCTTGTGTCTTGAGTGTTTTGGCTCTCTTGGAGAGTGGAGTATCACGGAGGACCCAGCATCCGGATGCTTGGCGAGATTCTTCTCGATTGTATCTTTTGTTTAATGAATGTTTCCTCGTTCTGTGATCTAATTCGAGCAGCTTTTAACAGCGGTAAAGTGCCAGGGGTGGAATTTTATGCATTCATGTTATGGATTGTAAACTTACTGGGGAGGTTTTTTTTTTAAGTTCAAAAGATAAAGGGGTGCAAGCTGTAATTATGCCAACTCCCAAGGGTGGTTTTTGCAATTAAAGTTGAATAAGGAAAAATAATAATCGCATATGTTGTTATTCAATCATAGAGGTGAATATATACTATTACATCAGACTCGACAACTTAAACACGCGATGTGGGACAACACTCATATACACACAGTAATAATAATAACACAAGTAAAACCCGACTTGTAAATATCTCTCAACTCTCCCCCTCAAGTCGGATGGAATATGTCGGTCATTCCAAGTCTTTTGATGTCATCAATGAACGAGTCACTCCCCAAGCTTTTAGTGAACACATCTGCTAGTTGATCTTTAGAGCGTACGAATGAAGTGACCACTATTTTTTTGTCCAAATGATATTTGATGAAATGTCAATCCACCTCAACGTGCTTTGTGCTATTATGTTGTACTGGATTGTGAACTATGCTGATCGTTGTCTTGTTGTCGCAAAACAAGGAGAAAGGGGACGTTACCGTGAATCCCAAGTCATGTAGAATGGTACGTAGTCATAGACCCTCACATATGCCTTGTGACATAACACAGTATTCTGCCTCAACGCTCGATCTGACCACTACATTTTGCTTCTTACTGCGCCATATCACCAGGTTTCCTCCAATAAATGAACAATAACCTGTTGTAGATTTCTGATCATCACGACACCCTGCCCAATCAACATTAGTGAAAACTTCAATCCTCAAGTAGTCGTTCTTGGAGAACAGAAGACCACGACCCGGTGCTTTTTCAAATTCCGTAATACACGGTATGCTGCCTCTTGATGTCTGACCCTGGAAGCATGCATGTATCTACTCAGAATATCAGCTGCATGTATCCTCTCTGGTAGTGACATCTGCTTGTTCACTGTCACCATCTTCACAGATTCCATGATTTTCTTCCATTGGGGTGTTTGCAGGTACACAACCAAGCATATCGGTCTTCCGCTGAGATATAAAGATACCCTGGTCTGATCTAGTCACCTCAATTCCCAGATAATATCGCAATCTTTCCAACTCTTTCACTTCAAACTCTGTAGATAAGAGAGACTTGAAATTCACAATCTCTTCCACATTGTTACCAGTGCTCACAATATCATCCACATAGATAATAAGTACCACAAAACCTTGATCACATCTCTGAATAAACATAGTGTGATCAAACTGCGTCTGTTTGTACCCAAATTTGAGCATAGCCGCGGGGAATCTTCCAAACCATGCTCTTGGGGACTGTTTCAAGCCATATATGGACCTCCTTAGCCGACAGACAAGACCTTCAGCTCCCATTTTCACAAACCCAGGAGGGAATTTCATTTATACTTTTTCATCAAGCTCACCATAGAGAAACACATTCTTAACATCCAGTTGATGAAGATCCCAGTCCATGCAAGCTGCGTAGGACAACAATACCCGAATAGAGTCCATCTTAGCCACAGGCGAAACTCTCCTGGTAGTTAACTCCCCGAGTCTGAGGGTACCCCTGCGCGACCAGCCGTGCCTTGTACCATTCAACCTTCCCCTCTTGATTTTGTTTGACCGAAAAAAGCCATCTCGAGCCAATAGATTTCTTGATAGGAGGAAGAGAAGAGACATCCCAAGTATGGTTCTTGTCCAAGGCTGACATCTCCTCTTTCATAGCCTGAGTCCAGGACAGGATACCCAACGCTTCCTACCATGTCCTGGGAATGACAATCGACGAGAGAGAAACAACCAAAAGGCCTGGTGGGCCGGGGTAAGATGGTGGTAAGCCACATGGTTAGAAATAAGATGTTTAGTACGTACCGTCTTACCTCTCAACAAAGCAATCGGGATATACAAATCTGCGTCTTCAGAATCTGAGGCGGAAGATGGCACTTGTAGTGGCAGAGCCTTAGTAGCCTGTATACTGGAGGAGCTTCAAAAGGATTTATCAGAGTATCAGACAAAGGAATAGGGATAGGGGAACCCCGTTCCTGAGGTGCAGAAAGTTGTGGTGGTAGAGGAGGGAGAACATGAAGTGGAACATCCATTTCACTAGTACTCTCCCCCTGACGAAGAACATGAGTCGATGGCAAAAAATAGGATTCCCCTTCCCGAAAAGTAACATCCATAGTGCAATACATACGCCCAAAGGGAGGGTGGTAACACTGATACCCTTTCGTCGTAGAAGAGAATCCGAGGAACACGCACCGAAGAGCCCGAGGGTCCAATTTGTCTCGGTGTGACAAATGAATATGTACAAAACCTACACATCCAAAGACACGAGGCAGGTGGGATGTATAAATCACCGTCATGGTAGACTGCCGAGCTAGGGGAGTAGCATGGCTAAGAACACGTGAGGGAAGCCGATTGATAAGGTGGGTAGCGGTAGGAACCACATCACCCCAATAGGATTTGGGAAGGTGCATAGCACCCTGAAGACAACGGGTGACATCCAACAGGTGCCGGTTTTTCCGTTCGGCAACTCCATTTTGGGTAGAGGTGTGAACACACGTGGTCTGGTGGATGATACCATGACTAGTAAGGAGCCAAATGCTTCCCGATCGTCGTATTCACCCCCATTATCACTGCACAAGACACGAATCACACCCTTAAATTGAGTTTGAATCATTTTGTGAAAAATCTGAAAACAAGAGAAGACATTACTTTTCTTTTGTAACAAATACACCCAAGTTGTGCGAGAAAAACAATCAATAAAGATGACAAACCAACAAAAACCTACTGTATATAAAACGGGGGACGAACCCCAAACATCAGAATCGACAACATCAAACAGAGTGCTACATGGAGAAGATAAATGACATAGACTATGTATCACATGTTAAGACATATCACAGACATCACAGACAAAAGTTTGTAAAAACGGTGAGAAAACAGGAAACAATTTCTAAAGATAGAGAGGAGAAGAGTGTCCAAGTCGCAGGTGCCAGCGGCGAACATCATCAGTTATAACAGAAGTGCAGGAGAGAGCCTGAGAAGAACGTGGGAGATCCAAGTAATACACTCCACCGCGGTTCCTACCACTGTCAATGTTTCGCTTCGTACCCAGTTCCTGAAAAACACAGGAATCAAAAAAAGATTATAAAACAATTAAGTGATCGAGTAATGTCACTGATGGAAAGTAAATTGCGAGGAAAGGAGAGAACATGAAAAATAAATGACAAAGAGATAGAAGGGGAACATGAAATCTGACCTTTGCCAACAATGAGAGACAACAAGCCTTTAACAGAAATAACTTTGTCCTTACCAGACAAAACGGTGTAAGAGAGGAAACCTGAGGAGGAGCCGGTCATGTGGTGAGTGACACCAAATTCAATCACCCACTCAGAGGAGGTAGTGGCTGCATAGGCACTTGGCATAACAATTGAGGCAATGGAAGCATTTGCACCCGGAGGCTGATTAGTACGACGGAAAGCATCCAACTCATGAGCAGTAAGCTTCCCGGGAACAGCAGTGGAGATCTCGTCGTAGACGTCTGTAGAGTAAGCAACATCATGAAGTCTGGAGCCACCCTGACGACGACCCCCACGCCCTGGCCCTCGTACACGACCACGACCACGAGGGGCAAGATGTGAGTGGAGCTTGTAGCACACCTCCCGAGTATGGCCTTTGCGACCACAATAATCACAAATAGGAGCAGACGAGCTAGGGCTGAAAACTTGACCACGACCAACGCTAGTGACAGCAGAGCAAGCAGGAAGTGTACTAGCACTAAGAGACTTCCGATTGTCTTCATCGCCAAGGACCATGCTGAATGCTGCCCGAAGGGACGGAAGAGGAGAGTGGTGAAGAATATGTGTCTGCACCATGTCGAACTCCATATTCAGCTCCATCAAGAAGACATGTAGACGAAAGTGGTCCTCCCGTTGTTTTAACTGAACACCGTCAGAGAGTCTTTCCGCAGTTCCAAAATGCGGCGAGTTAGTTCATAAACCTGTGTAGAGCTCCCAGTTTGAGAATACATCTCATGGGCATGGGTCCAGATCTCGTAGGCGGAGTCCATTAGCATGTAACTCCGATAAACCTTCGGGTACATAGAGTGGCGAAACCACGAAACAACCAGAGAGTTTTTTGAGTCCCATCATTTACAGGAGGGATCAGTTTTTTGGGGCTTCTTAATAGATCCATCAATGTAGCCGAATATTTGATGACTACGATTGACATGCTACGCCGCGCAGGGCCATTTGAGATAGTTTGTGTCATCTAATGGGACAATGGTAATCTTCAGAGATCCGGAGTGGCCATGGGACCGTTGAGGGTCACTCATCTGAGGCTGAATCACACTCGGCGACGACACTGAAGATTCACTTACATCGGAGGATTGAGCAGCCATAGGAAGGGAACACAGAAGAGAGACCACACGACACGAGAGACATCGAAGCATCAACCTGCACTGGAAAGATGTGCGTCAGGAGGGAAAATTAGGCAGCGACAGCGAAGATCAGTCAGCGGTGCATCAGACAGCGAAGGCGGGAGGTGATCTGGTCATCGGCGGTGATTGGAAGGCTGGAGCAGACAGTGTAGCCACATATCTAGCACAGAAGGAGATCTCAGATCACGGGCCAGAGCGAATTCCAGAGGTGCAGTCGGGGATCGAGCGGTGGAAGAAGAACGACCGGCTGCATCATGGAGGGACGGCGACAACGTCCCTCTCACTAGTCAGCAACGGCGAGTAGGTTGCCCATCATCCCCGACGGGCAAGCAAACTGGATCATCGCCTGTCGATTTGAAGCATTGGTCGAGCGGGGCGGCAGCGGACGGAAACACAGCGAAAACGAGAGATTAGGGCAGCGGATACGGGAAAGCTCTGATACCAAGTTGAATGGGGAATAATTGCAAATGTTGTTATTCAATCATACAGGTGAATGTATACTATTACATCAGACTCGACAACTTAAACACGCGATGTGGGACAAAACACATATACACACAATAATAATAATAACACAAGTAATACCCGACTTGTAAATATCTCTCAACTAATAGTTATTTTGCATTATATAATTCAATATGTTTTGGTATTTAGCAATTTAATTTTTTTCCCATTTTATAGTAGGTTCAGGTACCAATTCTGATGTTAAGGGTTCAATCAATCCATTTGCACTAGTGGTAAAGGTGCAGCAAGATCTTTAGATATTAAAAAACAACCCTTCTAGCATCATGAAATATACATAATTTAAAGTGATGCAGTGATAGGGAAGTTGAACAAGAGAAGAGTCTGCTACTCAAGAAAACACTTATTCTCATAATTAAAATTTGCATATGACTTGACGAAACTATTCTCATTCCGAAATTTATGTTTTATGTTACATTCCATTTAGGTAGAAGTAGAAAAATGTTATCCCATTTTTTTTTTCAAGTTCCAGCAATGCTTATATCTGTTTGGCAATGCGAGATACTGAAAGAGCAGTCCACTTGGATAGCACCAATAACCAAATATAAACCTGATTTTATTTACCCTCGAATATTATTTACACCTTTTATTCCAAATGCCCCATCCATTATGGATAGGAATTATAAGGAAATGCTGTTTATATTATAAAAAATAAAATAAAATTTTAAAAGAAAGTTCTCCAACTAATAATCATTTTTTGTAATAGCCTAATTAGAGGCAAAATGGGTGTGGACTTCAACAAAAATCTCAGAGTGGTCCCAAGTGCTAAAAGGTAGTTCACGGAAGCTAGGCACATGAGTAAATGATTCACTATTATAAGTGGCACCCCAAAGCTTGATATTTAGTATCAACTGAAAGCTTCAGCTGAATGACTTTCCCAGCAAAAAGACTAAGAAAATAGGAGGAATACAAGTGGTCCAAATCCAATTACACCAATTAGAGTGAGCTGGTGGATGTAATGAAGTGTTCCAGGTGGACTTCATGGAGAAATTTCTATCCATGGAGGAGGTTCAGACAATTTCTTCATTACTTCAAGTTAACACTGCATGTTGAAGCCGAGATATAACTTTAGAAAGTTCATGTCTTGTCTTGTGATGCATGTAAACTTTCTAAACATGGTCGCCATAATTTTTCTCATCTCTCCTCTCCTAGCTTGCTTCCATTTGAGTAATGCATTCTAATGTTTGGGGTCCTTCCCATGTTTTATCTCTTATTGGTTTGCTTTGGTTTGTTACCTTTATTGATTGTTTTCCCGCACCTTATGAGTTTATCTTCATAAAAGGAAAAAGAAGTGTTAGTTTGTTATCAAGTGTTCCATAAAATGGTGGTAAACCAATTTAAGAGTTCTATTCATGTCATTTGTAGTGATATGGAGGGGAGTTTGAGATCCATGGGGTATTCAGGTCTTGTCTTGTTAATCATGATATTATACATCAAACTATTTATGTGCACACCTCCATTATAAATGGAGTAGTGGAACAAAAGAACAAACACCTCCTTGTGGTTGCTCGTTATATACTCACCACAATGCATCTTCTTAAGCCTGATGGTGCGATCGTGTGTTAGCAATGACTCATCTTTTCAATTGTCTCCCATCAAGAGTTCTTTACTACGCTGCTCATATAGCCCGTCTCTCAACCCGCAATATTGTTCATACTTTGCATCTTCCTCCACGGGTGTTTGGATATTTCTTCCTCATGAACTTTCATCAACCTAATTGTGACAAGCTTGATCCCCGTGCTCAGAGATGTCTTTCTTATTTACTCCTTCACTATGAAGTAATATTGGCGCTATCATCCCTTGCATGTCGTGTCTTTGGTACCATGGATATTATCTTCTGTGTGTGTGTGTGGGGGGGGGGGGGGGGGGTGGGTTCCTAGTTCGACTCATTCCACTCATCAGAAGGAGATGAGATACATGTGATGTTGGTGTGCAAGAAGCAGTTCATGGAGAAACGAGATATAAGTAATATTCCTCTACCTATTAACTCTCTGTTTCCTGTATCATCTTCCATCTAGGAGATGGAATCGATTTTGGTTACTCCTCCGCATCCTCTGATTTCTTCTCCTCCCATTGTCTACCATCACAGACATATTTGTGCCTAGAAAGTCCGATTTTTTGCAGTTCCTACATTTTCAATGCCCACCATGTACCCAACTCTAATTATGCTCTTTATCTTTCATTTGCCCTTCTAGAAGGTAAACCTTCTTGTACTACTCATTCTATCTCCATTATGTTTCGTATTATAATCTTACCCATGAACATTTGACTTTTATTACTTCTTTATCCTCGATTGCTACTCCTAAGAATTGGCAGGATGCACTAGAGACGTTTGAATGGAAAAAAGAGAGAAAGGAAGAAATGTTTTCTCATAATAAGAATCATATTTGGTAAACTTCTCGACTTTCGCCGTGCAAGAGAATCTTTGGGTCAAAGAGGATATATTGTATAAACATAACCTAAATGACATACTGGAATGCTACAAAACAAGGTTTGTTGTCCCATCAGATACTCAAACACAAGGGATATACTATCAGGAGACATCTACTTCAGTTGCGAAGATGGATTCTATTCAAGTTTGTTATCCCGCGCAACCTTTCTAGATTGCGAGTTTCGCCAACTAGATGTGTAGAATGTTTTTCTCCACAGAGAATTGGCGGAAAAAGTATATATGAAGCTTCTTCCTGGGTTCTTAAGAAAAGAACAAGGAACGCTTTGCCACTTAAAGAAACCATTGTATGGGCTGAAACAGTCCCGAGCTTGATTTGGAAGATTCTACGAGACCATGATTCAGTTTGGCTATAGACTGGGAAAGGTTGATCACACTTTGCTTGTAATAAGGCAGGGCAATGGATGACATTGTCATCACATGTGATGGTAATGAGGAGATTGTTTCTCTCAAAGTTCATTTGGCCAAGTAATTTGAGGTAAAAAATTTAGGGTGGCTGAGTTACTTTCTTGTGATTGAAGGTGTGAGATCTATTAAAGGAATCTCCGTTTCCCAAAAATATTATAAACTTTTTGGAGGAAACAAGGATGCTTGGGTGTCCTCCAGTGGATAATCCCATTTAGTCAAATCACAAGATCATTGAGGCCATTTAGGTTAGAAAAAAAAATCACAAGATCATTGAGGATAATGATGACAAAAGAGTTGAAGTGCTTTGCTATCAGAGATTGATTGAAAGATGATATACCTATCACACTCACACCTTGATATTACAAATATTGTAGGCATATTGAGCATACAAAAGAGTCTAGGATCTAACACCAAGAGGCAACTTATCGTATTCTGAGATACCTCAAGAAGCCCCTTTGTCGTGGAATATTATTTTCCAAGATTAACCACTTACAGATTGAAGTATTTTGAGATGCAGATTTGGCAGGAAGTCAAGATGATAGAAAGTCGACCATGTTCTAATATACTTCTTTGGAAGCCAACTTGGTGATCTGGAGGAACAAGTAGCAAAATGTGATGACACGATCTAGGATAGAAGAGGAATATCTGGTCATTTCCCAAGGTATCTGTGAAGGCTTGTAGTTGACATCTACTTTATAGAACTTCGGGATATGTGATCCTAAGTCTCGTGTTGTATTATGATAATAAGGCCACCATCAACATTACTCACACTCATATTTGACATGAAGTCAACAAATATTTTATAAAAGATCATCTAGACAAAGGAAATGTAGTTACTCCATTTGTTCACTTTAAAGATCAACTGATAATGTCTTTACCTAAGGCCATAGATGTGATAATTTCATTAATGACATACTGAAGTTTGGATAGATATCTTTCATGCAACTTGAGGGGGAGAGCTAAAATTAGAATATCAAGTCCAGCATTTTATATGTTGCAATGTTATGTGTATTGTCAAATAGAGAATAAAAAGAGAATTTTATTATTTTCATAAAATTTATGTTTTTCCTTATACAATGGGCATCCTTTTGTATAGTGGGAGAGAGAGAGAGCTCAAGATGTGAGACTAAAGGAGGAGCATAAGAGGTGAGAGCCAAATGAGCCTAAATATATGGGCTTTTATTTAAAACTCCCCCACAGTTGTACAATACAAGTTGTAGGCTGCAAGCTTGGAGAAAAATTGTTGATATAGGGGACGAGACAAGGACTTAGTGAGAATATCTGAGATTTGATCGGTAACCCGTACATATCGTAGAGTCAGTTTTCGAAGTCGAACCTTTTCCCAGATAAAATGACAATCAACTTCAATATGCTTTGTACTCTCATAAAACACAGGGTTCTCAGCGACGTGAATAACAACTTGATTATCGCAAAAGAGAACAACTGATGATGGAAGTTTGACACAAATCAGTAAGGAGACTTTCTAGCCATGTAGGTTATGATAGGACGGAAACCATAGAGCGATACTCTGCGTTAGTAGAAGATCGAACAACCACAGTCTGCTTCTTGCTTCACCAAGAAACCAATCTCCCGCCAAAATATGTGTAGTAGCCATTGATGGGCCGACGATCGTCTAGAGACTCAGCATAATTTGCATCAAACTAAGCAATTAGAGACAGAGAAGTTGAGGGCTTGTGTACCAGCCCTTGACCCAGAGCATTTTCAAGTATCGAAGAAAACACTCAACAACCTGAAGATGAGAGGCTTGAGGGGCGTGCATAAAGCGACTGACCACACGACCCTAAAGAAGATGTAAAGTTGTGTGACCGTGAGATTGATTAGCGTGTCGACATGACATCGATAATAATCCAGATTAGAGAGAACTTGGTCGGAGTCCAAGCCAACTTACATCCAGAGTATTCTGCATTATGAACTAGATTAAGACAATACTTCCGCTAAGACATGACCATCGGGTTGTCGGGCTACCTCAACTTCCAAGAAGTTGCAGAGTCTTCTCAAATACTTAGTTTGAAAATGAGAGACAAGATGTTACTTTTTTTGAGTGATGCCGGGAAGATCGTCATCAGTAACACAGATGTCATCAATGTAGACTAGATGAATCACTGTGCCAGATGAACATTATCTAATAAAGAGGGTGAAATCTTCCGAGCTGCGAGTGAAGCCATGCACAAACCACCTGAATAAACTTCTTAAATCATGCCCGTGGAGACTGTTTGAGGCCACAAAGAGATTTCTTCAAATGGAAGACAAGGGACTCCCTCGTGGTTGTATAACCCGGAGATTGCTGCATGCACACAGTCTCCACAAGATTGTCGTGAAGTAAATCGTTTTTAATGTTAAGCTGATGGAGCGACCAATGACAATGAACGACAAGTGAGAGTAGAATGCGGACAATGTTGATTTTTCCACCAAAAAATGTCTCTTTATAATCAAGGCTGTGTAATTGAGTAAAACCTCATGCTACATGACGGGCCTTAAGGCGATCAATAGTCCTAACCAGATGTTGTTTCACAGTGAATAACCACTTGCAGCTCACGATATGTTGATTAGGAGGAAGAGGGACTAGGTTCCAAGTTTGGTTAGCCCAAAGTGCAGATATTTCCTCATCCATTTTCATACACCACCCGAGATGTTGAAGGGCTTCCTGCATAGAAGACGGAGTGTAAATAGAAGATAAAGCGGTCACAAACCTGCGCAAATCAGAGGAGAGACGATGCATGGAAACATAATTTCAGAATTGATGTGCGGTTGAGGGTGTCATCAAATCAACAATTAGAGAAGTATCAGTAGTAGACGGGAGATGTTGTGGGGCATCAGATTGAGGATATTGAGAAAAATATACACAGAGGAGCTGCGACAGTCGAGGTGTCGGCAGTAAAGGTGGTAAAGGAAATTGGTAGGAACAAGAGGACGTGGAAGATCAGGAGATGATATCAACATGGTGAGTGGTGACAGGTTGATAGAATGACTGATTTTCCAGGGAGGTGTCATCAACAAACGTGATGAACTTCTCTTTTGACAGAGAGTAACAAACATAGCTCTTTTGAGTGTGCTAATACCCAATGAACATGTATCACGCGACACACAAAGTTAACTTGTTAACGTGGGGATCCCTATGTGAACGTAGCAGACGCAACCAAAGACCTACGTGGTCAGGGGGAAGGGAGTGCGTTCAGGAAATCTGAGAGAGTAGGGGGTCGCAGATTGGAGGTCGGACGAGGACATGTGTTTTATGAGATAACAAGGAGTGGAGACACCCAAATTTAAATAGGTAGTGGGGACCTATATCTGAAATAAGAGAGACCAAGTAACTTCGAGAAAATGGCGGTTCTTCCGCTCAACAACGTCATTCTGTTGTAGTGTGTGCGCACATGAGGTTTGGTGGATGATGCCCAAAGAGACGCAATATTTTTGGAAAGCATGCCCAGTGTATTCGTGCGCCTTATTATTGCGAAGAATTTTGATAACACGGGTAAATTGCGTTCATTTTTAATCAGTAAAGGAGTGGAGAATGGATAGAATCTCAAAGAGATCACAAACCTTACCAGAGGGAGGGAGAGCAACAAAAGAAGACAGACCGTTACGCGGGGTATAAGGTGTCGCTGCTGCTCTCATGATTGGATACGAGAGACACCTCGGCAAGCAAGAGCTCGACACTAGATGGTGTAGGGTTTTACTTGATAGCACATCAAATGTGCGCAACAGAATAGAGTTTAAGAATATCCTAAAGAGAAACTAGGATCTTGCGATGAACATTGATCAAGAAGTTTGCATAACATAAAATAAGAGAATACCTGAGTGAGATTGAGTCGACACTCAATCAAGATGCTCCCGAACAGTTCTTTGCCGGCGGGTGAGTTCACACAAAAATAGATTTGCGGCTCTACAGGTATCCACACGAACGGGGAGAACACCGACACCTTATCAAACAAGATCCAGGATGGAGAATGGAAAGTTCTCTGCGTCTCCACAGACTGCTAGGTCTGCACCATGAGAGACGACGGCGCCGGATGCCGGAATCAGGCTTACGGGAGCGACGAGATCGGCACTTCGGGAAACACTTTCCATCAGTTTCGGGTTTGCCCTAACTCATACATCTTCAAGCCCTAAGACAACCGATATATATACCCAGGAGCATAACAGACTTGAACCGTCGCTATCCGCAAACCTAGAACATGAAAGAGATGACTCGACGAATCGATGAGATGACTCGACACACTCGACGCACTTGACGCCTTGGTTGTGCGGTCTCGACGCACTCAACTCCTTGGCTGGTCTCAACGCCTTGGCTGTGTGGTCTCAACGCACTCAACGCCTTGGCTGTGTGGTCTCAACGCACTCAACGCCTTGACTGTGTGGTCTCAACACACTCAACGCTTTCAAGTGTTTGGCCCACTCATCACATATAAGTAAGACCAACATAATTCATTCCTCCAACTTCTCCAAACGCTCTTATGTGCGACCCTATAGGATAATATAGCGTTGCCAGTGCGACTACCTGTTTGACACTTCCAGATCAGCATGGTAATACCAAAAGATGGCTCGTCACAGGAGGGCTCGTAACGAGAGGGCTCGACACGAGGGAAAGCTTGAAAACCTAAAGAGCTCAGCAAGCTATGTTGTTAAAGTCGCGCCTCAGGCGCGCCTAAGGCTCCAGGCTCAGCAGGCTCAGACTATTGCGCCTTCATGCGCCTTTTTGCGCCTTTGGAGCATAAAAGACACGTCTGAGTGTGATTTCTGTTTCAAACATTTTTTCCCAAAAGGAAGAAAGAAATAATGTAAAAACTCAATAATTTTTGCATAATTTTGTGTTTGTGAAACATTATCGAATGTTAAAATTTAGATATTATGCAAGTGATCACATTAATGAACCAAGAGAATTGCGAACCAACACTAGAGAAAGAGATGACAGTGCTCTGATCACCACTAGAGCCGGAAGCATAACCAAGAAAAAACTAAGAACCAAGGGAATAGTTGTTCTCACAGAGTAAACCGAGTGTCCTTGGGCTGCCATTTATTATACCAAACACTACCTGCTCCCTCCCAGCAATCCATAATGTGTTGGATATGAATTCGTGCTTATGAGATAGATTCTTCTTCTAATGACCTTCAACAAAGGCTTTGTGAGATGCTAGAGGTATTATTTTTAAGGTATTTGTCTTTGAGAAATGGAATGAGAGCCTTGGCGCACCGGTTGAGGTGTTGCCATGTGACCTTGAGTTCACGGGTTCGATTCCTGGAAGCAGCCTCTTGCAAAAATGCAAGGTAAGATTTTCCTACATTTCACCTTTGTGGTGGGACCCTTCCCCGGACCTTACTCCGTGGGGATGCCCTGTGCACCGGGCTGCACTTTTTTTTTATTTGTCTTTAAGGAAATGAGAACACTGACAATCATGTCCAAAGTTTTGAATTAGCTTTAGACCTATACAAGGAATTTGAATCAGATAATAATTCAATGCTCAAACCGCTCAGATCAGTGAGTTTGTCTAAGTCGTGATAAGATATCCATTGATGTTTTCTGCAATTAGAACCCATAGTTTTCTGATCTCCCTTTGGTAGTTGACAGCTGGCAGGGTCTGTAAGGAATATTATTGAGGACATGCTTTTGAATAATAAGTCATCCAACAATAGAAAAAAGCTGCTAAACCAACCAACTAGTCTTACTTATATCTAAACAAAATCTAATCTTATCTGTAGAAAAGTACACGATCAGAGAAGGAAAACCAGTAAAACCTTGTATATCCTTTTTCCAGTATAAAAATACATGTGTGAGTACAAATATATAGGGAGAGAGTGAGATCTCTACTACATGATGTGAGACTAAACATCCTAGGTAGTTAAGAGGCTAAACGGGCCTTTACTAATAGGCCTTTACATATATCATTCAACACTCCCCCGCAAGCTGTAGCTTACAAATCGTAGGCACCGAGCTTGGACAAGAACTGATAGTACAAAGGTCGTGGTAAGGCCTTGGTGAGGATGTCGGCAACTTTCTCAGTAGCCGGAACTTGCATTAAATCTACCTTCTTTAATTTAACCTTTTCTTGAATGAAATGACAATCCACCTCAATGTGCTTCGTTCGCTCATGGAAAACGGGATTTTGGACAATGTGTATGGCAGCCTGACTGTCGCAACATAGAGTGGCTGGTACGAAAAGCTTGACTCCTAAATCATCAAGGAGACCCTCAAGCTAAGTGAGCTCAGACACAACAGCTTCCATTGAACGAAACTCGGTCTCAGCGGATGAGCGGACAACATCAGACTGTTTCTGGCTACGCTAAGTAATGAGATGTCCTCCAAAATAGGTGCAGTATCCACTTGTGGAGCGACGATCATCCAATAAACCAACATAATCAGTGTCACAATAAGCACTCAGAGATAAGGGAGATGAAGAGGGCGTGTATACAAGTATCTGTCCAGGAGCAGTCTTCAAGTATCGAAGAATGCCCTCAACTGCCTGGAGATGAGAGATACGTGGCTCATGCTTGAATCGACTAACAACCCCAACAACAAATGATATATCAGGTCTCGTAACAGTGAGATATATCTGTTTTCCCACAAGACGACGATAATACTAAGGATTTGGAAGGAGTAGATCAGAGTCTGACACATGAGCACAAGCTTGTGATTACTATCCATGGGAGTGTCAGCGGGTTTGCATCCAGAGTGGCCTGCATCATGCAGCAAGTCAAGACAGTACTTCCTTTGAGATTATACCAGTCCATCAGGTCGCCGAGCCATCTCGAGACCAAGAAAGTAACGAAGCTTTTACAGGTCCTTTGTTTGAAACACAGTTGTCAGATGTTGTTTGATCATATGTATCCCTGTAAGGTTATCTCTTGTAATTAGAATATCATCAACATATACCAAGAGAGTCATTGTGCATGTTGGACGATGTAGAGTGAATAATGAGAAGTCGGCTGAACTCCGAGTGAACCCAGCCGCACTGATAGTCTGACTGAATTTTTCAAATCATGCCCGAGGTGACTGTTTGAGACCATAAAGTGACTTCTTCAGACAACAGACGAGAGATTTCCCCGTGGTATCAAACTCGGGTGGTTGTTGCATATAAACGGTTTCCTTCAAATCCCCATTAAGAAAAACATTTTTGACATCCTACTGGTGCAACTGCCAGTGCCGATAAACAGCGAGGAAGATTAATAACACATGAACAATATTCAGTTTGGCAACTGGAGAAAAGTTCTCATCATAATCTAGAACTTGTTGTTTAGTAAAACCACGATCCACCAACCGAGCTTTCAAACGTTGAACCGTCCCATCTGGGACTTGTTTGAGGGCAAACACCCACTTACAACCCACACAAGTCTGTCCAGACGGACGAGGGACAAGATCCTAACTGTGGTTTGTCCAAAGAGCAGACATTTCCATGTCCATAGGCGCTCGCCATTCCGGATGTTGGAGAGCCTCCTGCACAAAAGTAGGGATGATAATAGAGGATAAAGAAAGTGCAAACTGGCGAAGGTCCGGAGAGAGGCGGTGGAAGGAGACATAATTCGCCAGTGGGTGTGCAGTAGAAGTAGTTGTCGGATCGTCAGGCCGCAACATATCATCAGAGGAGGGCATCTCCTGTCTGGTAGTGGAGGAAGAAGGGCGACGCGTATACACACGAATGACAGGTGGTTTGTGAGGGAGAGGCAGAGTAAGAGGACGTGGGTTTCGTGGGAGTGGTGTAGGAAGGAGCGGCGGTAGGTTGGGAGGAGTGGTGACAACCGACCGCGGAAGGAGTGGTGGAAGGACAGAATTAGTGGGGGGAGAATGCTAGGATTGATCTTCGAGAAAGGTAACATCAACAGAAGTAACAACCTTATGATCTTTAGGAAAGAAGTAGACATAATCCTTCTGAGTACGGGAGTAACCTACAAACATATATTTTGTGGCACGAGGAGCAAGTTTGTCTGTGGACTGGCCAAGAGTATGAACATAACACACACAGCCAAATACGCAGGGAGAGAGTGAAAAGGGAGGTGTGGAGGGAAATAGGAGGTTGAAGGGAACCACAAAGTTGAGGACGGAGGAAGGCATACGGTTAATAAGAGAATATGCAGTAGGAACCGCGAAATTTCAGTATTTCTTGAGAACATTCATTTGAAACATGAGAGAGAGAGTAACCTCAAGGAGGTGACGATTCTTGCGTTCAGCAACGTCATTTTACTGGGGGGTATACGCACATGAGGTTTGGTGAATGATGCCAAACTCAGCAAATAGGTTGGTGAACACATGACTAGTGTACTCACGGGCATTGTCAGAATGAAGAGTTTTCATTGTAGTGGAGAACTGGTTGCGAGTTCCAGTTATAAAGGCACGAAAAACTCCCAGCAGTTCAGAGCGATCACGAAGAAGATACATCCATGTCACTCGAGAGTAATCATCTACAAAGGTAGCAAAATAACGATAGCCAAAAATACTGGTGATTTTGTATGACCCCCAGATATCAGAGTGAATAAGATCAAAGGGAGCAGCAATCCGAGTGGGATGAGGCGAGAACGTCGACTGATGATGTTTTCCATAGATACAAGACTCACAAGAGAATTCCCGGATGGGGACATCCGGAAGAGCTTTACGGAGTATGTGTAGAGGAGGGTGTCCTAGATCGCAATGCCACTCAGAAGAGCTAACAGAGGACAGAACCGTCAGAGGAGAGGGATCAAGGATGTAGAGACCATTCGAGAGATGCCCTTGTCCAATGATACACTACGTCTTGCGATCCTGCACAACACAAGAAGTAGATGACAATGTTACTGAGCAATCAAGATCGTGAGTAAGTCGACTAATAGAGAGAAGGTTGAAAGAAGAGCCCGAAACATGAAGAACAGAACGAAGAGTGATGGCGGGAGTAATATGAATGTCGGCGGAGCTAGAGACAAGAATGATGTCCCCACTAGCAACAATAATCGATTTGGGATGCACTGAGTCCAAGTAGTGAGATGGCTGTTGTGAGGTAATATGGGCAAGACAAGAAAACACGCCACCAGAGATGGATATCACAGAGCTTGAAGAATGATCGATCCTCCCTTGAAATTGCTAGATTTGGAGGCGCAAGTCATCAATGTTTTTCGTAAGGCTCTGCATAGATGAATGGGCAACCATTTGCAAAGAAGATGCAACGGCAAGAAAACAAGCCGCAACAGCAAGGAGCGACCTGAGCGGCAGGGCCAAGTCCGGAACGGTCACGGTGGCAACACCAGCGGCCAGAGGGCCGTGACCAGAAAACGGAGGCCGCAACGGTTAGAGAAGATCGCAGCGGGCAAGAAAAGCCAAAGATAGGCCGCGCGGGTGGAGAGGAGAAGCCGCCCCGACTAGAGAACAAGAGAAGACACACGGTCACGATGACAACACATCAGCAGCAAGGAAGCGGTCGCGACCAACATGCGTAGACCGCAACAAAAAGGAGAAGCCGCAGCGATCAAGCAGCGAAGAAATTGTACGAGAAGACCGCACGGTCACAGTGTCAATACACCAGCGGCAAGGAAAGAAGCCGCGACCAAGATGCGGAGCGGGTAGAGATATGAGGCAAGCCCAGCGGTAAGAAACCAAGCCGCGGCGGCAAGGAAGAAGCCCGTGTGACAAGCACCCCGTACTAGTCGCACTATGTGCCTAGAACACATGACGAGATAGAGCCGCAAGGCGAAGAACAGTAGGGGCCAAGTCCGCGCGTCAAGACAACTCCGCAGCAAGAAGAGTAGGTCGAAGCAGCAATACCAGCGGGCTGACCGCGTGACGAGAAGCCAGCAGATCGCGCGACAAGAAGTCGTGCGGGTAGAAGACAGAAGCAGACCGCGCGGGTAGACCAAGGAAGTTGCGGACAGCAGCAGCGAGAAGAAAGGAGCTCGACAGAGAGGCAAGAAGAGCAGGTGCAGCGGTCAAGGGACAATCCGCAACACAAGTAAGCCGCGGGAAACCGAGAAGTCGTGCATATAAGAAGAGAAGGCTGCACGAGAAGTAAAAGGAGGGACCCACCGTGAGGGAGCAGAAGAAGGTTATAAAAAGCCAGTGGAGAGAAGAAAAGAGAGTGGTTCCACGGAAGGAGAAGAGAGAGCGGAAAGATAAGAGTAGACCACGAGAAAGAGCGGAGAAGAAACCGCGTGGATTTGAGGAGAATCCGCGCGGGACAATAGAACCGCGAGAAGGACCGGGGGAGAAGTCGCGCGGATATGAGAAGATGTCGTGCGGGAAGACACAGAAACCAGCGGTAAAAAAAACTTAGCTGTAGGAGTAGGACCGTATTCCCTCTGATACCATGTTGAAAAGTACACGATCAGAGAAGAAAAACTAGTAAAACCTTGTATATCATTTTTCCAGTATAAAAATACATGTGTGAGTACAAATATATAGGAAGAGAGAGAGTGAGATCTCTAATACATGATGTGGGACTAAACATCCTAGGTAGTTAAGAGGCTAAACAAGCCTTTACTAATGGGCCTTTACATATATTATTCAACATTATCCAATGAATCTGATCCAAATAAGTCTAATCTTGTCAAACTAGCCCTAATCCTATCATGAATATGAAATTGAAGCCTATACTCATCCAACTTCTAATAATATCTAAAATAATACATGTTCATTTAAATTTAAACAATTCTGAAAATTGAATAATGTAGTAATAAAATAATGATGAGATCTTATCTATGTGGTGCATCAGAAAATTCACCAGCTGAAGTTGACAGGAACTTATCATACCATACCGCTCGCTGATCTTGACATTTTTGTAGTGAGCGGGTAGCAGCCGGGCGTGCTCTTGACCTTCCTGTATATTTTGGAGATGCAGGAAGTCGAGAGGTTAGTCGACAATTTAATGCCTGAAATTCTAGGAACATAGGAAATTCATCCTGAGATGAAACCAGCTCATTCATGTTATTGATTATTAGGTCCTACACAAAGTTGGGGCCGAAAGAGCTTGTTCTGCTGCAATAACTTTGGACACACCTGGTGCAAACTATAGAACCGTGTGGGCCCTGAGCAAGTATTTTCCCAATGTGAAGACATTTGTTCGAGCGCACGATGTCGATCATGGTATTAATCTCGAGAAGGCTGGAGCAACTGCTGTAAGTCACTCCTAAGATCTGCTATATTCTTCTTCCCCAAGTGTAGTTTTTGCCAGATTTATTTTTTTCAAATTGCTGATAAAATTTTGATTGCCCTGAATGCCTCAAAAGGTTGTCCCAGAAACCTTGGAACCAAGTCTGCAGCTAGCAGCTGCTGTACTTGCTCAGGTGAATGCAGTGGAATATTGCTGCAATCTAATTTCTTCCACTATTCTGTTGCTCCCTTTCAGTATTTGTATTCTTTTTTTTCTCCTTACAGGCCAAGCTACCTATGGCCGAGATTGCAACAACTATCAATGAGTTCAGAACACGCCACCTGTCTGAGCTAGCTGAGGTATGTGAGGATGGTTTTCATGCCCTTAGTAGCATGTTATGTATTTTCTTGATAGATCGGCCCGTTAAAGATTTAATTTTTGCTTGTAGAATTTCTCTTAATGCAGTTTTCATTCTGCAGTTATGTCAGGCAACTGGAGGGTCCCTGGGTTATGGATTCTCTAAAGTCATGTCCAGGCCCAGATCTCTGAATTCATCTGATTCTGATGATGAATTTGTTGAAGGTACATTGGCAATATGATCCACACTCTATTAAATCAGGAGAAAGTGCGGGTTTTTATTTTTGCACATTTTCCCCGACACCCCCTCCCCGTGCAGCATAACAGCCATTGATTTTTTTTCCTCCGTTTTTAATGGGGAAGAAACATCACCTGAATTTTGAAAACTGTACAGCTTAGATGAAACACAAAATCCCATTTTTGAGTTCAGGACGCTGGGACACTCAAGAAGTATTCTAAGTAGCATTACACATGGAAACTCAAGATGGGTTCCACTAGGCTAGGCTAAACAAGACATGTCTAAAACTCCCTTGGGTCAGACCAGCATCTATCATATTAATAACCCTTACCAATCTCTAGTTAAGGCCTACCCTAATGTGTCACATAGGTGGAGGTGTCTACAACTTAACCGCACAATAGAGAATGTTTCGGGTTCATGTTGTCTACTTTTGTCTTATCTATCATGCATGTTTCTAATCTGAAAGTAAACCTCTAAAAATACATGATTAACACCTCCACATGCTTATATGATCAACAACATTATAAAAAAAGGGCATACAAATTGATTAAATCAAGCTTTATGAGCACTTCCAAAACATAAGGTAAATTTAGCATCTACACAACTGCAAATGCAGTGAAACTTTAACATGAATTAACTATTAAATAAAACACAAAACATTAGGGAAAATGTTCCCAAAAATTCGAAAAACCCTTGGAGAGACTCTTATCCATACTAAAAATCTTTGATTTATATTTCACAGAGAAGTTCACTCTGGTTTGGGAGATATTTCTTTTATTTCATTTTCTATAGTTTGATCTCATCTTTAATCACACGATGATTATAAACTGAAATCCTATCCATATGACATCCAAATTGTCCCAAAATTTATATATAAATGAGTATATAAATTTTGGGACAATTTGGATGTCATATTAACCCTTTGGACGCATATCGACCCAAGTCGAGTTCTTGGGGTTTGTTGTGGCTTTTGTCTACTTGATATCCTTAGATATAAATAGACTTGGAAAAAATATTTTCCAGAGAGACTTTTGTGAGAGCAACCTGAACCCTAGAATCCATCGTGACATCTTCTTGTCACCGCCTCTCCTGGAAGCGAATCTAGCAATTCATGAAGGCGTAGAGAGCACTCCTTTTTTGACCCAGTTCTTGTGGGACAAGACCTTGAGGTTCTCTACCGCTAATGTGGATACTTGTAGAGTCGCAGATTTATTTCTGCTTGGACTCAACCACCTGCTGTTTAGACAATTTTCGGAGCAGATCTTTGGAGCATCTTGGTTGAGTAAAGACTCATTCCCATTCAGGTACTATTCTTTTGTTCTTCATTTATCTCTTGATTCATGGATATCGCATGATTCTTTACTGGTTTGGGTGTTTCTATTAATTTATTCCGCTGCACATATATGATCTGTTGTTCTGATGTAGGACAAGTTAAATCAAGACGGTAGAAAAAATTGACGTCGACACGCATGATGTCAATGAATCTTCAAATTAAATCTGTATTTCTATTATATATTTTATTTTGAGCATACTTATGAGCTCACTCGCATTTTAAGCGTTATGTATTTTGGGCTATTACTTATGTAATATGACCTTTTCATATTGTAGGATAAATTATAGATTTTGTGCAAGCCAAGCCCAATACCATCCAAACCCAACAAACTTAGCCCACATGTTAAACCACCCCCTTTTCACATATAAACCGTCTTTGTTTATTTATGTCTTGATGACCACTATAAATCTCCCTCTTTTCACACATAAACCACTTAACTTTCTACAAGTCATGAAGGTCCACCAAAAACCACCACTTTTCACACATAAATCACTTTATTTCCTACATGTCATTATTAGCCATCATAAACCACCTCCTTTTCATACATAAACCACTTTATTTTCTTCATGTCATTAATAGCCACCACAAAGTTCTCTCATTTCACACATAAGCTACCTTATTTTCATCATCATTCAAACATGTGACTAAAGACCACCATAATGATGGTCCAACCTCCAACCAAATACATGAACTCCAAAGTCATTCCCTCCTCACCTTTCATGGCTCTTAAGATCTATAAATATGCATGAATGCTCTTGTTGTAATCATCCTTTGAATGAATGAAAATTGCAATTGTTAGCTATTGCTACATTATTCTTCTTTGTACTTTTTCCTCTGAGTGAAGGACTAATAAGAGTGAGAGTGTACGACCCTTGAAGAAGGACTTTCAAGGAAGAAGTAGGCAACGACCCGGCGAAGGACTGCCTGATCGGTACTAGCTCGAGTTATCCCTCAACTAAAATACGAGTGTAGTTTGGCTACGCTATTTCTCTTTCAAATCCTTACTATTATTCTTCTACATGGTTGTAAAATTAGACGTTATCAGTTAGCAACTCATCACACGACACCAATCGTCGACGATCGCATTTCCGTCTTGCTATTTGTTTACGGCCAACTTTCGTATAACTCAAGTATTTAACGTAAAAGAACATCGAATTTCCAAAGTAACTCAAACGACATATTAAATCACCGCATAAAACCCCTTAGCCTACATCAAATTGGTATCAGAGGGAGGTTTCCTTAACTCTTATCTAGGGAACATCCAAAAAAAGAATTTTTTGTTGCCACATGCATGATTAAAAAATTTAGTAAATCAAAGTATTTTGTGCTAAAATTTTAAAAGTAAGCTCTTTTAATCTTTATAAATATCTCATAAAAGTTTGAAGTTCAATTAAAATTTGGTATATTAAAAAAATTCTAATCATTGACATATTTTATCTTTTTTTTTTCTGCATTCACGCAAACATTCTTAGCTTAACTTTATTTGCGAAAACTCTTTTAAGAAAGCTCAAAAACAATTGAAACACGCCAGATCATAACTTTAGTGTATCCCCTAAAAACATCCAAAACTTGAGCAAGAAACTCAAAGATTAGATATAAATCTCGTTGTTTCTTCTAAATCATGCACTGCTGAATTCTGAAATTCAGCTTGCTGCCTATTTTATTAAAAAATTCATAACTCCTGGAATACTTCTTCGAAAATTATGAAATAAATTTTCATCTCTTTGTTTTGAAGTCCTCTATAACTTTCTAGAAGAAAGTTAGCCCTAATATAGAACTCATAGTCGTCTAGAAATTATGATTTGTGGCTTTATCATAGTTAACTATTTTTCGCCCTATAAAGTTTTCATCAATGTCTACTCGCAGTGGTGCACAATATGTTATAAATACATCTACAAGCATAGAAGACATGTTACAAAACATAATAGAGAGGTTGGGAAGAATTGAAAGTTCCAACCAAATTTTGGTGGATCGAGTAGAGATGCTTGAAAATAATAGTGGACACACGCCCACTAAGACACCCAAACACCTGATTGATCAAGATAAGCCTAAGCAAAGGCCTAACATTCAAAATCTTGAACTCATAGGAAATCATTTTTCTGATTTTGAGTTTGATGATTATCTTGATCAAGAACCAAAAAGATTTATAAGGCATTCTTACCATCAAGAAGACCAAAGGTTTGACCATAATCATGTTATTCCGAGGAATCTAGAAAGAAATATTGATGATGACCTTACTCGTACAGCTAAAATCAAAGCTCCAACCTTTGATGGAAACTTAGATCCTAGAGTCTTTTCTGATTGGCTCACTAATATTGAACAATATTTTGATTGGATTAATATTCGACCAAACTCTCAAGTCAGGTTTGCTAGGTTAATGTTAAAAGGACCCGCTCGAAGTTACTGGACGGTTGTGGAGAGAAAGGAGGAGCGTAAAAATCGGGCGGTAGGTAGTTGGATGGAGATGAAAGCACTTTTATCTGAGAAATACCTTCCTGAGTCATATAATGATCAACTTTTCTCAGAATTGCATGATCTTAAGCAAGGAACCTTAACAGTGGCTGAGTACTCAGCTCGGTTTGATGATCTAATGATTAGATGTGACATCTTAGAAACTCCTAAGACATCCATTGCTCGATTTAAGGCTGGGTTACGACCAGATGTCAAGGTCGAAATGACCATTTGAGATGTGAACACTTTAGAGGAAGCTTCTCACATGACAATTCGAATTGAGTCTTACCTCAAGACCCAACAACAACATAAATTTCATTCCTCCACTCAACGTAACCAAACACCAAGGGTTGCACCATCCATGCCCACATCAACTATTTCTACATCACTCCCCGATCCTAAAGGAAAGGTCGTTGCTTGGACATCTGGCTCAAAGTCAACTAACGGAGATACTGGTCCTAAAGCCACAAATATAACATGCTTTAGTTGCAAACAAATTGGGCATTATGCATCTCAGTGCTCGTGTAACCTTCATATAGGATTTGAACCCCTTCAATCATCACAAGACTTAGAAGATAGTGAAGTAGAGCCATTAGAAGAAGACGGAGAATCTGACGAAGCACTTGATTCTAATCAGTTAGCAGTTATGCGGTGTATGCTTACAACACCACAAACTGATGAAGATTGAAAGCACACAACAATATTTACTACAATTACTAAAATAGGAGAGTAGACATGCAGAATTATTATTGATAGTGGAAGTTGCATGAATGTTGTCTCAAGTATAGCTCTTATTAGACTAAATCTTACTACTGAACCTCACCCTAGACCATACAAAGTTGCATGGATAGATACAACATTCATATCTGTATCTCAATATTGTTTGGTGCCAATACAGTTACGTCGATATAGTGATAAGATATGGTGTGATGTACTCCCCATGGATGTTGCACATATACTTTTAGAATGACCATGGTTATATGATTTGGATGTGACACATCATGGCCGATCAAACACATATTCATTTGTTTTTGGAGGTAAGCGTGTAATCCTAAAACCTGCTAAATCTAAAGAAGTTGCACCAAAACAACCAGTGACTTCATCGGCCCCAATTGAACAAAAGTCACTTCATATCATTAATAGACATGATTTCAAAAAGGAAATAGACCGTCCTGTTATGTTTGCTCTAGTTATCTTAAATTCACCCAGTATGGTACTTATGAACACATTAACATCTGAGGTAAGTGACCTCCTACAAGAATTCAAGGATGTTTGTCCAGAAGAGTTGCCAGCTGAACTACCACCATTAAGAAGTATCCAACATGTAATGGACCTCGTTCCTGGATCTGTACTCCCAAACTTACCCCATTATCGGATGAGTCCTACTGAGCATGCTGAGCTCAAACATCAGGTTGATGACCTCTTGAGTCGAGGCTTCATTAGGGATAGTATGTCTACTTGTGCAGTTCCTGCCCTTCTTATCCCTAAGAAGGATGGAACATGACGCATGTGCATTGACAGTCGTATGATAAATAAAATTACAGTTAAATATAGATTTCCAATACCAAGATTTAATGAAATGTTAGATTTCCAACCACCTTCTCAAAGATTGATCTTTGAAGCGGATACCACCAGATCCGCATGCGAGAAGATGATGAGTGGAAAATTGCCTTTAAAACAAAAGAAGGGTTATTTGAGTGATTAGTCATGCCATTCGAGTTAACTAATGCCCCAATCACATTTATGCGATTCATGACCCATATTCTTCAACCAAATATTGGGAAATTTCTTGTCGATATTTTGACGATATCTTAATTTTTAGCAAATCCAGAGATGATCACCTTTCACATCTTCGACAAGTATTTGTGATTCTAAGACAAAATAAACTTTATGTGCCCTAAAAAAATGTTCATTTATGACCCACTCGACTATATTTTTAGGCTTTGTTGTGTCAAGTGAAGGAGTCTCTACAGACCCTGAAAAGATAAGAGTCATTCAAGAGTGACCAGTACCATCATTTATTCATGAAGTTCGTAGTTTTCATGGATTAGCAACCTTCTATCGTCGATTTATTCGAGGATTCAGCACTATAATGACACCTATCACTCAATGTCTCCAAAAGGGTGAGTTTAGATGGACTACGACAACCTTTAAGGCCTTCTTAGAGATTAAGAATTGCTTATCAAAACCCCCTGTTTTGAGGCTCCCAGATTTTACTAAGGTTTTTGAAGTGTCCTGTGATGCTTCGGGAGTTGGCATTGGTGGCGTCCTGAAGCAAGAAGGTCATCATATTGCATTCTTTAGCGAAAAACTAAATATGCCTCGTCAAAAGTATTCAACCTATGATAAAGAATTTTATGCTATTATTCAATCACTTCATCATTGAAGACATTATATTCTTTTTAAAGAATTTGTGTTGTATTCTGACCATGAAGCTCTCAAATATATAAACTCTCAAAAGAAGCTTAGCTCCCGACAAGCCAAGTGGATTCAATTTTTACAAGAGTACACATTTGTCCTTAAGCATACATCTGGTGCTAAGAACAAAGTGGCAGATGTGCTTAGTCGAGTATGTACTACTATGAGGGTCATGAGCACTACAGTCACCGGGTTTGATAAGATGAATAATGATTACATTAATTGCAAGAATTTTTGTCATATTTATGCATCATTTGATGCCGAGTCCCAGAGTCCTCGGACTCAGCACCAAATAAGGGAAGGCTACTTATTTCGAGGAACACATCTTTGTTTTCCTGATTCTTCACTTCGTGACTTCCTCATTGTGGAAATGCATGTAGGAGGAGGTGCTGGACATTTTGGCCGAGATAAGACCATTGCTATCGTCGAAGATAGATTCTTTTGGCCTAGCCTTAAGCGTGACGTGGCTCGTATTGTTGGGCGGTGTCGTATTTGTCAATTGGCAAAGCGAGGGAGGCCCATGGCTGGCTCATATACCCCCTTACCCATACCATATAAATCTTGGGAGGACATTAGTATGGACTTTGTGTTAGGATTGCCACGCACAACACATCGCTATGACTCCATATTAGTTGTCGTTGATAGGTTCTCCAAAATGGCTCATTTCATTCCATGTCATAAAACATCTGATGCCTCACATATTGCCACACTTTTCATGAAGGAAGTAGTCTGTCTACATGGCTTACCAAAAACTATTGTATCTGATAGGGATGTGCGTTTTGTTAGCTATTTTTGGATAACCCTATGGAAGAAATTTGGAACTAAGTTAGCCTTTTCTACTGCATACCACCCCCAGACTGACGGTCAAACAGAAGTTGTGAATCGCAGCCTTGGTGACCTTCTTAGGAGCTTAGTCGCTGAACATTTTGCTACTTGGGATTTAGTTCTACATATCACTGAGTTTGCTTATAATAGTTCTGTTAATAGATCCACCGGTATGTCGCCTTTTCAAATTATTATAGGATATGACCCAAGAAAGCTCATTGATCTCATTGATTTACCTTCTACTTGTAAGACATCAACATTTGTATCATCATTTGTCGAACACATACATGAGTTACATAAGGAGATTCGACAAAAAACTTACGTTAAAATATGAAAGCTAAAAGAAAGCTGTTGATCAACACAGGCACCCCGTTGAATTCGTAGTCGGAGACATGGTGCTTGTGAAGGTGAGACCAGAAAGAATGCCCTCAGGCACTCTTAAGATGCTAACCAATAAAGAGCTGGTCCATACAAGATGATTAAGAAGATTAATAATAATGCTTTTGAATTAGATATACCTATAGATGCTGGTTATTCATCAGTATTTAATATTGATGATCTAACTAAGTATTATTGTTTCGATGCGGATACTCCTATTAGTACTAACATGCAGGAACTAGCTGGTAGACAACTGTCGGCCCCTTCCTCGAGACGTCTGAGGTCTCATCAGCCAGTGCAAATACTTGATGAGCAGGTGATATGTTCGGTTGATGGTGTTACACAACGCTTCCTTGTTCGTTGGAATGGTCTATCCCAAATTGATGATTCATGGATTACCATTGAAGAGCTACAACAGTTGGATTCAGAGCTCCTATAAACTTACCTAGACTCACATTCGACAGAGTCGAATTCTTTAAAGCCTGGGAGAGCTGATGTTGGACAAGTTAAATCAAGACGGTAGAAAAAATTGACGTCGGCACGCATGATGTCAATGAATCTTCAAATTAAATCTGTATGTCTATTATGTATTTTATTTTGAGTATACTTATGAGCTCACTCGCATTTTAAGCCTTACGTATCTTGGGCTATTACTTATGTAATATGGCCTTTTCATATTGTAGGATAAATTATAGATCTTGAGCAAGCCAAGCCCAATACCATCCAAACCTAACAAACTTAGCCCACATGTTAAACCACCACATTTCCACATATAAACCGACTTTTTTTATTTATGTCATGATGACCACCATAAACCTCCCTCTTTTCACACATAAACAACTTCAATTTCTACAAGTCATGAAGGTCCACCAAAAACCACCCCTTTTCACACATAGATCACTTTATTTCCTACATGTCATTATTAGCCACCATAAACCACTCTTTTTCACACATAAACTACTTTATTTTCTTCATGCCATTAATAGCCACCACAAAGTTCTCTTCTTTCACACATAAGCTATCTTGTTTTCATCATCATTCAAACATGTGACTAAACACCACCATAATGATGGTCCAACCTCCAACCAAATACATGAACTCCAAAGTCATTCCCTCCTCACCTTTCATGGCTCTTAAGATCTATAAATATGCATGAATGCTCTTGTTGTAATCATCCTTTGAATGGATGAAAATTGCAATTGTTAGCTATTACTACATTGTTCTTCTTTGTACTTTTTCCTCTAAGTGAAGGACTACTAATAGTGAGAGTGTACGACCCTTGAAGGACTTTCAAGGAAGGAGTAAGCAACGACCCGACGAAGAACTGCTCGATCGGTACTAGCTCGAGTTATCCCTCAACTAAAATACAAAAGTAGTTTGGCTACGATCTTTCTCTTTCAAAGCTTTATTATTATTCTTCTACATGGTTGTAAGATTAGACGTTATCTGTTAGCAACTCATCACACGACACCAATCGTCGACGATCACATTTCCGTCTTCTATTTGTTTACGAACAACTTTCGTATAACTCAAGTATTTAACGTAAAATAACATCGAATCTCCAAAGTAACTCAAACGACATATTAAATCACCGCATAAAACCCCTTAGCCTACATTATGTTTCACTCTTGTATAGAAAACCCAACAGTGGTATCAGAGCTAGGTTGCAGATCCAGTGTGTGTAAATCAGGAAATTTAGAACTGATCTAAATATCCAGATTTATTTCTAGAACATCAAATGTTGATGATTTATTCTTGGAACTTCAAATGTTCTATTCTTGTTTTTCTCTATGACTACCGCCAGGGGCGCTGCCTCTTGGACCCCGTTTGCGGCTCTGTCCCTAAGACTCTGCCAGAGGCGCAGCCCCTTGGAACCTCGTCAGGAATGCCTGTGATTTCCATGTTTCAGAAATGCTTTTTTCTTAGCAGTAACTGTCTCTCTATGTGGTTTGTGAAATCAAATTTTATTTTGAATTTTGAATTCAACATTGAGAGAAGAGCTTGACTACTGTCATAAGGAAGATTACTTGTGCCTGTGTCCAATACATGTAAATCCAATGATTTAGAAATGTTCTAAATGTTTAGATTTAGCCTTTTTTTGTTGATGGTTTTATTTTGTGCACATCTGTGATGTATATTGAATGCGAATGTTGTAATTTTCATGTTTTATAAATGTACACATTGATTAAATGTTAATCTTGATTAAGTGTTAATCAAATATCTAAAAACCCCTTTATCCAATATTAAGTGTACGGATATCTTCCGATAGATGACACTCTTTCTGACTCGATCAATGAATTGCAAGGTTGCCAAAGCAAGGTGCATTAATCTATCTTGGTAAAGGTGCGAGCGGATAATTGTGATATACCACTATCGACATCGGGTCCAATTTAACTAGATGACCTGAAAGGTTGAGTGCTTAGAGGCATAAGGTTGGCATTATGCATCATACGATGGATGCGAATAAATAATTATTCACCAATCATACAAGAGTTGTATGATGATGTAATTGACTAAGATTGTCTACCTAAATAACCACATTATGAGTGATCAACCAAAGCTGACTTATGATGTTGGTGAAATGTGTATCTTGCCCACTAGAGATAAGCTTGCTAAACTCTCCAAATTGATATTGAGAGTTATCAATTTGACTAAAATGATGAGAGTATTTAATACAAATTCATATTAAACTATTTTGCATAAATTTTTGTAGAATTTTCATGACTAGTAGTTTGCTCTCCACCTTGTCCCATGGAGCCATCCTTGAGAAGGACAAGCTCAATGAGACTAATTTCCTCGACTGATATAAAAACCAGAGAATTTTTCTCAGATAAGAACGTAAGTTCTATGTCTTAGACGAAGATCCCCCCTCTCGACGAGCCAGCCACATCTGCCTCTCGTGCAGATAAAGATGTTTATAAGAAGTATGAAAACATTTTTTTAGATGTTAAATATCTTGTGCTTGCTACCATGGACTCTGAGTTTCAGAAACAACATGAGAACATCTGTGCTTATGAGATAATCGAGTACCTGAAGAAAATGTTTCAAGATGGTGGCTTTAGAACCATTTTTGTTGGAACACAATTTAAAGTGAATGCAGCAGTTTGTAAAGCAAATTCTTAAAGAGAAACGGGCAAATCTGCATGACTCATCATCGATCGTACCATGTCTAATAAAGTATGATTCCTCATCTCAGACACATCATTATATTGTGGTATTCTAGGTGTAGTGAGTTGTGATACAATACTGCACTCTATCTGATGATCTCGAAACTCATGACTCATATATTCGCCACCACGATCAGATCAAAGTGTTTTTTATCTTTTTTCCCTGTTGTGTCTCTACTTTGTTCTTAAACTTTTTGAACTTTTCAAAGATTTTGAATTTATTCTTCATAAGATACACATATCTGTATCTACTGAAATCATTAGTAAATGTAACGAAGTAGTGAAAATCACCTCTAGACATAGAACTCATATGCCCACATACATCACTATGTATTACACTCAAAAGATCATCAGCCCTCTCATTATGACACTAGTAAAAGGGGCTTAGTCATGTTGCCTAATAAACATGACTCACATCTCTCAAATGATTCAAAATCAAATGAGGTCAACAGTCCATTTTTATGTAGTTTGAACATGTTTTTTCGTTTATATGGCTCAAACGATAATGCTAAAAGAATGTAGTATTTGAGTCATTCGTTTTTAGTCTTTTAATATTCTCTACGTTTTTTAACACATGAATTACCTATCATTGTTGGCTTACATGAAGGTTCAGCTTTAAGCACTTATCTCTTTACCCTTATCTTAGATGAGCTCACCAGACACATCTAACAAGCAATACCTTGGTGTTTATTGTTTATGGATGATATCGCTTTAGTTGATGAGACGCACAAGGGTGTAAACGCAAAATATGAATCTTGTCGAGATACTTTTGAAAAGAAGGGTTTTTGGTTGAGCAGGACAAAGACGGAGTACATGGAGCTTAAAGTTAGTAGTACAAGAAGGTCGGATGACTTCGTTATTAAATTGGGTGATCAAAATATTTCCTGTAGTGAGTGTTTTAAATATCTTGGATCGATAGTTCAAAGGTACGGATATATTGATAAAGATGTGACACAAATAATCTAAGCGGGTTGGTTGAAGTGGAGAGGCGCGTCAGGGATCTTATATGATCGGAAGTACCACTAAAACGTAAGGACAAGTTTTACAGTACTGCAATTAGACTTGCAATGCTCCATGGTTCTGAGTGTGGGGCAGTGAATTGTGTACATGAGCAAAAAATGGGAGTTGCGGAGATGAGAATGCTTAGGTGGATGTGTAGACACACGAGACTGGATAAAATTAGGAATGAAAGTATCAGGGATAAGACAAGAGTAGCACCAATTGTAGAGAAGATGCAAGATGCTCGACTAAGATGGTTTGGACACGTACAAAGGAGACCGTTAGAGACACCTGTTAGGCATTATGAGAGTCTAGTCACTAGCTATGTTAAACGAGGGAGGGGTAGTGATGCAGGACGGCGCGTAGTGTTTACGCGACTGTCGGCTTTTCTAAGAAACCCTAAATGTATGCGATGATTCAAAATTAAATTTGCAACGTTTGAACGGATTTTTTGCACGAACTTAAAAAAAGGCAACTAATTTTAATACGACACAAAAATTGATGTTTTGCTTTAAAGTTAAAATTTCTTAAAAAAATGGATTGATTTAAATCCGGGGAAGGAAGTCTGCAGATTCGTTCCGTTCCCTTTGTCACAACAAAACGGAAATCGTGAACTCCAAATACATTTCCGTTTGGAGTTCTCGACGTAGCGTTCGCTGACAAAAGTCGGCGAAAACACAGCAATGAGTCTAAAAATTCTAAGAAAAAATGAAGACACACGCAAAGAGGGGATATAAGCAAATTACCCACGGAAAGAGCCGTCTTTCCGTATCTGAAGTCGATGGCGATCACGCGAGGAGTTCCTCGTCACCTTCGATTTCCGCTCCGAGGTCGGCCGCTTTCGCACACGGGCACCAAGGAATTAAAACACTCCCTCACACGAAGTGGTTCCACGGATTCACTCAACAACGAAATGAAGCCACAAACTAAACAAACCTATAATTCATCCACTCTCACGCACCAAAGTGGATCCACGAAATCTCTAAAGACAAGAGTTGAATTTCACTCATGTGGAGAAACATAAACTGGCACAAATTTCTACCCTACATCTCTCAATCAAAGTAGTGCAACAATCACTCAAATTTCACTTTACTTTTTACTATAGCAACAACAATTAATACATCAAGTTATCACTGTTCATCATCTTCACAAACAAACACAGGCAGCAAACTTGAAATTTCATCAAATCGATGTCATCCTACAGGAAACACCAACTCTCCTATCTAAAATAACTGAACTCCTCAACCCAAACGGGAATCACACAAACAGCAATCACAATATTTTCATCAATCCTCAACACCAAAAAAACACAAATTACAAGTTTTCCCTTTATAGGGCTCGAACAAACAACAAGAGGAAGAGAATTAAACAGTTACCCTCCATGGGCGGCCATGACAGAGCTTAATTCGTGGAGATGAAACCGTCGGGATGTGGGTTCGTGCAGACAGTTGGTCGAAGCACTCGGAGAGGCGGCGCGTTGTCCTGCGCGGCTTTGACTTGGCTGGATCGTGGGGAGGACGTGCGCGGAGCTTCGCCTGGAGGTGTGACTGCCGAGCCCTAGCGGGGCGTGAAATCCGCCATTCCCGCGGCTCTGCTTCGAGAGGCGAAAGATGTGGGCGGCTGACCGGGAGAGGAGCAGGGCTGATCTGGGCTGGTCTCCACCAACTCTCCCCCTCTCAAAATCACTCATCTCTGGTGAGTGATCCGAGCGGTACTGTTGTAGAAGATCAGCATCCATGCGCCGTAACTCCTCGGCCAAGACCCAACTGGTCTCGGTTTTTGGTCTGCCATGCCAACGAACCAAGTATCTCTGAAAACCACCATCAGTAGTGGTCACTGTCTCGTCATCCAATATCTGCTCGGGAACTAAAATCTGTCGCGGAAGTCGATCAGTAGCTCTGGGAACTGGTAAAGTAGACTCATTTGGTATCTCATGCTCCACCTGTAAGCTGTCAGTGAAAATGGGAGGAACTGCAGTGGAGGTGTCAGTAGTGAAATGAATATCGGTATGTCCTGAATGTGGCTCCTCACTCTCACTCACCATCCCAGAAGAATCAATTGGAGGAGAAGACAATGGAAAATCTGCAGACTCATGCGGGTAATCGTGAAATAAAGTCAGATCGGCTACGTTAAAAACATGATTTGCTCCGCAAACGGAAGACATCTCAAGTTCATACGCATTCTGCCCAATCCGTTTCACCACTCTAAAGGGTCCAGTTCTACGGTCAGCTAACTTCTTTACGGTACCCGATGGTAACCGTTCCGGATTTAGCCGAAACATAATCAAGTCATCCACTTTAAAACTATTAACTCTCTTGTGTTTATTAGCTTGAGTTGCGTAAAGATCATAAATGTTATGCAACTTCCGCTCAATCTCTTTATGTAAATCATGCAAATGTAATGCATACTCATTTGCAAATTGGCTAGTCCTAAAGGTGTGTGGCAGCGATGCTAAATCTAACGGCACTCGTGCAGTGTGACCATGAACAACCTCATTAGGTGATAAACCCGTGGATCTATTCTTCGAATTATTATACGCTAACTGAGCGTGTGGAAGAATTAGATCTCAATTTCCCTGATGATCTCCTACCAAATATCGCAATAAATTTCCTAAACTTCTAATCACAACTTCAGTTTGGTCGTCGGTTTGTGGATGATAAGCGGTTGAAAATAGAAGTTTAGTCCCTAAAAGTCTCCAGAGTGACTTCCAAAAATAACTAGTGAACTTAACGTCTCGATCGGTAACGATAGTCTTTGGTATTCCTCGGTGTGCGTCAACCTCTTTATAGTAAATACGGGCTATATGAGAGACGTCATCGGTTTTGTTACAAGGGATGAAATACGCCATTTTAGAGAACCGATCAACCACGACAAGTATGGAATCGTGTTTCCTAAAAGTGCGCCGCAACCTAAGCACAAAATCCATGCTAACATCATCCCAGGGAATACAGGGCACTGGTAAAGGTGTATATAAGCCAGCGGGTTATTTATTGCCCTTCGCTACCTGGCAAGTGCGGCAACTACTGACAACCTGAGCGATAAACCGTTTCATCTCGGGCCAATAGAAGCGCTCTTCTACTAAGGCTATCGTCTTATCACGTCCAAAGTGTCCACCTAAGCCTCCTCCATGTAATTCCCATACAATGAAATTTCGTAATGAGGTGCGGGGAATACACAGACGGGTCCCACGAAACAAATATCCGTCTCAAATGAGATAATCGGTCTCATCGTGATAGGGATCCGAACGTATTGCATCATAGATATCGCTGAAATCAGGACAACTAGAATAATCATCCTTGACACGCTCAAATCCTATCACCTGAGTACGCATCTGTGACAATACAATGGTGACTCGACTGTGGGCGTCAGCAACCCTATTCTTCGTTCCCTTACAGTGTTTGAGAACGAAGTTGTATTCTTGTAAGTATGATACCCACTTAGCCTGTCGAGGGTTCAACTTCTGTTGCGAATTGATATAACGTAACGCCTGATGATCAGAGTGGAGGACAAATTCCTTAGGCAACAAATAATGCCTCCAATGACGTAACGTCTGTACAATCGCATAAAACTCACGCTCATAGTTGGAGTAATTCAGCTTCGGGCCTGAATGCTTTTCACTGAAAAATCCAACGGGGTGACCCTCTTGACTAAGTACACCTCCTATCCCAACTCCTGAGGCATCACAAGATACCTCGAATACCTGACTGAAATCAGGGAGTCTCAAAACAGGTGCAGTGGACATCTTATCCTTGATAATCTCAAAGGCTCTAGCTGCCGATGATGTTCACTGAAAACTTCCCTTCTTCGTACATTCAGTGATAGGTACCATAATCGTACTGAAGTTCTTAATGAATCGACGATAAAACGTGGCTAGTCCATGAAAGCTACGGACATCGTGAATGTTCTGAGGGGTAGGCCACTCACGAATCGCTTGAACTTTCTCGGGATCCATAGTGATGCCAACGGAGCTCACTATATATCCAAGAAAGATGACGGACTCGGCCATAAAAACACACTTCTTCAAGTTGATATACAGTCATTCAGCTCGCAGGAGCTCGAAAATAGAATGTAGGTGAGTCATGTGCTCACTCTCAGTCCGACTATATATCAAAATGTCGTCGAAATAAACCACTACGAATTTCCCAATATATGGTCTAAAGACCTGGGTCATCATCCGAGCGAAAGTACTAGGGGCATTGGATAACCCAAAGGGCATCACAAGCCACTCGTAAAGGCCATCCTTCGACTTGAAGGCAGTCTTCCACTCGTCTCCTTCGCGTATACGAATCTGATGATAACCACTACGAAGGTCGATCTTAGAAAAGATCGTGGCTCCAGTCAACATGTCCAACATGTCATCCAGTCGGGGTATCGGGAATCGGTATTTCACAGTAATCTTGTTGACAGAACGACTGTCAACGCACATACGCCAAGTACCATCCTTTTTCGGAGCAAGGAGGGCAGACACCGCACATGGACTAAGGCTATGACGGATAAAGCCTCTATCAAGTAACTCTCTGATCTGCTTCTGCAGCTCCTCATGGGCGGCATGATTCAATCGGTAATGCAGTAAATGTGGGAGGCAAGCTCCAGGAACGAGATCTATCGCATGCTGAATACATCTCATGGGAGGTAATTCAGCCGGAAGCTCGTCAGGATGTATATCCTGGAACTCCTCTAAGAGTCTCCTAGCAGGTATAGGAATAGACTCGTATCTCTCTAGTACGTCAGATGCCTGTAAAACTACTAAGGCATAATAAAATCCTCCATCGAAGCTCTCTCGATGGAAATCAGTGCCTCGTATAATGCTAAGAGTCTTCTTCGTTTCAGTGGGAGGAAGAGATTCTTTCGCACTACTACTCGTGCGGGATGTTGGTGCTGTGGGTCGCACTGGGTTCAACACCACTCTCTTTCCGTCTAGTAGAAAGGAGCAAGTGTTGGACCTGCCATGTATGAGTACATCTCAGTCATACAACCAAGGTCTCCCTAGTAATACGTGACACACATCCATAGACATAACGTCACACCAAATCTTATCGGTATACAGACCGATAGTGATGGGCACTAAACATCTCCTAGTCACAGATAAGGTGTGACCCAAGCTACCTGGAATGGGGAAGGGTGCGGCTCAGCAGTGAGTCCCATGCGGGTTAAAGCTGTCTCAGCTATCACATTCATACAACCCCCTCTATCTACTACTAAACGACACACTTTCTCCCCTGCCTTGAAGTCGGCCTGGAAGATGTTTGTCCGCCAATAATCGGCTGATTCCTTTGGTGTGGTTAACATACATCTCACCACTAGGACGCTGGGATCTATCTCCTCATCACTAGCCGTACCATACACTTCATCATTCATAATGTGTGAGTCCCTCTCGACTCCAACTTCTTCTATAGGCTCATCCTCCTCAGTCACCTCATGAATAACTAGTGTGCCTCTGCTCTTAGGACAATCCCTAGATATATGGCCCATCTACTGACACTCATAACATCGGATCTGTGAAGGGGTCACAGTTCCCATGGGGGCTTTTCCTCTCTGATCTCTCGTAAAGGTCGAGGAGGGGTTCGAGGCACTCTCCTTACCTTTCGATTCATCTTTCTTATAAGGAGTGTTTGTTTTATTTTGAGGTTTAAACCGAGAGGTTCTCTTTTAATGTTCCTCTATATCGATGGCGATATATACAGTCTCAGCAAAGGAATAGTGACCATATCGAATCAACTCATCGCGAATCTCAGATCGCAGTCCACACTTAAATTTAGATAATGTATCTCGTGGGTGTTCGACTACGTCAGCTCGCTAAATAATCAGAAACAGATTTAGACCTTTGACGTAGAGACGTCACCTCGCCTCGCAGATGGGTCTGGTAGTGCTGGGGAATATACTGCTCCTCCAATATGGCTTTCATGTGTGCCCAATGTGTAATGGGAGGGCGTCCATTTCTCTCTATACTACGTTCCTCACCTATCCAAAAGATTTTCGCTCGCCCAGATAACCTCATCTTGGCAAACTGAACCTTCTGATCTTCCGTCATACGATACCAATCAAAGTAGGTCTCTATGTCTATAACCCAGTCTGAAAAGACCTTGGGATCCATAGATCCATCATAAAGTGGCGGTTCTAACTTTACAACACGTGTAAGATCCGGTCGCCTATCCCGGGGAGGATAGTCATAATCATCGTCGTAAGGATCACGATGGTCTCGACGCCGTGGGGGTGGCGGTCGATGCCAATCTCTAGGTCGATCATCACGATGCATGGCCGGTATAGGCCTACGATGGTCTCGCGGATGCTCTTCTCTAGCTACGTCATTATAGGGTCTCTCCTGATAATGATCTCGCGTACCTAGGAAAGACTCTCGTGGGTGTTCATGAAGATTTCTTGGGAAATTCCTACCCTGATCATACTCAGACTCATACCTATCTATGAGATTTCTAACCTCTTCCTCGAAAAGAGGGTTTCTCCTAAGTGCATACCTCTCTCCATAAGATGGTGGAGCCTCATAATGGGGTCGCACTGAATGCTCATCTCTAACTAAAGGTGACAATGACGCTCGAGGGGGTACTTCTAAGCTATTCACCCTAACACTAAGATTTGCTAGCCCTTCTCTCATTTGGTAAATGCTTTCGGTTAACTTTGTCATTTGGTGGGCAAAAGGTACAAACCATGGGGGTGGTTCATTCCCTTCGATCCCACGACTCGGTTCACCATGTTCAACTCGACGAATCTCCGGGTTTACCTCGTGAAGGTGTTCAGGTGGTGAATTGTGGTGTTGTGAACTCATACTCACTAACCTACCACTACGCAAATGCATACAAACAAATAAATAAATGCAAATGTATAAATATGCTAAAAACTTTTTTTTTTGAATTTTTTTTAAATGCTATGCGGGTTCCTATTCTACACAGGGCGGATCTCAAAACTTAGAAAAATTTTGGAACCTCCCTCTGATACCAAATTGATGCAGGACGGCGCGTAGGGTTTACGCGCCTGTCGGCTTTTTTAGGAAACCCTAAATGTATGCGATGATTCAAAATTAAATTTGCAACGTTTGAGCGGATTTTTTGCACGAACTTAAAAAAAGCAACTAATTTTAATACGACACAAAATTGTTGTTTTGCTTTAAAGTTAAAATTTCTTAAAAAAAGGTTCGATTTAAATCCGGGGAAGGAAATCTGCAAATTCGTTCCGTTCCCTTTGTCACAACAAAACAGAAATCGTGAACTACAAATACGTTTCCGTTTGGAGTTCTCGACGTAGCGTTCGCTGACAAAAGTCGTCGAAAACCCAGCAATGAGTCTAAAAATCCTAAGAGAAAATGGAGACACACGCAAAAAGGGGATAAAAGCAAATTACCCACGGAAAGAGCCGTCTTTCCGTATCCGAAGTCGATGACGATCACGCGAGGAGTTCCTCGTCACCTTCGATTTCCGCTCCGAGGTCGGCCGCTTTCGCACATGGGCACCAAGGAATTAAAACACTTCCTCACACGAAGTGGTTCCACGGATTCAATCAACAACGAAAGGAAGCCACAAACTAAACAAACCTATAATTTATCCACTCTCACGCACCAAAGTGGATCCACGAAATCTCTAAAGACAAGAGTTGAATTTCACTCATGTTCACACAAGTGGAGGTTCTAGGAAATTTCAATCTACCTATTGTTTGAGAAACTTAAACTGGCACAAATTTCTACCCTACAGCTCTCAATCAAAGTAGTGCAACAATCACTCAAATCTCACTTTACTTTTTACTAGAGCAACAACAATTAATACATCAAGATATCACTGTTCATCATCTTCACAAACAAACACAAGCAGCAAACTTGAAATTTCATCAAATTGATGTCATCCTACAGGAAACACCAGCTCTCCTATCTAAAATAACTGAACTCAACCCAAACGGGAATCACACAAACAGCAATCACAATATTTTCATCAATCCTCAACACCAAAAAAAACACAAATTACAAGCTTTCCCTTTATAGGGCTCGAACAGACAACAAGAGGAAGAGAATTAAACAGTTACCCTCCATGGGCGGCCATGGCGGAGCTTAATTCGTGGAGATGAAACCGTCAGGAGGTGTGGTTCGTGCAGGCAGTTGGTCGAAGCACTCGGAGAGGCGACGCGTTGTCCTGCGCGGCTTTGACTTGGCTGGATCGTGGGGAGGACATGCGCGGAGCTTCACCTGGAGGTGCGGCTGCCGAGCCCTAGCGGGGCGTGAAATCCGCCATTCCCGCGGCTCTGCTTCGAGAGGCGGAAGATGTGGGCGACTGACCGGGAGAGGAGCAGGGCTGATCTGGGCTGGTCTCCACCAGGTAGACCAAAAAAGACTTGGAATGAAACTATAAGGAACGATATGATGTACTTAGGCATTAGTGAGACTATGACAAAAGATTTGACATAATGACTACAAAGGATCCATATAGCCGACCACACTATAATGGGATAAACGCTTGAGTGTTGTTTGTGTTGTAGTATTTTCTACGTTATACATCAGGTGGTGTAAGTTCAAAACATATAAACCATTAAATATTTGAGGTACACCATAACAGACATCATTCATAAAAATAGAACAACATTTCTTAATAATGAAAGAAAATCTTTCATGTCTAAACATGAAGCGAATATAATATTTCCAATTATGGAAGAAACAAAATAACAATTATTCGGTTCTATTAAAAGCTCAGTGGGCAAAGTAAGACAATAAATTCCAACGACGATGACAACAACTCTTGCTCCATTTCTAACGCGGAGGTCTACCTCTCCATTACCCAACAATCTTCTCCTTCCCAGTTCCTGAACAATTGTACAAATGTGAGAACCATATCTGATGTCCAATACCCATGATAAAGGAGCAGAAAAGTTTATCTATATAACAAAAATACCTAAAACGGAAGTCACACTTACCTTCTTCTGCAGATCTTCGAGATAAAGAGGACAATTCCTTCTCAAGTGCTCTGTCTTATCACAATGGTGACATTTTCCTTCCTTAGCCAGACCCTTTCTTTTAAGTGTTGAAGACTTGTAATCGTGATATGACTTAGGTCCTACCTTGGTCTTTTTTGATCCCTTGACCTTGCCTTGCCTTTATGCACCATCAATATAGGGCTCGCAGGTTTGGTCTTCTTCATATTTATCTCGGCAGTTCTCAACATGCCTAGGAGCTCGGGCAGTGTCTTGTCAATCTCATTCATATTGTAGTTCAAGACGAACTGTTCATAACTGTTTGGTAACGATTGCAGGATCAGATCATTGGTTAACTCTTGGCCTAAAGGAAATCCTAATTTCTCGAGGTTCTCAATATACCCAATCATCTTGAGTACATGAGTCTCTACTGGGTCTTGAGCTCCCATCTTGCACTGAAACAACATCTTAGAGATGTCAAACCTTTCTTGTCGAGCTTGCCAATGCGATATGAACTGGGAAGCGTCTCAATATGTCTTTTATTAAGATTTGGAGCTGTGAAACATACGTATGACGTCGTATGTGTGACAAACTAGAACCCAAGTCAGATAAGTGTTATTTTGTAGGGTATTATATGAAAACCAAATGATACTACTTCTACTTACTGTCTGACGGCAAAGTATTTGTCGCAAGAACTGGTGTCTTTTTAGAGAAAGTGTTCTTATCCAGAAAGATTACAAAGCTAGAACTTAAACAAGTTCAAGGATCACAAACAATAAATGAACCGGAATTGGAGCCCTGGCAAGAACTTCAAGTTGTTGTAGCTAGAGAGTCTGCTGAAGAAACACAAGTCCTAAGTATATCTGATAGACTAAGATTTGAGCCTGAGAGATAAGTATTTCTCGTGTCTTAAATAGATAATGTGTTGTTTATGGATCGTGATGATGAGCCTACAACCTACCAAGAGGCTATAAGTGGACCGAACTCCGAGAAGTGGCATGAGATCTTGAAATCTGAAATAGACTCTGTATACGCAAACTAAGTTTGGACCTTAGTGGAACCACATGAAGGGGTATGAGTCATAGTGCAAGTGGTTCTTCAAGAAAAAACTGACATGGATGAGAATGTACAGACATTCAAAGGGCGATTAGTGATTAAAAGTTTCAAACAAATTCATGGTGTTGACTATGTTGAAACTTTTTCCCTATTGTCATGATTGAGTCTATCAAAATTCTGCTTGCTATTGTTATGTATTATTACTACGAGATCTGACAAATGAATGTCAAAACGACTTTTCTTAATCAAAACCTTCTTGAGAAAGTATACATGACACAATCATAGAGTTTTGTATCTTTAAATGAAGTTACTAAAATATGCAAGTTGCAGAGATTCATTTGTGGATTGAAATAAGTTTCTCGAAGTTGGAATCTATGTTTTGATTAGAAAATCAAAGAGTTTGGTTTCATCAAGAACTAACATTAGTCTTGTATTTAAAAGAAGATTAGTGAGAGCATTGTTATTTTTCTGATATTGCATGTAGATTACATACTGCTGATCGGGAATTACATTTCGACCCTGCAAGCTGTTAAGAAGACCCTAGGGGACTGCTTTTCTATGAAAGACTTTGGCGAAGTGATTTATATACTTGATATTAAGATCTATAAAGATAGATCAAAAAAGTTGATGTGTTTGACCCAAAGTGCATACATTGAGAAGACATTGAAACGGTTCAGCATGTTTGAGTCCAAGAAATGATTATTACCTATGTCTCAGGGTGTGAGTCTCTGTAAGGACCAGTGTCCGAAATCTTTGGAAGATAAGAATCGTATGAAGTTGATTTTATATGCTTCAGCAATTGGATCAATCATGTATGTGATGTTATGTACTTGAACTGATGTCTCATATGTTTTGAACATGACTAGCAGATATCAGTCTGATCTCGGTGATGGTCACCGGACAGTTGTCAAGAATATCCTGAAGTACTTGAGAACGACTAAAGATGTATTCTTGCTATTTGGTGGAGAGAAATAGCTCGTTGTAAAGGGTTACACAGACACTAACTTCCAAACTAATATGGATAACTCAAAGTCTCAATCAGGTTTTGTCTTTTGCCTAAATGGAGGAGTTGTAAGCTGAAAGAGTTCCTTGCAGGAGGCAGTTGCTTATTCTACAACAGAAACCGGGAATATCGTTGTTGCAAATGCGGAGGAGGCTGTGTGAATTGAGAAATTCATCGGCGAGCTTGATGTTGTTTCTAGCATTGTTGATCCCTTCATTCTTTACTGTGACAATAATGGTGCTATTGCACATGCTAAGGAACCTATATCTCATCAGCGCTCCAAACACATACTTCGACGGTTCTATCTTATTCGAGAGATTGTCGAACGAGCAGTCATCAGTACATGCTAAGTGCCGACTAAAAAAAATAGTGTATCCACTAACGAAACCTATTGCACGGAGAAATCATGATTGTCATACTAGATCAATGAGTATTAGATACCTGAATTATCAATTCTAATGGGAGACTTGTGGATTGTATATGTGTCGGTTGTTATTCATGTGATGAATATGATATTGTATATTTTTTTACATTTATGACAAGTTCTTTTGTTTTGTAAATTGTTTATATGCGATAAATTAATTAACATAATAAATATCCTTAGAATGTTTGTTTGTATAGGAATTCAAGTGCATGACTTGAATGTGACAACCTATGTTTATAAGAAGCATCATTTTTAAATGTCCCTGATCAGCATATCATCTTAGAAAACAGAGCGATGATGATATATTATGACTAGTTTGTTCGTTGATTGATGATTGGTTTTCACAGGTCATGATATTGTGATATCAAGTCATCATATTTGCACTTGTTAGTGAACAAGTTGTACTGGACAGATCCATCCTGAGACTGCTTTGTGGATTGTAATATGAACATGTCACAAACAGATCTCAAGTGGCAATGGTATTTGTGGTTTTTTGACCTGAAATCACAGCATTCATCAAGTGAGGAAGAACGTACTTTCATGCCATCAAAAGTCTTCCGTGAGAGAAGTTGATGATAACAGTAATTATTGGTTATGTTACGAATCATTTGGGTATTTGTGTGTGTGGATAGAAATAGGATTTGCCCTCCTATATGACATGAATTGCATCCATGAGCCCCTCGATGGAATGAGATTGAGAAATGCATGACCATGCTTGGTTGAGTTAATATATGATATTGGACACACCAATTTCTAGAAGTCCATTCTAGATCAAAAAATTGTGATTGAATAATTATGAGGGTAACACGGTCTGTACCTCTAGTTCAATCTGGATGTAAAGGACAAAAGTACGTGACAACACTGATACAGTGGTCACAAAAAGCTTGTTGAGTTATGAACTTTTATTGCTTGGGTAGCAATGATGTATTAATAAATGTCGCTTATTGTTTGTGAGACTTTTGTTGATACGTTCTAGATCAAGTAAGAGATTGTTAATGTTTCTATTATGATCTGAAACTAGTCAACCAGTTAGTCTCATTGTCAACGCGATATGAGCGCATAAGATTGCACATAAAAGTGTTTGGAGAAATTGGAGGAAGGATTGTTTTGGCCTCACTCATAAGGGATATGAGCAAAGGACTAATCCTATGATATAAAGAATATTGACGGGTTGCGTCGAGTGTTTATTGATGCACGCCGACTTTCTATCGACGCAACCGAACTCGAGTCGACGCGGATCCTTATTGACGCTACATCGAGTAGATGTCGACGCAAGTTGAATTCCACTCGACGCAAGTGTGTCGAAGCAAGTTGCGTCGAGTGCCGTTGAGTGCTTCTCGACATTGCGTTGGGTTCTTATCGACGCACGTCGACTGCAAGTAAACGCAAGTCAAGTTCTTGGGAATTGCGGTGGCTTTTGTCTATTTGATATCCTTCGTTATAAATAGACTTGCAAAAAATGTTTTCCAGAGAGACTTTTGTGAGGGCAACCCGAACCCTAGAATCCGTCGTGGCCCCTTCTTGTCGTAGCCTCTTCTGAAAGCAAATCTAGCAATTCGTGGAGACGCAGAGAACACTCGTCTGACCTAGTTCTTGTGGGACAAGACCTTCGGGTTCTCTACCGCTTGTGTGGATACTTGTAGAGTCGCAGATCTATTTCTGCGTGGGCTCCGCCGTCTTCTGTTTAGATAAAGTTTTTGGAGCAGATCTTTGGAGTATCTTGGTTGAGTAAAGACTCAATCTCATTCAGGTACTATGCATTTGTTGTTCATTTATTTCTTGATTAATGGATATCGCAATATCTTTTTCAGGCCCTCAAAAATGATTAATCATGACTGTGGCACATATTTAATAAAATTATACTTAAGAAATCTATTAAATAGAATGAAAAGAATTGGGGGTTGCGGAAGCAATCCCGCATTTCCCAGAACACGTCGTCGCCAGATCAAGCATTACAAGCAGCCTCAGCAATGATTATCAATCATTGTCGAGGATCACAATGACTGGGAAACCTCTCCCTCATGCAGATCAGACGGTTACTACTCCGCCAGTCTGAAATCCCTACTGTAGTTATGGCCCGCCGGCGATCTAGTGGCCGGAGTTTCACAACTCGCTGGTGTTGAAACCGAAAAATCGGTCTCATGTGGAGTTCGACCCTTGGGGAAGGGGTGACTGCACACCTACTACCCTCAAGCGAACGATCTGGGCACAAGATTAGGAACGCAAGGGACAGACCCAATGTCTCAGCGTGGAGGACCCGCCGCATACCCGGAAGACTAACAAACTCTTCCCCTCCCAAGCCAAGGGCTGAGCTAAGGCACCTTCAGAGGGCTCTCTTGGCCGACCGGAACATCTAAGGAGGATCTCCAGATCCACTCCGAAACTAGAGGTGGCACCTCGGGTCTATGTAAAATGTTCCCCGCCCGCCTTACTATTGGCGCAAAACCGCCCAGCAGCCCTACTCTACGCAGCCCCAATTGGGCCGCTAATAGCGGAACTCCGCTACTCTGAAAGGATGGCAACGGGCCATCAGGGGCTTCCCGGGATCTATACCTCGGGGCCCACACGGGGGAGCGGTTCACGAACACGCCGCTCGCCCAAGACAGGAGGAGTAAACTACATATCCACAGAGCATCACAGGTATGAAAAAATATTACAGGAATATAAATTCCATACTCGGCACGCAGGCCGAAATATAAACAAAAAGGCATTCGAGGGCCAGCACAAGCTTGGGCTTAAGCCCGCTACTCCCCGCCTGGTACTGCAACACCTGTACGCCAACGTCTCGTCGAGCGGCGGTCAGCTAGTCATCGGTCGGCTGATATAAGCGGGCCAAGCATATTGCGCACACCCCCTTTTTGGGGGCTACGGAGCGCATTCCCTGCAAGCGGCTAATAAACAACTTCCTCGGAGTCTACTCTGGGAACCCCCAGAACATCACCAATCCGGCTCGCACGTCCGGATGGGCTTCACACAGCATGCCTAAACTCGTACTCACGCTTCCGGGTACTAATGCAATTAACTGCGGGGACGTACACGTCAACCCGTCGGAAGCTCCCTTCCCCCCACCCGTTGGTGGAGAGGGGCTTCCGTGCAAATATGTAAACTGAAGGCTTCACCTGCCCAAGTTGAAACATCGTTACCCTTGTCGCGTGCTTGGCGGTGGCGCCGGGAGAGAAGCTCCGGGTCGATCCCACTGCATGCGGTTGCGTCGGTGGTCGCTCTCCACTCTAGGCCGAGCCTTGCTCCAGGCCGAGCCTCGCTCCAGGCCGAGCCTCGCTCCAGGCCGAGCTTGCCGCCGGGAGAATGGGAGGTCGAGGTGTGCTGCCCCAGGCGGCTGGAGAGAGAGAGAGGGAGGGGGCGGCGGCTGCGCTGCTTTGCCGGCGACGGGAGAGAGCGGGAATGGGAGGCGGCGGCTGCCCTGTTTGGCCGAGGGTGAGAGAGGGAGGGGGCGGACGGCCCCTTGCTGCTCCAGGCCGAGGGTGAGATAGGGAGGCGGCGGCGGCGGCGCTGCCTTGCCGGCGCGCGACGGGAGAGAGCGGAAACGGCGGGGGCGGCGGATGCCCTGCTTGGCCGAGGGTGAGGAGAGGGGGGGGCGGACGACCCTTGCTGCTCCAGGCCGAGGGTGAGATAGGGAGGGGGCGGCGGCGGCGCTGCCTTGCCGGCGACGGGAGAGAGCGGAAATGGGCCGCGGCGGCTGCCCTGCTTGGCCGAGGGTGAGAGAGGGAGGGGCGGACGGCCCCTTGCTGCTCCAGGCTGAGGGTGAGATAGGGAGGGGAGGCGGCGGCGCTGCCTTGCCGGCGACGGGAGAGAGCGGAAATGGGCGGCGGCGGCTGCCCTGCTTTGCCGGGGGTGAGAGAGGGAGGGGGCGGACGGCCCCTTGCTGCTCCAGGCCGAGGGTGAGATAGGGAGGGGGCGGCGACGACGCTGCCTTGCCGGCGACGGGAGAGAGCGGAAACGGCGGGGGCGGCGGCGGTTACCCTTGTCGCGTGCTTGGCGGTGGGGCCAGGTTCTAGTACATAAATATTGAAATAGCCTAACAGTTGTCCACGTATTACTATTCATAATTATCACATAATGAAAACATCTAACAGTAAAAGAAATGAATCAAAAACATCAAACCCGACACGGCTAGAAGATCAATCATCGGAAAACAGAAGTTTGATACAAATCGGGCTCAGGAACCTGGCGGCGCTGACACGAAAGCTAAGGCAATTCCAAAACATAAAGAAAAAACCACAAAACATAGAAATAAACAAAGGAGCAAAGTAAAGGTATAAAACAGTAAATGAAGCGGAAAAGTATGAGTATATTGGTATCTCATGAAACAAAACTATTTGATGCCAGCAAACAAAAAAGCTAAACAGAACAAATTAGTGTATTAGACTACTCCGTAGCATAGCCTAACACTATTCATGTAATATGTTGCAAGCCGTGATCGATGAAGGGTGTAGTTTCTATAGCGGGCGCCCATGGTTCACGATCAGATCTGCGTGCAAGTCTTGTTGGAAAAGTAATCCTGCTTGTCGTGACCATGGCGGCAGACAGATGCCCAGTTAGATGCTACAGTTCAAGGATTTGCTTACAACTCCGAATTTGTTTTCGAGTTTCATAAATAGGTAATTATTTATCACATCAAGACCTGATACAAACTTAGCAATTCAGCTATACAATATTAGAGTTCATGAACTCGTCAAGAGAGGAATTTAGTTATGGAGCAACATTCGCTCGAGTCTTCGAACCAGACAGACCTAAGAAACCAGACAGACGTCAGAAACCAGACAGACATCGGAAACCAGACATACATCGGAAGCCGGACAGACAACACAGAAGAAATCTAACAGTGAATTTTGAATCTTGCGGGTTCGAGTGGGTTAATGTCATAATAACCGGAAGATTTTTCGAGTAAAACACAAAGGTAAGCTGACATGTATTGGATCGAGGAAGTCGAGTAATCATCTAGGTTAAATCATCCTTGGACTCAAGTAGTTTCCACATAAAAAGTGCATTACGAGCATGATACATCAAAACATCAATCATATACTTGCTAATCAGAATTCATTACAATTATTATCGTATCAATATTGCTCGTGATTAACGCTCTGTTATTCTTTAAATTATTCCTCAAAAGAGACTGAATCCATCAATATGCATATTCAATTAACTATCGTTCACTAACTCGTCTCCCAATTATCCAAATTTCATCCTTTACACTCATGACTCGCGTTATTCCTATCGCGGGAACGTCAGACGGATAACAAGTCTATTTAGGGATTCGAGGTTTAAATTATTTGACGAAACAAGAAATCAAGGGCGAATTCAGAGAAATATAAGATCAAACAAGGTAAATAAGTTCAATGTTTACAAGAGAGAAGGATCTCTACTTGCCTGAAAGAAGCTGCAATTGGCGGCGGCTAAGCGGCGCAAGCAAAATTGGCACTCCTCAAACGAACCTGTTCAAGAACGATGGAAACGCTATAACAAACTACCACTACGCTAACACATGCGATTTATCTATCGAAAGATTCAAACAAGAACATAGTTTAGAAATTTACCTCCCTCATGAGTGAGGGGACGAGAGATACCATGCATAAGCGGAGACTTGGCGATGCTCGGCTAGGGGAAACCCTAAATCAGAGAGGGATTTGGAGAGATTCCATCAGTTGAGTCGCGGAGCTATGTCGGAAATCAAAAACACAGCACGGTTAGACAAAAATGAGAGGGGAAAACCCATGAATCACAAGTTGTACAAAATATAGGGCACAAAAAAATTCACGAAACTAGGTCAAAATTTTAAATAAGGGGAAAGAAGAGTAGATCTTACCAAGGGGAACCAAAATCGAGTCAAAATTCTGGGTGGAGGATTTGAGTGAATCCCTAGGTGTAATCGGAGCCCAAGGAAGATGGAGAAGCGGCTGTTGGCCTTGGAGTAGAGGGAGGAGGCAGCTGCCGGCCACCAGCATGCGAGAAAACCGCTGCCAGCCCTCAGAAAGAGAAGGTCGTCGATCTCCATGGAGGTGAGAAGCCGACCAAGGAGGAAGACCGGGAGAGATGTCGGCCAGAGAAAGGAGCGCACGGGAGGGAGGAGCCGGATGAGTAGTCGGCGCCTGGAGCAGGAGACGTGGCTTGCGGGAGCTGTGGCTTGCGGTGGAGTCGGGATCGGGGTAGCCCTAGACCAAGCGGGAGCAGCGGGATGCTGGAGTCGGCGAGATCGGGAGAAAAGGGGAATCAACTCGGTTTTAAGAGGAGAATTAGGTTTTATTAATAATAATAATAATAATAATAATAATAATAATATTATATATATGTTAAAAGCCGGGTTGTTACAACGCCGACGATCCCCGGGCGACCGGCGGCAAGCGAACCCGTGGCTGGCGGCCAGTTTTTTGCTATGTCGTTGGATGCACGTGCAGCGATGGTCGATCAGAAGACCTTGATTGATTTGCGCATTGTGCGTTCTTTACCAGTTCACATTGTATTACTCCCATATATATATATGGGACGCCCTATATAGTTTTAGAAGACCTAAGAAAAAATATGAACGGTCCTGATTTGGTATTGTGATTGGACGGTTGTGATCAAATGTTTGGTTTATATTCAACGGTCGTGATCTGATATACTTCTTTATAATAGATATATATATATATATATATATAATATATATATATATATATATATATATATATATAT